>JAGSMP010000359.1:0-433457 GCA_029286625.1 Parnassius orleans
CTACGATTTGTGCAAGTAGGTATATATACTTTGTTAAACAATATTCAATGTTGAAATATTTTTCTAAGATATCTCTTTATCACTTATCTACTTGTATTCTCTCTTGTATTTAACATTTTATTTTTTATTATTTAAAGTACTCATAACATTTTATTTCTTTGCAGAAAAGAAGTTACAGCCACAAGTGATGATGCGGCGGATATACTTCTCCTGTTTGATCAATTGTTTGATTATTTTAATGGAGGTCCTTATAAGAAAACACACAAGATCTATAAAATTGTGTAAAACCAAATTCAAGATCACTGCACTATGGACTTATAAAAGTAGATAACTAATCACATAAGATATTTGGTGATACCTTAATTTTGATGTTATGGAAAAAATTTGCTTTTACAGATAACCATTTCTATTTTGGTATTTTAAAAGAATAATTTGGCCTTGATTTGGTTATTAAAATTTTTTAAATTTATTATTACTTTTGTTACAAAATACACAGCACAATTTTATAAATTATTTTCTTTCAATAGTGCAGATCGTTAGAATACCTTCTAATAATTAATCACGGTACATAATTTTGTCATTATTGTGTTTTATTTTATCATTATTGATTTTAATATGTCTGCCTTTTAATATTTCATTTATATTATTGCACCAGCTCTTAGGCCATCTTTGAGGATCTGAACTATGTACAATTCTTTGATCAACAAATTGATGATCCATACTTTTTTGATGGGTCCATACTTTTTTTGTTTGTCATATTAAAATTAAAATTTGATATTTATTAACAATTTAATGATTAGAAATATCCCATTTGGGGAATCATTGGTTAAATGTTTTAATTATTTTGTTATATCTTCTATACATTATGAAAAGTTTCGTGAAAGTCACAAAAGTGTTTTTCTTGAAACATTACAAAGTTTATGTATTTGCTTGGGGGTTGTCTTACAAAGATCATCATTACAATTACTATATTACTCATTGTAATAGGTAAAACTTTCTCCCACGGCATATATGTGCTGAATTATGTTTTAGACACTTTTTATAAAAACTTACATTATAGAAACTAAACAAAATCAATCCAAATTGACTAACTTCAGTAAGTTAGTAATATCTGCAGTATCTGTGCTCTAGGAGCAATTAATAATGTTTTGAAAATAAAATCAAATCAAAGTTGGTAAAGACAAATATTTATTTAACATTAATCATTAAATGTTTCAGTTGTAAAGACTTACTTGCACAAAATCTAAGAACACCTGATACACATTGGTTAAAATGTGTGCTTAATCATTTTAGGTATTTTATCATGTAGCACCATAGTTTTCTGTCAGCTTACATATCCATCATCCAGTAGTTCATTTTCTCAAGCATCAATATCTAAGAGTAATTATAAATGCTCCCATTTAGCAGTCTACTATGTCATGCTGTGTAAATCTTAATTTTGAAATAAAAATTTTCAATAAGTAGGATCAAATAAAGAGAATTGTTTATTATTTTAAATTTCAAAAGCATTATTGCTGCCTTTGTCTTATTAACTTATTATTGCTTACTTTGGTATTAATTGTAAATTGATCATAGACACCATTTAATCATATTTGTTATAAATCTTTTATTATATGGTTTTTTAATTACTGCCAGAGCAGCATTTTGCAAAATCTATAACAAATTGATAGCTTATTATGACCTTTCTCCTTTATCATTAAACCAAAACATGTTCATGGTCATAATTTCACTTAACATTACCAGTCTTAAAACCTATGACAGTGGCATTGTAATGTAGTGAGGGGAACACTATTGTATGTGCTATATCGATTGAGAAAAACGGACAATGACCTCAGATATGAGCCGAGTGTCAAGGCGTAACTTACAAAATCTCAATTTAGATGTGATAACAATATTTAAATATTGATATTATTCCCACTTCTAGGTCAGCACATATGTTTTGTTTTTTTGTTTTAAATAATATTGTCTGTGGTTCCTATAAACATAGTAAAATCTTACGGTACATCAGCGAAAAATGTGTTATATTTTATTTCAATTTATGGTAAGTAACGCAGCAATTCATTTAATAACAGTTTCATATTAAAAAATATTTGAAGCAATATAATCACCATATTGAGCTTTGCAAATTCATCCTTTAAAATAAACAAAACGCGCGTTACGTCAGTTCGTTCTAAAGAAACGTGACAATGGCAGCCAGAGATGCGTCACCTTTTGGGCCAGTCCGCCATTTTGTTTTCATTCGTGTTCGGATAGCGCTTGCGTGTGTATCTCGGGTAATTCATAGCATTCATTGCATTGTTTTAGTTGAGTTTTACTGTTAAATTTGTTATATCGTTAAGTTTTTGTTTTTGAATCTGTTATATTAGTTTTACTGTGACGGTCGTTACTAAATCGACATGAGTTCAGGAGAATTTGGTGAAGGACCCGGTCCTTCAACATCAAGTGGAAGAGACGTCGCCGACCCATAATAAACGTAGCAGGTACGTACAAATAGGTACAAATGCGACGACGTATTCTATTTCTTAAAGCGCTTTTATGTGACCATGTGGTATTTATTTCTAAAACAATATGTATTTATGTGATGTAGTACTATGGTAGTATATTTTTGTCATTTATTTACAGGCCCATCTTCTGGAGCACCTTTAACGTCACCAGTAAAAAGAAAACCTACCACTTTGTCGGTCGGGGAACAAGAGATTATCATTAATGTATACAAATATGTCAAAAACACCTGGCCCGAAGACGTGTATCCTTCAAACGTTAATATGGTAGAAAAGGTTTGGAGATCTCAGGAGTCAGCAAGAGCACTATATATCGCGTATTAAGCGTGTATAGAGATTCCCATAAAATACCAGAAAGGAATAATTAATAAAAGAAAGTCTGTAATTGACAAGTTGGACGATTTTGATAAATCGGCTATAAGAGCGAAAGTGCATCAGTTCTTTCTTGCAGGAGAATTACCGACTTTAGACAAAAATTTTGCTCAGTATAAATCAAGATGACCAGTTGCCAAACTTGAGCAAAACTTCCTGCGACGTGTGTTGCGCCATTTAAAATTCAAATATATAAAGAGAAACAGAAAAAGTGGTCTAATAGATCGCCCAGAGATAGTTCTGTGGCGTACCAGATATTTGAGAGAAATACAAATATTAAGAAACGAGGGACGTAACATTTTTACCTTGACGAAACATGGATTAACGCAGGTCATACTATGGAAAGGTATGGGAAGACACCACAATTGAATCTTCTCGTCAATCACGGTTAGAAGCTACTTACTGGCGCGAAAGCCTTCGGGTAAAGGAAAGCGATTAATAGTTGTAACGTTGGCAATGAAAATGGCTTTGGAGGGATGTGATTGGGTATTTGAATCATCATCTACTGGTGACTACCATGAGAGTATGGACGCTCCATTTCGAGGACTGGTTAAGTAATAGAAAAACTGCAAGCGGCGATGTCATAGTTATGGATAACGCTAGTTACCACCCAGACGTTTAGAAAACCCAACAATGTCTTAGCGGAAACAAAATATGCAGGAATGGCTAGAATCTAAACAGATCGCATACGTGCCTCGGACACAAAGACCCACTTAATGGAAAAATAAAGGCAGTTAAAGATAACTATCGAAGTTACGTCACCGACGAGATGGCAAAGAAAAGCATCACAGTGGTGGTTACCTTTATCACTGTGAGCTTAACCCATTGAACTTGTGTGGGCAGATGTGAAAAACGTTGCACGAAAAAATACAACTTTCAAGTTAAAAGATGTTAAAATTTACTTAAAGATGGTTTAACTCAAATCACGCCAGATAAATGGAAAACTGTGTTCAGTATGTCTTAAGGTTGAACAAAAAATGCGTGGCATGGATGATAGAATTGACCAAACTGCAGATCGCTTTATAATTAATGTTACAGATAGTTCATCAAGTGAAGATACGAGTGATGATTGCACCGAATAAAATAAAGTTCTTATATAATATTAAAAATAAAGTTTTATCTGCATAAGTACGTACTTATTCGGTGTCGTTATCACTCGAATCTTTATATGTTATAAATTAATGTTTTTGTTGTTAAATGAATAAAGTACTTTATAACAATAGATGATTTTTCTACAGCGATCTTTCACATAACTTTTAATAATAGTTAATAAATATATATTATATCAATCATTATAAAAATCATTATAAATAAAGAAAGTACATATAAATGTGCCTATATATTGAAGGTTTGTAACCCTGGTTAAACGACCGAAAGGTCATTGTCCGTTTTCTCAATCGATTTGGCACATACTATAGCATCTCATCAAACACTAAGCAGCTGCCAACTCTGCTATGCTTTGTTTTCATTTGCTTAAATATAATTGGTTTATATCTGGTTTAATATGTATTATTTAAGGATGTCCATCTTGAGGACAAAGTGGACAGTTTCCTTAAGAATCTATATTTTTAAGGCTTATATATTGAAAATGCCAACAATTTTTCTTCAAAATTGTATCATCTTCCATGACATTTATGTTATACTGTACTTACTAAACGTAAAATAAGTAAATTAACTGCATATTCTGGAATATGAATATATGAATAGAAGTACATGTGTGCATAGTCATAGTCAATTTTTTTCTTGGTATTCTTTGATGCTTTATGTGATCTCTTTTCCACAATTTTAGATTGTTATATAGAATAATTGCAAATAGTTTTAAAGTTGTATTATGTAAGTATGTTATAATATAATGCTTATTTTGTAAAAAATATTATACAGATCACACATATAAACAATGATATAGTGGGCATAACAAAGTCACTTTTGTAAATTATTTGTATTTTAAAAGTATAGTTATTACACACATTTCAAAAATAGTTATGTAACTAAAATATGATAACGTTATCTACATATTTTAAGATTAATAATACTGCTCCAAAATGTATATTTTTATATTAAATTAAAGATGCACCACTATAAACAATTATTTGATACTAATTCATGAAATTTTGGAAGAGGAGCAAAACTTTGGAGCGGATTCAAATACCAATCTGCTCTTAAATGGGAAGGAGTTGAGTCTTGTGGATACCACTGTTTTTCTTGGTATTACTATTGGGGTCATGCGACTGACATTGAAGTCATATTTGTTTTGCGAAAAAGAGCCATACAGGCATTTTATAACTTAAATTGTAAAGAGTATCTTAGAAAAAATTAAATAAATAAACATATTAACTTTGCATCGCAATATCTTTATAAAATGTGATGTATGTACATTAAAACATAAAGCTTTGATAAGATTAAAGATGTTCATACTTTAAATACTATAAAACATAAACTTGTAATACCAGTTACTAGACTCAACAGAATTGGTAATTCATTTATGGGGCAATGTATACGCTTTACAACAAAATCCAGAAAATGTACAAAATTTGTCAATAAACAAGTGTAAATGTTTTATTAAAGGAAAAATGTACAAAAAGTGTTATTATAATATCCAATAATATATCAATGAAAATAACCCATGGGAATGAGGTGATCGCCACCATGCTGGTTCTATGAAAATTTATTTAAAGTGTACAAAGAAAATTATTTTAAAGTGAAATGTTTAAAGAAAGTCCCGCTGGTTCTTCCCAGGACAGGTATTTTTCGAACCAGTGGTAAATAAAAAATTACTCAATAAGTATTATGTAATAATCTATGTGGAATAAAAATTATTCTATTCTATTCGTTGTAATATAAGATATTTACTAACCAGTAGGGACATTGTATAAAGAAGTTAATTTATATTGTGCAAATATTGTTAAATTTAACACATCTAAGGTTAATCAATAACTAAGCAAAGAATTTTTAAACAATAAACATTTTAAAAATAACCGGTTTTTATTTTTTGTAATAGGAACTAAGAATTAGCACAAGAAACATAAACAACTGTTAATTACATTGCAGCACTAGTGCACAAGTGCTGCAATGTAATTAATGGTTGTATATAAAATAAAATTTGTTAAGTGCGAATAAAGGGCGAGCTTAAAGCACTTTTAATTTAGCGCCATCTGTTAGGCAAGACAGAGCACAATAACGAAAATTAAATTTGAGTTGCGCATCTATCTCTAGTATTATACAGTAATCTATGAACGAAATCGTCAATCGTCGTTGAAGATAGAAATAGGTTAGTTTTTAATAATTATTTCAGTATTTTTCTGTCTGTCTGTCGTAATTGATTTCTCATAAGAAGGTTATGCTCTCGTAATAGGTGAGGGGATTGTTATTAGTTTACAGCTTACATAAAAATTAAAGTGTTTACTGCAAGTATGTTTGTGCTGCGTTTAAAATATTATTTTTAGTATAAACTGAGTATGTGTACTTTCTTGATTTTTCATAGTTTTATTTTTACTTCCTATTCTTTCATTCTACATAGTTTATATAATGAAATGATTTAGACTATTTCGTAGCGTTACGTAACATGTAGATAATTATCATTTAGAGGCTTGCGATGGCACATATAATTTTAATGGTAACTTGGCATAGTTGTTATAAGCAACTATGCCAAGTTACCATTAATGTAATGTATGATTTAATTATTCGTTTTTATGCTTTATGAAATTTAGCCAAATTGACCAATAGAATATATTTATCCCTGTGTAAATATTAAAAATATGTTTAAGCCCAAGATCTCTTAGTTCATTTAATTACCTATACAACATTTTAAAACAAAATTAATAATTAATAAAATAATGATGGTTATGTTAATGAACAGGTTATGAAAAGAAAAGGCAATTAAAGTGAATGCTAGTAAGACAAAATTGATGGTTTTTGAAAGAGAAGAAAGTAAAACAATGTGTGAAATAAGAATAGAAGGGGAGTTGGTTGAGCATGTGGATGAGTTTGAGATTTGGGATGTGTATTTAGCAGTTGTAGTAGTGTAGAGTAAATGAGGCTCTGCACTCTATTGTGGGAAGTCAGAATGTGTCACAAAAGGCCCTTAAGGCAATTCACTTGTTGTGTTAGTCCCTACCTTAATGTATGGTAGAAAGAAGAATAAATGCTGAAGAAATGCAGTCGTTAAGGAGTATGTTAGGGTTGAATCTGAATGACAGGGTGAGAAATTGTGTGATAAGAGAAAAGTGTGGTTTGCAGATTGCAGAGAGAAAGGAATGCTTCGGTGGTTTGGTCATGTACAAAGAATGAATGAGGAAAGAATGACAAAGCAAATCTATGTTGTGGAAGTGAACGGCAGAGTCAGGAAGGGACGCCCTTGATGAAAGTTTATTGAGCAAATTGGTGATATATTGTAGATGGGCCAGATTAAGAGTACCTTTAATCGACGGTATGTATGCGTAGGTATATGGATGTAAAGGAGACGAGAGAGGTGTGTCAGGATAATGCCAAATAGAAATAGTCTCTGCCTACCCCTCTGAGTGACAGGTGTGAGTGTTTAAGACATATTGAATAAAACTATTTTTACGGATGTTATTGCGTTTAATTTTACTAATTTTGATTGCCGACGTTTCGGGTGCTTTACAGCACCCATGGTCATGGGGGGGACTGAGGTGTTTGACGTCCTAATGTCATAGTTAGCCCGGCTACCTTCAGTTTTTTGAATATTAATTTTTGGTCCGATCTACGCAGAATGAGCTTACAGTAAGAGCTTACTCTTGAAGTCTTGCAGTGGTATGCTTGGGTTTGGATTTAATTTTGTTAATTATAGGATCTCAAGCGGATGGCAGCATCCATCCATCTTCTCTATTGAAATTAGGATGTTTTTTAATTTCAATAGCTTCGCGTATCATCCTTGGTAGGAATCGGTGTTCTTTTGCGAGGATTTGTGGTCTATCAAATCTGATGTAATGGCGGGGACAATCTTGAACATGTTCACAGACTGCGGACTTCCCAGAGCGTCGGTGCCTCACGTCAGCTATATGTTCTTTCACGCGGGTTTTAATGAATCTTTTGTTTGTCCTATGTAAGAGAGACCACATTCACAATCAAGCTCGTACCTCCTGCATCTTGTAGAGGATATTACACTGACGGATTGAATTGACTAATCTTCTTGGCGGCTTGAAGTATGTTTTAATAGAAGCTCGCTTCAAAATATAGCCAACCTTGTCTGTGACTCCTCTGACATAGGGTAGTACAGCAGGCACACGCTTGACTGTGGCCGGCTTCACTCGGTCACTGTGGCGTGGCGCGGGACCGAAGCTTGTTGTCTTGCAATACTTGCTCGACGTGCTGAAGCTCGGCGGCCAGATGTTTTCTGTCACAGATCCCTCGTGCTCTCTGAAACAAAGATTTTCCCACGGTAGCTAACTGTGATGGATGATGGTGCGATTCACCATTTAAATATCGGTTGGTATGGGTCTTTTTCCTATACACAGTGTGACCAATAGTGTTATCAGGATTTCGATGACTAAAACATCTAGGAAAGCTAAAGAATTGTTTGCCTCTAACTCCATTGTGAATTGTATTTTAGAATTTATGGAATTAAGGTGGTTTAAAATGCAGTTACTTTGTCAGATGGTAAAATTGTGAAAGTGTCAGTCTACGTGCGCTTGTAGAATCTTGGATATACAGGAGCAATCTTGGAAATACCATAGTGTGAAAGTGTGTAATTTTAAGATTCTATCCTACTTATAGGCAAATACTTCTAATAAGCCATGGTAGCTCAGGTTAAGCGCTCACTGTAAATTTTACAGTATACAAGCAACCCGGGTTCATTCCCCATTGGCATTGATGAAATTATTAATTGTAATTTTAAGTGTCGATTTACCACAACACGAAAGAGCAATCACTCTGTAACCCTGTCAAAAATTAAAGAAGGCACGTGTTGATTATGTCTAATGTATATAGGCTGTAACTTTTAAATACATCCAACCCTGACTTTTAAGCTTAATCTATGATGGAAAAAACATTAAGTGTTGCCTGTATTTTCTTTCAATTACATTCATACATGAACTCTCTCACACATGGTACCCCGAAGGGTAGGCAATTAATGAATTTATGAAATAAAGTATAAGAAAATGCTTAACTATGAAAAAGTTTTATACTAATTCTACATTATACCTTTTGTTTTTATGTATGCTTGCACATACAATTTTTTTTTCTTTCATTTACTCATTACAGTTTAAAAAACCTTGTGTTTCTAGTTATTGATTTTTATCTTGGCAATCAACATTTGTGCAAAAGTAATTTATATAAAATTAGTTTTATGATCTGGCTGTTTTGTGAGTGACTTTGCAATGCAATGCAATCTTTGATCTTTTTGCAGTTTACATGGATAGGAAAGACTGTTTAAGTGTCAATGTTTGCCCTGCAAAAATTCTTGATCCATAAATAAATCCTGCACATGTGAAGATAGCTTTTGATAATATTCAAGATTCGTCGTACTTATCTTCATTTGTTGTAATAATGTTATTTATTTGTTCAGGTTTATGGCGATTGGCAAGTTCATACGTCGCAACTTCGTGAGCATATCCTTCCCGGTTCTGACGGTCTCGTTGATTTGGCTTGACTGGAATCACACCAGGAAGTGGAAGGCTCAGTTGAAGCAGAACTAATATGGCTATCTTTGGTATTACAAAACGGTATGTGTGGTTCGCGGTTCCCATAACCGGATTCTTCATCGGCAAGTTTCTAGACGATCAAGAAACACTAAGAATGACCAACTTTAGGGACAAGTCTTGCTTATATGGGGGCAATGTAAAAGAAGGCGATCCTCCATCGTGGCCTTGAAGAGCTTGCACCATGTATTCGCAATAATTCAGTTGTAATAAAATAGTTATTACCCTATTGGTTTTTTATTAGAAATATCCTTATTTATAAAATCTGTACATATCCTTTTAATGAACAAGTGGTAAAATAAAAAAATTTGTACAACCGACTTCGGGTTGGCTATAGATGTCCGGTACTTGATTTTAATTGTTTTCAGTTTAGGGGGCTTGTCAGGGTTAAGCTTGAACCTTTTACACTGAATTAATTTCGATAAAAATAAATTTCACTAAAAATTACTAATAACGAAACGCAAATATGTCATTTGGCCTAGTATTATGAAGTGGACGTAGAGTACTTGATTTTAATTATGTTTTCAGTTTAGGAGGTTTGTCAGGGTTAAGCTTGAACCTTTTACACTGTTTTTGGATGTCGGAAATGCGTTTTGAATTAATTTCGATAAAAATAAATTTCACTAAAAATTACTTATAACGAAATGTAAACATGTCATTTGGCCTAGTATTATGAAGTGGACGTAGAGTACTTGATTTTAATTATGTTTTCAGTTTAGGAGGTTTGTCAGGGTTAAGCTTGAACCTTTTACACTGTTTTTGTATTTCGGAAATGTGTTTTAAATTAATTACGATAAAAATAAATTTCACTAACTAAAAATTGCATATAACATAACGGGTCACCCATAAAAAAGTTAATTACTCGGACCCAGACAATCCATTCGTAGCTGAAGATGGGACTCATACACAACGAATTGAGTCGCAGTGGAGAACAGTCAAGAAGTTTTTCAGAAAACAAAATTATAACAATTCACATTACATTGTTTCATTTACCACTATCATAGCAGAGTTTAGGGCGACCTGACTTTACAGATAAGATAGGCCAAATCTGTACTAAAACCGAATAAGAACGCCCCGAATCCACGTAGTATTGTCTGTCCTACCCCTATAGTGTTTTTGTAAAGCAGTAGGCGCGGAGGCACCTATGAGCCGTACCGGCTGAGGCTGGTCGCCGAAGATGACCAATAAGCCGAAGCAGCGGAGGTGAGCATGGGTGCCTGTGATTTGCTACGCAAGGGCGAAGGGGCTGCACTTACCGCAGCGCCGATGTCGTTGCAGAAGTAACTTTGAGTCAATATTCCTGTGTAAAAAAGTGAGGTTATGATTTTACAAAAAAAAATATTACTCAAACTATACATTTCCGCAAGGGGGGAAGGTTAGGGGGCTTTCCCTGAACGCTCCACCCCCCCCCCCCCCGTACGCGAGTACCGGATGTCTATAGTTTTACCCCGACTTCAATATAAAGAAAATGAGAACATCATCAATGTAGTCGAAGTCAATTAAATACGCATTATTAAGGATAACTCAAAAATTACTGGTCAGATCTTGATCAAATTTATATGGAACCACATGAGAAGCACCAGCTTTCAAATAAAAAAGAATCATAATCTTGACCACATAGTGTTCTTTGCATCCCTAAAATGTGTAAGCGATGATAGGCGGCAAACGCATGACGATCATGAAAATACAACCCGTACGATCCATTACCAAAGAAAAAAAAGTAGTTAAAATTTAAAAACCTATACATATAAATAAAATTGAAATGTCTGTCTGTAACATCGAAATAACTGCCTTTTGTTGAGTTTAGGGGCCTGCCTTTTATTTTCATGCCATTGAGACATGAATAACACATTCTAAAATTTTTGTCAGTCTGTCTGTTTTTCGGGCTAATCTTCGGAATTTTCGAATTTCTGAACCGATTATAATGAAACTTGACGGAGAGTAAGAGAACAGTACCAGGACTGACAAAAATTTTAGAATGTGTTATTCATGTCTCAATGGCATGAAAATAAAAGGCAGGCCTCTCAACTCAACAAAAGGCAGTTATTAAGATGTTACAGACAGACATTTCAATTTTATTTATATGTAGATGTATAGATTTTTAAATTTGAACTGCTTTTTTTTCTTTGGTAATGGATCGTACGGTTGTACTTTCATGATTGTCATGCGTTTGCCGCCTGTCATCGCTAACACATTTTAGGGATGCAAATAACAGTATATGGTCGAGATTATGATTCTTTTTTATTTGAAAGCTGGTGCTTCTACTTTTATGAGCCAAAAAAGTCGCGCGTCTTCCGTGGAATTCTCGAGAATTCCGCGGAAGACGCGCGTCTTCTTTTATCATATCTTTTTGTACGTTACGCAATTAACATAAAATTCATTTTACTATGTACAATTTCGTTACAAAAATTCGCTTCCATTCCATTCCGCCGCAATGTAAATTGAGCCTTAAGATTCTGCTTTTAATTTTACCCAACTTCAATACTTATATCACCAATTTCGTCGATCCTCGATAAACTTTCGTCTAGGTTGAGGGCGTCAATTGCCAGCTCTGCCACTCACTTCTGTAGCTGTCTTTTTAAAATATAAAACAATAGGCATAGGCGACACAGCCTGAATGCATTGAAAGTATTTAAAAAAAAGTCTGATATTGACGGATAAATAAACAAGACACGACATTGTTATATTATAATGTAATTACATAGTTCTCTTTGCCATCGCATACCACACTATAAAGAATGGCGCCCACAGTCCGATTCCGAAGAATACAGAGAAGAACAAGGTAGCCGCGTATCTGAAAAAAAGAAGCAATTTATGAATTTATTTGACGGCTTTTTGGCGCAGTGGCTTAGTCATGAGTTGGCAGCGTTGGGGGCCTCGGGTTCGAATCCAGCACAGTACAAGTATTTGTATGGAATACAATTAATAGTTCCGGGTCTGGATGTTTGTCCTTGTGCAATATATATGTATTTGTAAGCTGCCTCCACGATACAGGAGAAAATCTTAGTGTTCCTGACGTTTAAAAAACTATTATACACTACTAAAAGACCAATTTAATTTCATTTCACTGCTGAACATAGACCACTCCATAGATTGCCTCATAGAAAAGATATTTGTCATCGCCACGCTTGGCAGGCGGATTGGCAACCGCAGTTTGAAATATTTTGAGCTGTTATCAAGGAGGATGCTGCTGTCCATCTTCTGTTTCAGTTTCTTCTGTAACCAATTACGTCACCCACGGGATAATATGGGGTATCTAGTGGATTCTATTACGTTACGCCGCCGACACTTAGCAATTATAGTAGTAAATAAAATAATTGAATGTATTAAATATTTATAATAGTTTTAAATATAATGTAAAACATATAAAAATTGAATAGCAATGGAGTTTACTATTAGCAGGTTTTCCGGACCGATACGACTAAAGAAAAGATATTCCTTTTTAAAGGCTGATAAACTCATCGCAAATACCGCTGGTGCTGCGCATGTTGATGCGCGGCGGTGATCACTTACCATCAGATGAGCTGCCGTTTGTCCCACTCTTATAAAAAAATCCGAAAGTCAACGTCAATCTTGTGTAGTATTGAATTAACGTGTTTTAGAACATGAAAAAATTCTTTCATCATTACATCCAAAAAGACCGAGGAAGACTAGCCGTAAAATGTTAAAGGAACAGATTTTTGTTTCATTTACCGAGGAATAGTTAAAAGGGGCTTCACCAGTAAGTACTTTATTAAGCGGTAGAAAATTTTTTTCATCATTACTTCATAGGAAAATATCTAGGAAGACTAGCCGTAAAATAATAAAGAAGTAAAAAATTTTTATGTTAGGCGATAAATACTTAAAAGTACTTTGAGTGACGCTCGTACCGCCCTCTATATTTACCTAATTCCGTCAATCAGCCCGGCTAGCATGGGCGGGGGACAACAATTTTATCCCCCGATTATATCCACTGACAAGAGATAAAATTATCTCCTTATGTCAAACGGGGAGAAGTATATCCCCTTTTGACATAACGAGTAGACATATATCCCCCGTCCGTAGCATGGAGATAAATGAAAGATAAAAAATTATGCTTTTTTGACATTTGAAAGGGATGATTTTATCCTAGTTCATTGGACGTGGGTTGAAGTTTATATTCATACAAAAAAATCTATCTAAGTCTAAGTCTATCTCCCATTTTATCTACTGTGGATATTATATCCACCGGTGTGCCCATGCTCGAAGGGTGGATAAAACTAAGCGAGGGGATAAACATTTTCTCCTTTCCCCGGGGATAAAATTGTTTCCTGCCCATGCTAGCCCGGCTGCAGTAAATCCACAGCTAACGTACCGTCCTAAATGGTGCAGAGAGCTAGTATACATATACATATACAGGCTGTGCAAGCATTTTTTTTAAAAACGTACGTGACAATCGAACTTTTTGTCAAATTTATAGTAAGATGCAGCCCATGGACACCTGTAAATAACTTTACACCTAAGCTTACAGATGCGTTATACTCCTGAGTCTAAGGACTAAGGAAGGCCTCAGAGTCAGTAATTATCATACTGTCTCTTTATACTCTTCAGAGCTAAACACCGCAGTGCAGGCACTGTTATTTGGTGGCAGAAATAGGTACGAGGGTGGTACCTACCCTGACGAACTCCTGGGCAGAAATAGAGTTCTGCCACCTTAGCTTATTATTTATTTGATGTTGAGTTAAATTCCAAACTGTACCTTAGACTCAATTGCAATATCTTGATAAGTAAAAAAACCTTTACATTGCCGGATTTTTAAAATATAAATAAGATTGAGAAAAGTACACAGTCCACTAGATTCTGTGTACCATAGACACTTACATGGATCTTCGATCTTCGATTAAGAATGAAAATGTAAATACCTATAATAAATGGTTCTTTCGTTCTAAATACGTTCAGCTGCATCACTACTTACCATCAAGCGGGGTAGAACTGAAGCACTGGTTAAAAATGAACTAAATTGCAATGCCTCATTACCAGTAAAAAGAATCTCCGGTTCTCGTCACCCATCTCAAGAAACACGACAGCATCATGTTGCTGTTGTGTGAAAGCGTGGTTGAGCTGAACTATTTGTACTGTAGCTGTAATACAGGATGGCTCTACCTTGTATTTTTTTTAATTTCTCCATTCGGTTTAGTGTATTGAAAGATGCGGCGTGCGAGAACATAGTACCTACTCAACATCGCTATGCGCTATGCACCATTTACCCATGTAATTGCTAAGCTAATCCTGTTGAATCAAGCACAATGTGATCACTGTAAGTAGATACTCTTGATTTTTATACCTGTTAGGGACCGAAAAGGGCATATTATCAAAAGGTTGAGGCGGTCCTTCCGTGCGATAATTTCGGCTGATGAGTCTCGGGGTCCGTAAAGTCATTATTCTGGAACGTATCATTCCAGTTACTAATGACTTGACTAACATTTTAAAACTTTGAGCTTTTGTCACTTTAAGCACTTAAGACCGATAGTCGTGGTCGACGCTTACTTTTTGACGTTGTTTGTTTCTTTTTCTTTCGTTGTCATCGTTTAATTTTTCAAAACGTTTCAATTAAACGTAGTCATTATATTCTCTTTGGTTTCAATGTTTTGTTTACCACAGATATTTAATATTACCGAATTACATGCTTTTGGCTCTGCATTAAATCTAAAGTGTAATAATTTCTGTAAGTATAAGTGTATAAGTTATGGCAGGAATTTGACCGCCGACGTAATGTTGCTCCTGTATCATCGTTTATTTAATTGTTTGATGTGGATTTTGATATGTAAAAGTGGTGTCTTTTTGTTAATTAATTGTATTATAAGAAAAAATGCAACAAGTGCTCAGATAGTTTAAACGTGGTAGAGCCACGCTGCAGTAATATTATGGTTATAGCAGGAATGGGTCAGCTTAACCGGGAAAGGACCACACTGTCACAGATTACCAGCGTAAAATAGCAGCTGAATGCCGATATGTTTCGTATAGTGAGTGTAGAGAATCCAAGACCCATTTCACTGGAAACGAGACACTCCATCTTAGTCTTCAGTGCAGTGGTGACAACGCATCTGCATTTTGATTCTTAATCGAAAATAGACGTAGATGTCTATAGACCACAGCATCTACTTGCCATCGGATGGACTAATGTGCTTGTTTGTTATCCAATTATCCTATGAAAAGTTAAAATATTTTTTCCGCTTACGTGTTTGAACTTGGTATAGGCTTGTACTATTATTTATTCTGTGGTATAGGTACGAGTACCATTGTCATCGCCTGCCTGCTGGCATAAGCTGATATCAAACTTTCCCAAAACCATCGCAATGTGATGACATCAACATAATATCGTGAAATTTTATATTTTGTAAGATGTATTACTGCGTTTGGTAAATATTTTTGACTGAAGCCCTTTTATATAGCTAATGTCACATTAAAAGAAAAAAGTTTATTCCCTGTATTAAGATGAAGCGCCCTCTGTGAAAAATAAGAGCATTCAATGAAAGTGCTAGCCTTTTCCTTTGTAGTACAGTTTATTAATGCATCAATAGATGTCGCTAGTAGTAATAATTGCAAATTCATTTCTTAATATTTAGCATTTATTGCATCATTTGTAAAGAGTAGAGTAAGTATGGAAAATATTTGTTTTCCTCTCCCTGCTTGCAGAGGTGTTATGTGACGTGTTGTCCACTTCCCTTAAATATTTTCCAGGAGGGCGATAGCTGCCACCTGCGTCATAGGTAATGTGAACAGCTGCTGATTTGAAGGCTGGTCTGCTTGGCTTTGCACTGATAAACACCAAATTTTAATAATTTTTTTTTAAATTGAAAAGGTTTCAGTTAGCGATGGGTCTATTATTATATTTTTTTATATAACTGTACTATTGTAACGTTATCCGTTAAAAAACGGACAAATAGAATACACTCGCAGATTTTCCGTAACTGGATATACGTATACGGCTAAATATTCAGCTAAATCACCGAATGTGCGGCTACGTGGTACGTAGGGTTGCCACCCTTTCTACCATCCCCCTTATGAGGCAATCTATGGCCTATGAACAGCAGTGGACATTAATAGGTTATAACGGTAACGGTTACTATACACACTTACACTAATCCTTTTAAAACGTTGTTAAATCAGACTTTATAAACTCCCAAAACCGTAAAAGAATTTCATCATCATCATCATCATTACAGCCCTTCACAAGTCCACTGCTGAACATAGGCCTCCCCCAAGGAATGCCACAAAGTACGGTCCTGAGCCACCTGCATCCATCGACTTCCTGCATGTCTTACCAGGTCGAATTAAAAGAATTTACAAACTATTAAATATTGGACCTATACAAAAACGTCCTTTAACAAGAGGAAAAATCGACAAAATTTCTTTCCACTTTTCCTTTGCCTTATTCTGTAAAATAATATTTAGAATATAGATTGAACAAATATATTATTTTTCACAAAAAAGATGTAAAAATATAGAACTTTTGAGAAATTCAGGAAAAAATAGTAAACATTTATTTTTAATGTCAATGTATTTTTCCATATATATTTATTATTGCACTTCGCTTTGGCCATCAATGTATAATTTAAAATAATTATGGGTATCTGAGCAATTTAGATTCATATTAAAAATAAATTAACAATTCATTATTAATTAAATTAATACCTACATGCTCTGTTTCTTCCTTCTTTCCATTTTATATTCATGACGGAAAAATTCTTTCCCTAAAACTTACTTGTTCCAGATTTCCAGTCACAGTTAATATAGTACGGGTGGCAACCCTAGTGGTACCTACTCAATTTTTTTTACTAGATTGAGCTATATGTGATAGCGATTGAGCATGATTGATTAATGTAATATCTTACATAGTGTTGTGTTGCTTTTATGGGGCAGAAACTTAATCGTCTAGCTTTATGGTGTTAAGTTAAAAGCAAGTAATGATGCTAAAGTTATATATTTACGGTTCAAGAAGTTTAGGTAAGTAATAAATAAAGTTCGGTAGGCATTTTCTTTCATTTAATTTCTGGCAGGCAGCTATGAAAATGACCTCATGTGAATCTGACCTATTAGTTTAAGTTGTTTTGGCATTATTATAAATAACAATATATATATATATATATATATATATATATATATATATATATATATATATATATACAAATGTACAAATGAACTAACGTGGGCACAAACCGACTTTACCATTTCATCGTCAACAATCCGATTATGATTTTTATGTTTTCCCCTCATGTCTTTTTCTATTAAAGAGCTACCGTCAAATTTATCGCAAGCTGTCCAGACTAACCTTTCACTAATCGAATACGTACTTAAAAACATGGTTTTACAAACATATTTTTGATGAGCTCTTTGGCAAAAAATACTAGTAAGTGAATTGACGGTTATACTTTAAATCTCTTTGAAGATCCCTTTTCTTCTTCTGTTTTGTAGTATAATTCGCAACATGCAACCATTGTTTCTCACGATCACCTAATTTCCAAAACTTTTTAAATGCATCCTGTCTTTCTTCTAGAGTCAACATAGTGTAACATTTATATCTACACGTGCAAAAGCTACCTATAGTTTTTGCTGGAATAATAACCCCCTTTTTGGAGGAGTATTCTTTTCCTGCATTCGTTAAGCGTTTTCTTTTAACTTCTTCCCAATCATCATAATTTCGGAAACGTTTTTTACCTCTATATCGACTAAGAGGCGGTGGAGACGACTGGCATGAAGACACAGCTGTGTTGATTGATTGACAGTTGCTATAGTCTGCAAAGTCATGAGTGGGACAAAAAAAATCGTGACATACTTCACCATGGGTTTTTGCTGGTGATGGCATAGGTATTTGTATTTTGTTGTCAACAGCCGGGGTAATCGGTTGAGGGACAGGTGACAGATCTGATACCAAGGGGTTAAAACTGAGCTGAAATTTAAGAGGGACACGAAAACATGCTGATTTTCTGACGAGAATAAATATGGTGAGGATGCATTTTGATACAAGGCCATAAAAGGATCTTCTCCAAGAACACAATTAGGTGATGGTATGTTTGGGTTTATATTTTCATCTGTTGATTTTATGATTTCGCTTGTTCCGTGTACGTCATCTGAAAAGACATCTCCATAAATGTCGTTCATCTCTTCTATTACGTTGTGTGCTCCTGGGGGTAATGGCGAATGGCATTCTGAAAAGATATCACTACATGTAAAAATATATTGATTATTAATATCACAGGTCAACATTTACTAAAAACCGTAAGACTATTCACAATAAAAAGATTCGAATGTATAAAAATAATAAAATTTACTTGTTTTTATTTATACAGGTAAATTATTACTCAGATTAGATTATTGTTTTAGAAAAAAATGTATTAAATGTATACAAATAATCATTGTTTTTCAATAGAATAAAGGCGGAAGTGAATTTAGTTCTAAGAACAAAGTGGGATGGTCAGATACGACCGTTAAATATAAAAGCGTGTCCACAGAATATCGTCGTTTGTGATTACGCGACACTATCATGCTCAAAGAAAAATGTAATATATTATAGTCACATACAACTTGAAAATTAAAATTGTCAAATATAACAAAACTCAACAGAATAATTGTAGTACTATCAGCTAGCAAATATTATTTTTATATAAATTAAATTTTAAATTGATTTATATTTTCCGTAGAAAACCGACGAACAGTCAGAACCGATTCTTTAATTATTTACTTTGCAAAATTTGTATAAATACAAGAATCAAATAATACCAAAATGTTAATTCACAATTCATTGACTTACCTGGAGTCCCTAGTATGCAGTCCTCCTCATCAATGCACTCTTCGTAATTTGTGCATTTTTGCTCGTTTCTTCCACAAGTTTTAACATAAGCTTTGTTCGTCCTATTTTCATTGTGGCACACTTTTTAACACGGTATGTAAAATAACTAGGCACGAAATAGCTAACAAGCAGGCAAACAAAGATAAAGTAGTGTAATTGTTGAAGAAAAATCTAATCCATTGCAACGCGTGGGCGAGTTCGACGAATAGTGGCGATTGCGCGGATTCGTCGGGAGTGGGAGTGGGCGACGGGAGATCCCCGCGCGTCGTACAAAGACGAGTATAAACAAACGTCATTTTTCTATGAGTGCCTATCAAATCCGTCTGTTTACCGACTGATTAATTTGAAATCGAAAATACTTATAATTTTTTCTAATCCAAATGTAAAAGTGAAGTTTTTGTTTTTTTCAAAACCGACATTATTCTACGATCATGACGTATAGCTGCAGCATGACTCTACCACGTATAAAACTTTGTGGCAATCTATGGGAAGAAAAGATCTATGTCAATGTGTGATAGTTATATTCTGTGTGTTTGATATTTATCTATATATTTTCCATAGGTTAATAATTTAAAGGAGTTTTGGCGGGAACTTGACCGGCGGCGGTTTGCTGCTCCTGTATTATTGTTTAAATAATGGTTTGAAGTGGATTTTGATATGTAAAAGTGGTGCGATTTTGTGTATTAAGTGTCTGCGCATGTGAACTATTTGTGGAAACGGTGAAACAAATGCTCTAATGGTGATGTGATTCTCAAGATAAGGTGTCTGTCTGATTAGGCGCCTTGAGATACCATCGCCAACTGTCAGCTGTCTGCTGGCTCAAGTTACCGTCAAAATCTCCCAAGGGCTGCACAATGTGACGTATCAACATATTGTGGAGCAGTGTACTATAAAGGATAATTATACATTGTAACTTCAGGCTCAGAAGGGCTAGAACCAGAGCCGTAAAGCCAGTTATAAAAAATAATAATAATTTAATAATGCACCTGAATGACAAGGTGAGAAATTGTGTGATAAGAGAGAAATGTGCTTTGCAAGATGATGTTGTGACAAGGATTAAGAAAGGAATGCTTCGGTGGTTTGGTCAAGTAGAAGGAATGAACGAGGAAAGATAAACAAAGCAAATCTATGTTGCAGAAGTGAACGGCAGAGTTGGTAAAGGGGACGGGAGAGGTTTTTTTTTAATAGAATAAGGGTGACAAACGAGCACACAGTCCACCTGATGGTAAGTGGTTGCTGTGGCCCATAGACATCTACATCTATCTTCGTTTACAAATTTAAATGCAGATGCGTTGTCAGCCGTGAGGACTAAGATGAAATGGAATGCCTCTTTTCCAGTAAAAGGGTCTCCGGTTTTCTACACTCACCATACGAAACACAGCAGCATTAAGCTGCTATTTTACGCTGGTATTCTGTGGGATCAGAGAGTGTCGTGCCAAATGGAAGTCCGTAGTCTCTGCCTGCGCCTCTGGGTGACAGGCGTGAGTGTTTATGTACTCGTATGTATGTTTATGTTAATAATGTTAAAAGCTAATAGTCCATACGTATTATAGGGAGAATTAGTTACGAATGCTACAACCACTCGATATCCGCTTCTATAACTAAGTGGTAGGTACATACCTATGTATTAGAAGTGCATTTCAGTTAGATGACTGGTACGCCGCAACGTGTTTAGGAAGCAAACTGAATCCAGTCAACGGATATTGAACCGGAGGCCCTTAATTGCTACATGTTCATCATTCCCCTAGACCAATAATGAAATCAAATTTGAATCACTATCAAATAGAATAGATTCCTTGTTTATTTATAGTTACAGAGTTTCATTTATAGGTATAAATATTAGGAATAAATTAAAGCTACATGGTGTATGAAAGAATGAAGGCACCGACTTTAGTAGCTATTAGGTGAATTTTTTTTTGTAGCCGTGGTAGTTCAGATGGTTAGCGCTCGCTGTAAATTTCACAGTACACGAGCAACCCGGGTTCGATCTCCGCCGGTACCAATTAAATTGTTAATTGCAATTTTAAGTGCTGATTAACCACGTGCTCGGCGGTGAAGGATAACATCGTGAGGAAACCTGCATGTCTGAGAAATAAGAAAAAATATTTCGAAGACATGTGAAGTGTAGGCGAAGTGTAGTGCGACCCCCCACTAGATGGAGTGACGACCTGGTAAGACATGCAGGCAGTCGATGGATGCAGGTGGCTCAGGACCGTGCTTTGTGGCATAACTTGGGGGAGGCCTATGTTCAGCAGTGGACTTGTGAAAGGCTGTAGTGATGATAATGATGGTGATGATGATGTGAAGTTCGCCAACACGCAATGGGGCAGCGCGGCGGACATTTACTTGCCCTAAAACACTCAGAAATGAGAGGAGGCCTCTGCCCATCAGTGGGACGTATATAGGCTGTAATTTTTTTTATTTTTTTTATTTTATTCTTTTAGTTCCTCGAAGTCGGCTTTTTATGTTTATTAAAAGTTAAATTTTTACCCTTTTGAATGGACTAAGGAATAAGACAAGTTCAAGGCAAAACATGAATGTCGTCTCAAAGTAACCCTCTATAAATGAACCACCCTGAAATACAACCTATTTAATAAAAAAATAATTAAAATTGGTTTACAAGTGACCGAAGATAGACCGAACATAACATAACGTAAACATTCACGGCTGTTACTCAGGGGGGTAGGCAAAGACTATTCCATTTGGCACGACCGTGACACACTCCTCTCTCCTCCTTCACGTCTATATCCAGGCTCGTCTTTTAAGGGTACTCTTAATTTGGTCCACCTTTAATATGTCGCTAATTTGATCAATAAACTTCCGTCTAAGGTGTCCGTTGTTGCATCTGCCACTAACTTCTGCAGTGTAAACTTGCTTTCGCACACTCCTCATTTATATTTTTCGACATGAACTCTTTTCAACTCGACTCTCGATGACGGGTGGAACACACCGCCGACCATCCCGCGGTGTGAGTCCTCCATGCCGGATGTGCGGTTTACACAGCGCTCGGTTCGCAAAGCACTCCTATCCCTGGATGTCAGCAAGTCGGGTGGGCCTGATGGAGTCCCTCCCATTGTGCTGAAGACGTGTGCTCTGGAGTTGGCACCGGTTTTAACGCGTCTTTTCCGGTACTCCTACTCCCAAGGCGTAGTCCCGAATTCATGGAAGACAGCTTTGGTTCACCCGATCCCTAAAAAAGGCGATCGCTCAGACCCGTGCAACTACAGGCCTATCGCCATCACCTCCTTGTTCTCCAAAATAATGGAGTTCATTATAAACTGACAGCTCATGAGGTATCTTGAGGATCACCAGCTGATTAGTGACCGCCAATACGGTTTTCGTCGGGATCGATCAGCTGGTGATCTTCTGGTCTACCTGACAGTAGAGTCCAAAGGGGAGGCATTGGCCGTTAGTTTGGACATAGCGAAGGCCTTCGATCGGGTCTGGCACAAAGCGCTTCTGTCAAAACTCCCTTCCTGTGCGCTTCCCGAGAAATGGTGCAATTGGATCACCAGTTTCCTTACTGATCGGAGCATCAAGGTCGTTGTAGACGGTGCATGCTCTGATTACAAGCCTACTAACGTTGGTGTTCCACAAGGCTGCGTGCTATCACCAACGCTGTTTCTTTTGCATATCAATGATATGTTGCAAACTGGTAACATTAATTGCTATGCAGGCGACAGTACAGGTGATGCCTTATACACCGGTCGTGCCAATATTTCTGGGGAAAACGTCGCCGAGTACCCGGAACAAACTTGTATCTGAAGTCGAGTCTTTCCTGAACAAAGTCTCGGTTTGGGGGCGACTAAATCTAGTCCAGTTCAATCCCCAGAAGACACAAGATTGTGCGTTTAACGCTAAAAAGAACCCCTTTGTCGTATATCCTCAATTTCAAGGCACTCCCCTTGCTGCCTTAGCTAGCATCGGAATCCTCGGCGTCGACATATCGAATAGTTTGCAGTTTCGCTGTCACTTGGAAGGGAAGGCACTTGACCGCATCCAGCGCAAAGCGGTTCGAATCGTCGACGACCGAGTTCTTTCTGATCGGCTCGATTCACTGGCGCTGTGTAGGGATGTCGCAACTCTTTGTATTTCCTTTCGAATCTACCACGGGAAGTGCTCTGAGTAATTGTTCGGATTAATCCCAGCCGCTAAATTTCACGAATGCACATCGCATCAAAATTCACGATACCATCCTCACCATCTGGATGCTTGGCGGTCCACCACTGTGCGTTTTACTAGGAGTTTTCTTCCTCGTACAACTCCTCTGTGGAATTGTTTACCATCCGCGATTTTTCCGGACCGATACGACTTAGGGCCCTTCAAGAAAAGAGCTTAAACCTTTCTAAAAGACCGGCAACGCACCTGCAATTCCCCTGGTGTTGCGGTTGTTCATGGGCGGCGGTAGTAACTTACCATCAGGTGAGCCGCATGCTCGTTTGCCCCCTCCTATAAAAAAATATTACCAGACCACTGAAGCCACTACTATTACCACTACTGCAGCACGTTCCAAGTCCACTGTGGAATATACTCCTCCCCCTATAGATTGGCACAAAGTACGGCCCAGAGCCACCTGCATCTATTGACTGCCTGCGTGTTTCATCAAATCGTCACTCCATCCATTGGGCCGTCATTCCATCCATTGCTACTGTAGATTACTGAGCCCTTGGGCTATGTCAGTTAACTTTGTATTTATGCGTACAGTAAGCCTATAATCCGGTAACTTGCTCTATCATTGGGAGGGGCGACCATTGTCCCGAGAAGGTGCCGGATTTATCGTCTACAATTCTCTCGTTAACAACGTTGTGAAGGTTGGGAGTGTGTTGACGAGGGTTATACCTTATACTCATAATTACCAAACGGTTATTCGCTGAAGGTCATACAGATGCTTCAACCTTGACACACCCTGATGAGGAGGTGAAGGCTATGTATATGTATAACTCAAGAGCCATAGAGTTCTCTAAAACTCATTACAATATTGATTCGGTATTGATGGGAGACGAATTCGGGAAAGACGATGACATGGGATTGAATAGCGGAACCTTAGGGGGCAGCAACTGGCTGACTCTATAGAGAGGGATCTAGAAATAGCCGCAACAAAAGTAGACTTGGATAAGCCTCGATTGTTCTACGAAAAACCAGATTGACTTCATTATGACGACTAAATTGTGACTATTCAGTGATGTCTTTGTGATCGCTAGGGTGAAAACCGGCAAGGATCACCGAAAGGCACACTGTATCTCTCTAAAAGACTCTGAAAACACTTGTAAACCTATCCTATAAGTACTTGTAAAACTATTCTTTAAAAGCAGTCAGTGCTTTCAAACCTTTTGCCTTTTAAATAAAACTATTTTACGTTTTTTTTCGCGTATATATTCTCGACGTTTCGAGCTCTTTACAGCATCCATGATCACGGTGGGGGGGGGGGAGGTGTTCGATGTCCTAATGTCATAGTTAACCACGGCTACCTTCAATTTAAATTATAAAATTTTAAAAAGCACCTAAAGCACCCAGCCATCTTCTCTATGGAAATTAGAATGTTTTTTGATTTCAATAGCCTCGCGAATCATCTTTGGAAAGAATCGGTGTTCTTCAGCGAATATTTATGGTCTATCAAATCTGATGTAGTGACGGGAGCGATCCTGTACGTGTTCACTTCCCGGAGCGTCGATTTTTCACGCACAATTTTTGACTCTGTCTTTTAGTTTGTCCTATGTAAGAGAGATCACATTTACAATCAAACTTGTGCACTCCTGCATCTTGCAGAGGGATATGACACTTGACTAATCGTGAAAACTGATTAATTTTCTTCAGCAGCTTGAAGTATATTTTAATGGAAGCATGCTTCAAGGTGTAGCAAATCTTGTCAGTGCCACCTGTGACATATGACAGTATAGCAGGCACACGCTCGACTGTGGCCGGCTTCACTCTTCTCTGTGACGTTGGCGCGGGGCCCGAAGCTTATTTTCGAGCAAAACTTGCTTGACGTGTTGGAGCTCGGCGACCAGGTGTTTACTGTCACAGATCACTCGTGCTCTCTGAAACAAAGATTTTCCCACGGTAGCTAAATGTGAAGAATGGTGGTGAGAATCACCGATAAAATATCTATATGTATGGGTCTTCCTCCTATACACAGTGTGGCTCAAGGTGTTATCAGAACTCCGAATTACTAATACATCTAGAAAAGCTATTGAATTATTTGCCTCTAAATCCATTGTGAACTGAATTTTAGAATTTATGGAGTTAAGGTGGTCTAAAAATGCAGTTACTTTATCTAAAGATAGAATTGTGAAAGTATCGTTTACGTACCGCTTGTAGAATCTTGGATTTACAGGAGAAGTAAGAAGGGCTTTCTCCTCAAAGTACTCCATGAATATATCGGCGACAATGGGAGATACAGGTGAGCCCATTGCCACACCATCAACTTGCGTGTATAATTCTTCCTTTCACAATAGTTAGCCAGATGTAAGGCGGTGTCTGAGTAATACTGCATATTCTGCGGGCATGTTGTTTTCTTCCAGCCTTCTAGTTACAATTGAGATGCAGTCTTCAAAAGGTAAGCATGTGAACAGTGCACTGCACATCAAAACTGACTGCCAGATGTAGGTCTTTAATCTCGCTGAAAAATGGTAGGAATCCTTTGTATGTGCTCTTGTATGTCCCCTAAGCTGTGAGAGTATTTTCGCTAAATGTTGAGCCAATCTGTAAGTTGGTGAATCGATTTGGCTCTCTATTGGACGTAGTGGAGCATTGGGTCACTACTTTTTTTAAGTTTGCTAATTGCTGGTTAGGTTAAAAACGACTTTTAACCTTCTTATAAGTGCTTACATCCGACAAAAGTTCTTGTATTTTTGTATTATGATCTGACGTATCCATGATTACCGTAGCACATCAAATGATGAGTTCTGGTTTATTGCGTAAGTTGTTCAACGATATAAATCCGTCTTTGGGAAGATTTGGTTTCGGCAAACTTCGACGTAAACTTGATGAAATGTCTTGACGTATCGCCTCCAAGTTTTCTTTCTGCATATAGTTTTTAAATAAACAGCCCTCGACACAAGATAATTTCTTTGTACGGTAATCTTTGTTGTGTTATTGCCTTTTTTGATTTTTAAAGTATGTAGTTAACATCTGTGTAGATATCTATAACGTATGTTTTGATAGATGAAAATACCCAGACCAGCGATGTGGGTCATCGCCACAGGTGTAAGACGTCTGCTACTGCTGTCACCAATGTGCTAAGCGTGGCGATTATTGTAAATCTCCCTATAACGATATAGGCTCATGTACAGCAGTGGCGCAGAATGGAAGGCTGATGAAGAAAAAAATTGTTGTAGTGGTTACAAAAGGAATTTTAACTTGTATGCATGGACGTAAACGAAAACGGACGTGATGTTACACTGAAAACGTGTTAAACAACCCAGGTCCTGCAATTTTCACGGACACAAATGACAACAATGGGTGTTTCACTCATTTACAGTGTAACATTATGTCCCTATTTTTTCGTGCGTATAAGTAAAAAAATGTCTATCAAACTGATATTTTATTATGGTAATTTTTCACGGGTCTTCATGGCAATCTGGTTGTTCTATTGCTGATCGAAGTATGTTGCAAATTTCTCAGTGGTTACGGAATGATCTACTTACATTGAACTCAAAAAAGACGATGTTCGTATGTTTTCATAAAACAAATGCCTCTTGTCCGAAGTTTGGTTTGAAATTGGGGATGCATCCGATACCGATACCGATGCCGATATATCGGCGATACTCGAAGTTTGCCGATATATCGGCATCGGCGATATTTTTATGGTCGATTCAACGATACTATTCAAATTTCGCGCTTTAAAAATGTAACGTAAACGCGCGTGTTGTTTCGTTGCAAACGAGGCACGAACTAACTATGCGCGGAGAAACCCCGCGCTTTATTCAGTGTCTTGTTTAGCCACAATGCTTGATCCTCATGTTACAAAGCATGAATATTTCAATCACAGTTTTTACTATGGCAAAAAGCGTCTTGTTCAGTTACTTGATCTTAATGTAGCACTGCATTCCGAAACTATTTCAGACACAGTCACTTACATCTAGTACTGTAACTGTAAGTTCTGAGATGCCTACGAGTGGCGAGCTTTGGAGCGTTTGTGAAAATATTATTAGAGTCCGAAGAAGATGTGCCCCTGTCTACTCTGAGCTGTAATTCTCTCAAAGAAGAAGTCGAGGGATACCTAAGGTCTCCTAATATATCGAGAGGCGCATATCCGTTCGTTTTCTGGCGCAATGAAGTCTTATACCCAAACTTGAAAAAAATGGTGCAGAAGTACTTTAGTTTCCAAATGAGTTGGCTTTGAAGCGTTTGTGAAAATATTATTAGAGTCCGAGGAAGATGAGCCCCTGTCTACTCTGAGCTGTAATTCTCTCAAAGAAGAAGTCGAGGGATACCTAAGGTCTCCTAATATATCGAGAGGCGCATATCCGTTCGTTTTATGGCGCAATGACGTCTTATACCCAAACTTGAAAAAAATAGCGCAGAAGCACTTTAGTTTCCAAATGAGTTCTGTAGCATCTGAGAGACTATTTTCCACCGCGGGTCTTATTTAAACAGATTTGCGAAATCGCCTTTCTCCGCAAAGCTTAAGAATACTTTGTTTTTTATACAAAAATCTCATCAATGTTAATTTTAATTACTAAAACTATTAACTAATTTCAACCTGTCTATAGTTTTAAACGGTTTTATTTAGTTTGTCCTGTTATTTCTTTTTTTTATATTAATAAAAAAAATAACCTGACTTGTGTTTTATTTATTTTACCTTCATTTTTATATTCAATAAGCTTATCGATATCGGTATCGCCGATATTTTTATAAGAGCATCGGTATCGGTATCGTATCGCCAAAAAGGCGTATCGTGGCATTAATAGTTTGAATATAAAAATTCATGAAGAATTATGCGACATGAATCCGTGTTGTTCACGTGAGTCTCTTGTGCGGGTTAAGGTTATAAAATATCTCGGTGTAGTTGTTGACGAAAATCTGAGATTTAAATCGCACATAGAAGTTCTTACAAACTGGATCAGAAGGATTATCTATATAATGAAAAAGCTACATTATAAAGTAAATAAGAGAATAGTAAAATCTGTATATTACGCCCTTTGTCAATCGCTGATAACTTACTGCATAACATGTTGGGGCAGTGCATCCAAAATATATTTTATACAGATCGAGAGAGCAAAGCGTGTAGTTTTAAAGGCAATGTTAGGAAAACCATACCGATACCCTACTGCAAGCGTATACGAAGATGCCGGAGTACTTACTGGTACGTCAACTTTTTGTGCTAAATACGTCCTTGGCACTACATAAATGCGTATTATCTTCCCATGACCACAAATTACTGACAAATCGCAGGGTATATACACTATCCACAAAATCTGTCAATACTACATTTGCGGAACATTTTGGTGATTTTATTAAAAAGACAAATTTATAATAAGTTGTCATTGTAATCTTAGAAATAAAACCTACCTATCTGCGAAATTAATTGTATTGAAATGGTTGGACACTTTATTATATGAAAAAAACAGAATAATTGCGAAAAACTGGGTTTGCTAATTGAAGGCAATTGTGCAATTATTAGGTAAATATTGTTAATGTTTTAATTGTTTTTCTTTTTTAAATGTATATAGTTAATACATTCCAGTTATATAGTACTTGACTTGGTAGTTTTAGGTTTGTTTCTTTTTATGTTTAAAGATTTTAAGAAATAAGCAGTTCTGTTGTATGTTATTTTGTGTGTATGCTAATACACTAATAATAAAATAACGCTTAATGAACTTTGGTCTCAGGTTTCCTCGATACAGGCTTGCTTAGTGAGTAAACCAATAAATATTACCTATGCCAATTGTATAGTAGTTTCTGTTAATAAAACATTTTTTATTTCATTTCATTTCAATTAGCACTGATTTCATAGGCGTTGTGTAGATGCAAAAATCAACTACTAAATTGTTATTAATTGTTTGTAACTGCATTGCCTCACCTCGGCAATTTTGAAAGTATGAACCTGTCCATTCTATGGCTGCGCGTAGACAGCGGCGACCATCCCCGCGTCTACGGTTGCCTCTATAGGTCTCATAGCGGTAATGCCGACACAGACCGACTCATCGACCACATCCAAATGGCTGCAGAATCCGTGCTACAACAGGTCCTATCCGCAGAGATCGTAATCCTCGGCGATTTTAACGCCCACCACGCTGATTGACTTGGTTCCCGTTTAACCGATCATGCGGGGAGATCTGTTTATGACTGTCTTGGCATATGGTCTGACACAACTGGTTACTTTGCCTACACGGATCCCAGATATGGAGGGTCACGGTTTTCGTCAGGGTCGATCAGCTGGTGATCTTTTGGTTTACCTGACTCATAAATGGGCGGAGGCAGTAGAGTCCAAGGGAGAGGCATTAGCCGTTAGTTTGGACATTGCGAAGGCCTTCGATCGGGTTTGGCACAAAGCGCCTTTCGAAGCTTCCTTCCTATCGACTTCCCGAGAAATTGTGCAATTGGATCACCAGCTTTCTTACAGATCGGAGCATGAAGGTCGTTGTAGACGGTGCATGCTCTGATTACAAGTCTATTAATGCTGGTGTCCCACAAGGCTGCGTGCTATCACCTACGCTGTTTCTTCTGCATATCAATGATATGTGGCAAACCAGTAATACTCATTGCTATGCGGACGACAGCACTGGTGATGCTTTTTACACCGGCCGTGCCAATATTTCTCGTGAAAACGGCGCCGAGTACCGGAACAGACTTATGTGTGAAGTCAAGTCTGCTGAACAAAGTCTCGGATTGGGGGCGACTAAATCTAGTTCAGTTCAATCCCCAGAAGACACAAGTTTGAGCGTTTACCACTAAAAAGAAAAAGAACCCATTTGTCGTATCTCCTTAATTTCAGGGCACTCTCCTTGTTGCCTCAGCCAGTGTCGGAATTTCTCGGCATCGACGCATTGAATGACGTGCAGTTTCATGGTCACTTGGAAGCGAAGGCTAAATTGGCCTCTAAAAAGCTTGACGTGCTCAGCAGTGGGACAGTATTTTATGCCGGCACACCGCTTGCAACTTTACAAGGCGCAGGTTTGGCCTGACATGGAATACTGTTCCAATCTCTGGGCCAGGGCTTCTTCCACTTGACCGCATCCAGCGCAGAGTGGCTCGAATCGTCTACGACCGAGCTCTCTCTGATCGGCTCAATTCACTGGCGCTGCGAAGAGATGTTGCATCCCTTTGCATTTTCTTTCGCATCTACCACGGGGAGTGCTCTGAGGAATTGTTCGGACTAATTCCAGCCGCTCAATTTCACCATCGCACATTGCGACAAAACTCGCGATACCATCCATACCACCTTTTTTAACAAGTTTTCTTCCTCGCACAACTTCCTTGTGGAATCGATTACCACCGGCGATTTTTCCGGACCGATACGACTTAGGGACCTTTAAGCAATGAGCTTAGTCCATTTTAAAAGGCCGGCAACGCAACTGCAATTCCCCTGGTGTTGCAATTGTTCATGGGCGGCGGTCGACACTTACCATCAAGTGAGCCGCATGCTAGTTTGACACTATCCTGCGAGTTATATAGAATAATTTTAGTTTTTATCAACCGTGTATTAGCGTTGTAAGAATATCTACTAACCCATATCATCCCGTGGGTATCGTAAGAGGCAACAGAAGGAAACTGAACCACCATCTATAAGGGAAGGCTTATTTCCAGCTGTGAAATGTTGGTAGGCTGTAATGCTAATGATTAGTTTTTATTGTTGCTAATATGTTATAACATGTTGTTGTTAATACCAAAAGGCAAGAACTGTATTAAGCCCTCCTCCTCATCTGCATAACTCCGCAGACCATAGGCCGTATCCTATAGAGAGTATTTGCCATAATTGCGATGCTTGGCAATTATGAATTTAATGACAGGAATAAGAAATAGTTTTGTGATTTCCTAGTCACCTCTTACAACAATACTGGGTCGAAAAAGGGGGATATTGCCTGACGCCGCTACCACCACCACAAGGCAATTGAAGCAATTTTGTATTCTATTTCAATAAAGAAAATAAAGTGTTCTATGAATTAAGAATAGTGAGTATTGGGTGGTTATTTATTCATTAGAAATAAAGAACATATTTACATTTCATTTGTTTTATTCATTTTCAAATAGTTACAGTAACATCCATGCAACGGTACACTACTTCTAAACGGTTCAGTAAAATCGACCCATGCATCAAATAATAATTATTTAAAAAATATTTATTAAAAAACCAATAAAATAAATAAATAAAAACTAATTTCACTATCGTCTAATAAATTTTAATGACTCGTACATTGTATTGGATCACAAAAATAGGTAACTAAACGTTAAAATATTAAATATAATTTATCTATCGACTAAAACATATTTCACATACTTATGAATAAATTGGTAAACATTTTCACTTAAACTAGGTCGCGAAATAATATTCAAAGATTCTCGGTGGTTCGTTTCTTGAATGTAAACAAACTCGAACAAAGATTTCGCTACATGGTTGGTGCTTATAGAAAACATAAAAATAGATATTGCAACTTCTACAGACTAAAAATAAGTTGTGCGAACATTCCGGGATGTTGTTGCGTTTCGTTTCGCAGGTTTTTTTTTTCATAAAATGTGCGTTTTATTTATATTATTATATCGATGCTCGAGTACATTAATAAAAACACATCGTTTCTCAACTTTTCTTTTGAAAACATTCTAATTACTCCTATTTGGCATAATTACACCTACTTTTAATTAAAGTATAATTAAAAATTGTATGATTTCTAACGATAAGAACAGAATTGAGTCAAATTAATGTTAGGTAAATAATTTATTTAACAAATTATAGTTAATTGTATAATTTTATCACTACATTTTATCGATAATAGTACGATTGCACTTCTTTTAAATAATATCTAACGTACTCATATAATATAGTATATATACATACAATTTAATACTTTCATTAAACATTGATTTACATCTATTGAAAGAATTTATGCATCATACGAAGCTGCACAAATTTATTTAAGTGTAGTTTTTTTTTAAGCAATAAGGAAGAGCGCTGCTTATATTTCCAGTAAGTGATGCCGAAACCGTGCTCAACTTCTCGACACCCATTCACACACACATCTTTCTCCTGTCTTTATTTAACAGTCCGTAATAATTCACTGCTAGACGGACACATGTGCACCTAAAACTATGTTGTTGGTTGCAAATGTTTTAGATTTAGATGCATATGTATACTTGAGTTACAGACGAGTTCTTTCATGGTTTTGGCTTGGTTTCTGCGTCACTCGAAATGTATGTGGCGCTCCGTCTCTATCGTTGTTGGTTTGAATTTGCATCAAATTAATATTTATACCTTAAAATCAAATACAATGAGAGCAAAAGGCTCATTTTTAGTGTTGAATAAAGAAATTGGCTGATGTAACAATTGACTGCAATATAATGCAAAGGTAACCTGCTCTATCAATTATTACAAGCTAAAGTGATTTTGTGTAAAATATTAGACTTTACAAGTAACGGAAGTCAAAATAAAGAAAGCCAAAATACTGGTTCTTGAATTCTCGGTTTCAGAAAATATATTTATATATTGCTTACCATATCTCTGCCGTTTGATATTTAGGTACATTAAAACATAAATCATTATACATTACAGTTATAAATTAATTAAAGAAAATATTATCATCATCAATTATTATTAATAGTGATGGAAACGCATTCTATACATTCATATTTATGCAAATGCTCAAACATTCTTACAGATTAGGTTTAAAACATGGACGTTTTTTTATACGTCCATGGTTTAAAATTTGAAATTTGCGCATTATTTTTTTTAAATAATTTAAGATTAACTTTACCTTTATATACTAATTTTTAATAATTCAAATATTTAGAGTAGGTATAATCATATCACGAACTGTAGTGGGCCAAATACGTACGTTGATAGGTTTTCAATTATGTGAACCTTGCAGGTATGTTTTGAAAAGTTTAGACACAAAACACGTTACAAAATATACCTGCGTGGTGAGTCAACTTGTCTTCTTAGAATTGTTAACGTTAACAAAAAAAACTATAAAATGTATATATATAGTGTGTATCTCAATCTCAACGTTTAGTTGATTTCATTCATTCATTTCTAAACTTTTCTATTACATACAGTTAGCTATTGTAGAAAGACAACTTGATTCGCCCCGCAGTCACAGATTAAATAATGTTGTTTTCTACCGCAGTATGGGGAATTTAAAGATTTTAAAATGAAATAGTAATATTATGATTTTGGTTTGTGTAAAACAATAATACCTAATACTATTTTGTGATTTGGATACACGCTAGTAACTTGCTTCATAAAATTTATTTCATTAATTAATTAAAAAAATATTATCATCATTAATAATTTAAATAAATATTGTGAAACAAGTACAAGTGTGTATCCAAATTACAAATATGAAGCTGAAGTTTCACCAAGTGACAACAGTCGCAAATATAAATTATAATAAAAAAAAATGTAATAAATAAATTAATATACATCTAAACTTGCACAAATATATTGTAGATTACGAAGAACTATATTATATTATAAATGATTTAGTATGATGATATTATATGATATTATAAATGTTATCATCATACGTTATTTATTGAAACGTTCTACATTAGTTACACTCGAGACTTACTCGTTTTAATTTACACGAATTTTAATTTACGACCAATAAAATTTCATTATTTAATATCCTAAATAAATTATATATTTCTACTTATTCAATGAGTATCTATTATTTACAAGAATCTTTGATAGAGGACTAGTCTTGCTGTTCCAGTGATTGCATTTGCTTAAAAATATTGTGCACATAATATATTAAAATAATCGATAAATAACTAATACTTATATGATTCAGCATAATTAATTAATTACTAAAATAAAATAATATCCCTCAAAGTATTTATGTAATGTTAATAAAAGTATGACCGGTGTTTGGTGGTCGTTCGCTAGAATGTGTGAATTGCAATGTCATTAACACAATAAGTTTAATATTTTGAAGTGAAAGCTTCTTTAGTCGAGCGATTTTTGGATGGGGAAAACTTATGGGTTCGCGTCACCGATCACCTCGACATGTTCGTGACGTCACGAGCAGTATAGCGGCCAGTGTACATGTATACGCATATTATATCTTTAGTTTTCACTACCGTCGGCAGTCCTTGTGGCTGCCTCTGTTTTTTTTTAAGTATTTTTTATAAAATTTCCTAATAAAATATATGGTTTCTGTTGGTAAATTGTAAAAATAGATAAGATTATGTTACCTTCATAGTTCTTCTTTAGTTATTTTTGTAATAATAGGGTGAAACTTCAAAAAATTTAAATCATTTTTAATTTGAAATATGAACACAATTTTATAAAAACTAATTATGTAAAATATATTAGGTATCTCTAGATCTTGATCATATAATATGCTCTAAGATTCTGACATTAAGCCAATTCACACATATCTGACAAATTTAACAACATTCATCGTGACATTTTTATTGCTTTTTAGTTGGAGCGAAAATCAACCATTCGCCATTTAAAATGAATAGTTTTGAACTTTAAAGACATCTTTTATAAATATTTTGATACAAAAGTAAGTGCCAAATTAAAACGTCTTTGGTGTATAAAGGTTGGAAAAAGAATAACAAAATATATGTATGTGACCGTATATCAAAAACATTTATAAAAGATCTCTTTCAACTTTAGCCTCGCAGTAAAACTCACAGTACAAGAAATTACGAAGCGTACATATACCTAACACCGAATGGTGTTGAAATAATTATACCTTTTACAAATTGTCGTCGTTTACAGTGCCCTTGTCTTAGAAGGACGGTCATGCGTAATGTGGATAGGAGCCCAAATGTGACGTCATGTGTGGAGGCGCCATCGAGTGGGGGGAGTAGAGGTTGCTCCCCCCTCCACCCCAGTTGCTCCACGACGCTGTAGGGAATATCGACGCTGAAAGAAAATAGTTCGCTAACCTAAGTTAACATGATGTTCAATTTCGTATCGCTACAAACCCAAACTGCCATCGTTTGAGATCATAATATCAAGGATTCGATTGATAAGAATTTTTAGTTATAGATAAGTAATAATATGTATAACTTTTAGGTAAAGTTAATACTTTTAGCAGCCAGTCCTTTAGGCTTATAAAAAACAAAATCAAGCACAGTAACATAAGGATTTAAAAATAGATTTTTATACATCAAATAATAAAAACTATTCTCAGAAAACTCCTTTCACAATACGTAATCAAGCCTTAGAAAAAGCACAATGTGTTTTTGTAATCATAACGTGAAATAAATAAAACTGGTTATTTAAAAAAGAACAAAAACAGAATTCAATTTGGAAGACGAATCATTCGCTTTTTGAGCTAGCCAGCGTAATTATGATCTCTAAAACTTTACTATACTATGCTCAAAGATTTAAATATATATATATATATATATATATATATATATATATATATATATATATATATATATATATATATACTAACTACGACTACTATACTATGCTCAAAGAGATTTAAATATATATATATATATATACTAACTACTTAAATGTCTTTGACTATACTACTGTATAAAACTAAATCGTTCATCTGGTGTCTCCATCATCGGATCATCCGTCCGTCGGTATATCACCTTAAAACTTTGAAAATATGTAATTGATGACATATTAGATGCGGTTTTCATCAACATTTAAATAATTTATTGAGGGAGATATTTGCCTATAACACGTGCATATTTTAAGTGAGTATAGTCTATACAAATAAATAAAATTGAAGTGTCTGTTTGTAATGTTAAAATAACAGCTTATTACTAAATGCATATGAAAGTATATACGGCACTAATAACAAAAAACAATTTTTAAAATTTTTGTCTGACCTACCCTCAAAATCGGTCCAGCCGATTGCAGATGGCAGATAGCTCATGTTATAAGGAGTACTTATGATACTTTAAAAAAAATTTAAACTTATGAAATCGTAGTAAATTCCACGCGGGCGAAGTCGCGGGGGACAGCTAGTTGACTAATAAAAATAATAATGGCATTTTATGATCAGGTCTTAATTCGATAATCCCGGACTAATCATCCGCACCCGCGTGGAGCTTAGGACGGGGCGCTACATATCGTAGTTTAATTCATGATAATATAATACTAGTTGTAATTAAGACTGCGACCAATATAGTGACACGAGTGACACTGTATTTGTTTGAGTTCAAAAGGAATATTGTACTAATATTGCAGACTGCAGTGCTCTATAATAGACAAAAATATACATAACTTTAATCAAAAAGTACAGGGCGATTTCAAAAAACTAAAAGGAATAAAATAATGTTCACATAACATAGGGTTGCCTGGTTAAAATTTAAAAAACTGGTATTCGAAGTTGGAAAAACTAAGACAATTCAGTTTAAAAACAGGACGCAGTAAAGGCCTTGTCAAACGTAACTGCGAATCGAACCGAACCGGAAACATAGCGAATGGTATGTACTATGTATGCAAATATCGGTTCGTTTTCGTTTTCGCTTCGCCACGCTATCGCGGTTCGCTGTCTAGTGTCTATCTCGTCAAATAATTTTTCGTCGTTAATTTCAATGCCGTGATCTAAAAAATACATGACCTTATTAGGGCGCTGTAAAAACCCAGGACGCTGCTTAAAAACTATCCAAGACATCCCAGGACACTACAAAAACTAGGACAAGTCCTGGGAAAACAGGACGGTTGGCAACGCTAACATAACAGCTTCAGAAATTGGTCCTAAGACATAGTTTATAAAATAAAGCCCCCGACTTCAGTAAACTAGAAATTATGTCGTTTAAAAACTTCGCTCCTATTTTATTTTTATAAACTTATGTATATAATAAACACGACATGAACGAACACTAAGTTATTTGCAAGATATGACAGAGAAATAAAACCGGCCAAGTGCGAGTCAGACTCGCGCATGAAGTGCTCCGTACCATCGTACAAGATTATTTTATTATAATTATTTTTAGCGAATATAGCAATACAAACTCTGTGAGCATTTGAAGCGTCTACTTGTTGCCATTATTAAGATCAAGTAAAAAGGAACCAAAAAGAAAACACGATTCTAGTAGGGGAGCTCCTTTAATTTTTAATTTATTTTTATATTTATTATTTGTTGTTATAGCGACAACAGAAATACACATTCTGTAAAAAATTCAATTGTCTGGCTGGCAGACGGACGGTCGGACAGCGAAGGCTTAGAAATATGGTCCTGTTGGTTACAGTTCGGGTATGGAACCCTAAAAAATGAGGTAATTTTGTTTTGGCATATATTTACAATTATGCGAAGTGCTAATAAAACTTTTCCGTGCTCGCAGCTTTCAAACTAGCTCTGTGGAATCGGTTCATTCCATTAAGTCAAGTACCTACGCGAAGACGTCTCGTGCCAATGACAAGCAGTTTCGAGTAGCGTGCCAATATTTGCAGTACGGCACTGAGATGCAGATCGGGCAGAGAGCGCCCTGCGATTGAAGGGTGCATGATATTAATACTTGTAAAGTGACATGTTTTTTTAATGGAGCTTTCATTTATTTGTTGCCAGTATTTTTTTAAAACATTTTTCTTTCAAAATAATACTATTGATCTAATGTAATACATTCGACACTTATTGTTCCTTTTAACAATACTAAGGTATTTTCGACGATTTAATTCATTGGAATCGATAAACCTTCTTTTTAGTGGTTCGATTGAGTATCTCGATGTCTGTCTGTTTGTTACAGTGGGTTTTCTCTGATAGTGTTTTACGTAGATGTTTTGAATTTAGCGTATATAGTAACAAAATGCAGCTACATATACGGACGTAAATTTCGATGTTTTTTATATATTTGTGGGTTGTATGTTTTTATTTAATAAAACGTTATACTAGGATTTTCACCTGCATCTCAGACGCGGTTTAAAAACATGAATTGTACAAGAACACACATCCAGACCCGAAAAAATTATTTGTAGGTCATTTTGTCACTTGTTCCGTACGTGATTCGAACTTGCGGTCGTGTAGCGCCACAACCAAACGCTTAGCCACTATGCTACGGAATCGTCGAAACCAGATAAAAATATATTTAAAGCAATATTTCAATTAAAATGTATGATTGTGTTTAATTTTACGAAACGATTGTCCGAATACTATCTGAAAACTACTGTCCCCCATCGAATAGGCAAATATAACTTAAAATTTTTGTAAATGTTAGATAGTATTTTTTGGGATAAAAACTTAAAAATTTGTTTTTTCAATTTATAACAACTTGTATAAGAGGGATTTTTTGGAGTAATTTTATTAATATGCCATATGACCTGTCACAATTATTGCAATAATTATTGTTCCGCTAATAATATCACGTAACTGTAGCATTATTGGAAGAACGTAAGTTTTAGAGATCATATAGACAGATATCTCAAAAACAAGGCACAGCGTGGCATTCGCGATTGCAGTTTGTTTGTTTTAAATTATTACCTGTGGATGTAGGCATCGCCGCGTGTGGAGCCATGAAAGATGACAGTTTAGCCGAGTGGTGATATGAGCTCATGAACAGGTCGCTCTGGTACTTGTAGGTCGGGTCGCTGGCGGTCGGTTGCGTGGCCGCCGCCAGGCCTTGGAAATCAAACTTGTACGCGTATCTCTTTCCGTGCACTTTCGTCATTATATTCTTGTCGTAGTAGTATCTGTGTGGAGATTAGACGTTAGTAAATTTAAAAAAAAACACACACACACATACATGCAACCGTTTAGTTTGTTTTTATTAATAAATCGCGTCCAGCCAGTTCGCATTGCACAGTGTATTGGGTACCCGTGATCTCGCAATGCCGCAGAGCACGGTGTTTAGTTTTTTACCTTAAAGCGCGACTGAGTTTGTCGTAGTTCATGTTGGGCTTTGACTTCCTCTCGCCCCACCTCCTGGCCACCTCGTCGGGATCTGTGAGCTTGAACTCGCCGTTGGTGCCCTCCCAGGTGATGCATCCCGCGTTGCTTGAATCGCTCAATAGCTCAAGGAGGAACTGCCATAGCTGAATTTGCCCGGAACCTGGAAGTATAGGGATAACATATCGGTGTTTCTTTTTTTATTTATTCAAGCTAATGACCACGAGGCATGGGTCTTGAAAATTTTTGAAATTTGTTATAGTTTTTTCTTAAATCGGTAAAGGTGCCAAACAAGCTCACAGACAATCTGGTAGTAAGTAGATGCTGTTGCCCATAGAGACTAGTCGTTACCGAAAATCGTAGTAAAAAGGGGTTTCTACACTCGCTACACGAATAAAATCAATAATCAATATGGTAATATCAATCATAATCAATAATTAATGTTGGTAATCTGTGAGAGCGTGATGCTTCCCTAGTCGAGCCGACCCATTCGTGCTGTATCCATAATAGCTGCAGCGTGGCCCTATCTTTGTTAAGTATTAAAATTATTTTTAATGAAAACTTTTACAAAACGAAATACAAACCACATAAAATTAACTTTTAATAAAAAGTATAAGCCGTCTATAAAGAGATAAATAGAGTAAAATAATTTCACACTCTGAGGTCGGTGCTAAGACATAGTGTATAGAAGAATTGAAGCCCCGACTTCAGAATGTGAAATTATTTTGTTCTTTTTAGTTCTTTGAAATGTCCTTTTACTTTAAATTAAAGGTCTTCTAACCTTTTGAGTGGACTGAGGAATATCACAATCTCAATGTCGTCTAAATTGTCACATTAAAAACCTCATCCCTTATTTTGCCACTCTTAAGGGTGGACTTTCCAAATTTTTCAAGAATTTAACAGAGGCAGAGCCACGCGGCAGCTTTTGCTGTGGCACGGATGGGCCGGCTCGAACCGGGTCGGTACCACGACCTCACAGAATACCAGCGTGCAGTAGAGGTTTACCTCTGCGTTTCGCTTGGTGAGTGCAGGTGGCTGGAGGTCCAATTCCCCCCCCCCCCCTATCAACATGGTAGCGGAATTAAACGAAAGACTACCCCAGGAGGGTACCAGCACCCCTGGAGAATCCCTCGCTGAGCATCCATGACCAAGCTACTCCACTCCTGAGCGTTGGCCTGTGCTGATGCATCAACGTCTCGGGATGTAAACACCAGCGCTCTTAAAAAGAAGTATAATTCCGCCTCCAGGTCCTTCAAAAGAGTCAAGGTCAAGGTCTGAGCACATCGGCAGAATTGGCGAGAAGCTACAGAAGCTAAGAACCCGTGCATTCTGGTCTCTCGCCAAGGCTGTCCAAGGGAACTTCTGTCAGCCATCTCTTCCATCTCTGCACAGAGAGGACGACTCACTGGCCCATGCCGCAAAGGAGAAAGCCGATCTGTTAGGCTCTCTCTTCGCGTCCAACTCGACTCTAAATGACGGGGAGAACACACCGCCGACCATCCCGCGGTGTGCGTGCTCAATGCCGGATGTGCAGTTTACACAGCGCTCGGTTCGCAAAGCATTCCTCTCCCTGGACGTCAGCAAGTCGAGTGGGCCTGATGGAGTCCCTCCCATTGCGCTGAAGACGTGTGCTCCGGAGTTGGCACCGGTTTTAGCGCGTCTTTTCCGGTACTCCTACTCCCAAGGCGTAGTCCCGAATTCATGAACCCAGCTTTGGTCCACCCGATCCCTAAAAAAGGCGACCGCTCAGGCCCGTCCAACTACAGGCCTATCGCCATCACCTCCTTGTTCTCCAAAATAATGGAGTTCTTTATAAACTGCCAGCTCATGAGGTACCTTGAGGATCACCAGCTGATTAGTGACCGCCAATACGGTTTTCGTCGGGATCGATCAGCTAGTGATCTTCTGGTCTACCTGACTCATAGATGGGCGGAGGCAGTAGAGTCCAAGGGAGGCATTGGCCGTTAGTTTGGACATAGCGAAGGCCTTCGATCGGGTCTGGCACAAAGCGCTTCTTTCGAAGCTCCCTTCCTATGGGCTTCCCGGGAGATTGTGCAATTGGATCACCAGTTTCCTTGCTGATCGGAGCATCAAGGTCGTAGTAGACGGTGCATGCTCTGATTACAAGCCTACTAACGCTGGTGTTCCACAAGGCTGCGTGCTATCACCAACGCTGTTTCTTCTGCATATCAATGATATGTTGCAAATTGGTAACATTCATTGCTATGCAGGCGACAGCACTGGTGATGCCTTATACACCGGTCGTGCCAATATTTCTCGGGAAAAGTCGCCGAGTACCGGAACAAACTTGTGTCGGAAGTCGAGTCTTTGCTGAACAAAGTCTTGGATTGGGGGCGACTTAATCTAGTCCAGTTCAATCCCCAGAAGACACAAGTTTGCGCGTTTATCGCTAAAAAGAACCCCTTTGTCGTATCTGCTCAATTTCAAGGCACTCCCCTTGCTGCCTCAGCTAGCATCGGAATCCTCGGCGTCGACACATCGAATAGTGTGTAGTTTCGTGGTCACTTGGAAGGGAAGGCCAAATTGGCCTCTAAAAATTTTGGCGTGCTCAGCAGAGCGAGACAGTATTTCATGCCGGCACATCACTTGCAACTTTGCAAAGCTCAAGTTTGGCGTCACATGGAATACTGTTCTCATCTCTGGGCCGGGGCATCCCAGTGCAGCTCCTTCCACTTGACCACATCCAGCGCAGAGCGGTTCGAATCGTCGACGACCGAGTTCTTTCTGATCGGCTCGATACACTGGCGCTGTGTAGGGATGTTGCATCCCTTTGCATTTTCTATCGAATCTACCACGGAGAGTGCTCTGACGAATTGTTCGGATTAATCCCAGCCGCCAAATTTCAAGAACACACATCGCGTCAAAATTCACGATACCATCCTCACCATCTGGATGCTTGGCGGTCCACGACTGTGCGTTTTACTAGGAGTTTTCTTCCTCGTACAACTTCTCTTTGATACTGTTTACCACCGGCGATTTTTCCGGACCGATACGACTTAGGTCCCTAAGTCAAGAAAAGAGCTTACACCTTTCTGAAAGGCCGGCAACGCATCTGCAATTCCCCTGGTGTTGCAGTTGTTCATGGGCGGCGGTACTCACTTACCATCAGGTGAGCCGCATGCTCGTTTGCCCCCTCTTCTATAAAAATAAAATTATATACCTTTTTAAAAAAGAATCTTCACAATTGACAAAGATATCGCGTCACATACAAAAAAAGAACATACAGTCGAATTGTAGACTTCCTTTTGTTTTGGAAGTCGGCTAAAAATAAGAACGGTTTTTTTAAAGATTTGAAGCATTCGCAGCCTTTCCACGGCCTCTCCTGAACATAGGTCTCACCTATGCTCCTTATAGATTGCCTCATAGGGATATTCGTCATAACTGCCACGCTGAGCAGGCCATTGGGCAACAGCAGTATTTATTATTTAAGCTTTTAACGGGAAGATGCTGCTGCCCATCTCCTGTTTCCGTTTCCCTCTGTCGCCAGTGTTTTCGATCTCAAGGGTGTTGAGAGCCACTATAATTACAGGCTGTTAGTCATTCCATCTAGTTCTCAGTACTGATACGCATCCGTAGACTACTTTGTTTGAATTTGGTTGCAGGTGTCCTTGAGCTAAAGTAGCCACTTATTATTAGCACAGGTTAAAGATATTATACTCGCACTCTCTTTAAATTGTGCTATTAGTTAGACTGTAACTTCTTTTGTCCCTTTATAAAATAATAATAAATATAGTGACAGAATACACTAACGCTGATTAAAAAAAAGAGTTTTTTTGCTTGCCTTTTCTGCTAAATTTCTTTAGCAGAAAAGGCGCGCAATCTGTCGCTTCAGACGCGACGCGCGATAATAGCGCCATTATGACAACGCGCGCTATTTGCCGGTCTCCATGCTAATTTTTGCTCACTCACAACCGAATGGAGAAAATGGTAGGGAAGGACACTTGAAACATAACAAAAGGATAAATTGCACTGTGAAACTGGGGTGTCTGAGTTCAGAATTCAAAAAATAACGCGTTTTATATTATACTGACGCGAAATGTTTCCAATATAGCAACATTGTTTAACAGGCGGAGTTCGGTAATATTTATCATGATATGTATCACGATATATATTAATTGAAATTAATCATATTGCGAATATACTGTCGGCGATAGACCTAATAGTCTAAGCGGTGACCGTCGAAAAAGGTTAGTCATTCGGAAAAAGTAAAAAAATATAATTTTTTATTTTCGGGGTATTAGTTTAACAAATCAGCAGTCTGGTGGTTTGTAAATTTCCCAAAAAATTTTTTGAGTACATTTTTTAATTTTTTTTGCATATTTGACATATAAAACATAAGTAAATTTTTTGATTTAGTATTTTTTTTATAGGATAAGTGTGACAAGCGAGCACACAGTCCTCCTGATGGTAAGTGGTTTCTGTGGCCCATAGACATCTACATCTATCCTCGTTTGCGAATCATAATACAGATGCGTTGTCAGCAGTGAGGACTAAGATGAAATGGAATGTCCCTTTTCCAGTAAAAAGGGTCTCCGGTTCTCTACACTCACCATACGAAACACAGCAGCATTAAGCTGCTAGTTTATGCTGGTATTCTGTGAGAGCGTGGTTCTTCCCCGGTCGAGCCGACCCATTCGTGCTACAACTATACAATTAATATAACTGAAGCACGGCTCTACCACGTAAAGATAATGATAGAGTTTGATCAGTAAGTAATGAAAATTTGAGTCTGGCACCCTTATTATTAACAATACTGTTTGCCAGACTACCTTTAAAATATTTATTTTAACTATGGTACCTCTACATTCCATAATTTTAACGACAAATTTTCAATATAAGATATAAGAAAAAATTTAACGTCAGAATTTTTGTTTTTATTCATTTTTTAAATACAATTGGTCTGGTGCGTAAATATTTGACCAACATCTCGTCAGAACAAGAATAAGAGGGTCATTCGCTTATACTTGTTAAGCGCGAGTTTTCTTTTTATCTTATTAATTTTTGAATTTCTTAATAATTACTTAAGAATTTCTAATGACGGCGTAGTACATAAATATTTTTACGACTCCAAATAATTAAGGGAGCAGAATATTTTTGGAAAAACTATAAATAGAATATGTATAATTTTTCCAAAAATAAAATAATATATATATATATATATATATATATATATATATATATATATATATATATATATATATATATATCATCATTACAGCCCTTCACAAGTCCACTGCTGAACATAGGCCTCCCCCAAGGAATGCCACAAAGCACGGTCCTGAGTCAAAAAACATTTTGAACAAGTTACAAACCACCAGACCGCTGGTTTATTATTTAACTAATACACTCAAAATAAAAAAAGTTTATATTTTTACTTATTCCGGATGACCAACCATTTTCGACGGTCATCGCCTAGACTATAAAAATTATAGACTATATAAGTTATCTGACACAATTATAACGCTTACAAAATATTTATTTTTGTCGTATATGTATATAATTGGACCGTGTTGTGCAGAAATGATTCAACTCAAAAACTGACAATAATGATTCAGATTCTCTTTTTTCAGTTTATTTCCAATTATGGAAGACTAAAAAAAACAAGAAATCCCAAAATTTTCATTCAATTTTTTTTTAAATAATACACTTAACATGATATACTTAGTAGGGTTTCTGCCACAAGAAAATTGCATTTATCTTTCAAATCTGAATAATTTTACGTTTTTATGGGAAAAATTAACAGCACCCGGCACCTCAATTAGGCTTGTAAGATTATTTTGAAGGTACGAATTACATGTTAAGCCAAAAATTATTATGGTACTAATAAACAACTCCAATGAATTAGTCATCGTGATAATGACTTGTCATTTAATTTCATTCATGTCGTAAAATATAAAACAATGTCAATCCATAAGTCATAAAACCCATTGATATTCAAGAACATAAATTTCGCATTCTTCATCCAAATATCTGAAAGTAGCACGCAGTGTGGGCGTTTGCGAAAAGTCGTAAAGAATTATAACTGATCGATTTCAAAGAAACCAAGTTTTTCATCATCCTAAAACACGTATTGATACGTTGTAAGCGAGACACTGGGTGTTTTCGGGAGGAGGAAAATTCCCTTATAGCATATAAATGGACTCCAGTCGTGTGGAGGCGTAGGTTGTAAGGCGGTAATGGTCGGGGTCGAACCACTGTACGATATTGGGCGGGTATGTTTTCAACGCGCACGACTGGTCCTGGGTGCCGTCATGCGGAACAATGTAGCGATAGAAAATAAAACAAATGTTACTGTTATTTTTACCCTACTGCGGCGGAACCGAAAAGGAGACTAATAATTTTACTGGTGTGTACAGAGTTCCTTTTTATAGCACAGACTAAGGCTGAGATCTATAGACCGTACTTTGACTTTGCTCTGACTTTACTTTCGAGCTAAGACAATGTCGGTATTTATAGAGCTAACTTCGAAGTCGTGCTGAGTGCGCGCTTAGCAAAGCCTAAGTCAACGATATCGACGACTTACGTAAAACTCAGAATATTATTCAAAACCACCGTATTAATTTTAAATTGTTGTTTTTATGTTACTCTAATTAATTATAACAATAAATAGGTAGTTTTAGGCCGTCTTCTAGTTTTAAATAGCATTAATCCATTTTCTATTTACGTAATTTCAATCTTATTTCGAATTTCTTAAAATCTTCTTTTTTTCTGATTTTGCACTCATCCCATCCGTTCCCGTTCTCATACGCCCGTTTTCTATTTCATGTAATAATAACTTATTTATGAAATACAATTTTGACTGTTTTCGATTTTAAATATATATATTTTTTTAATTTTATACAGTAATTTTGATTTTAAATATATTATATATTTTTTAATTTTATACAGTAAAGTCAAAAATATAATGCGTGGAATGAAGCATCCATTAATATTTGGACTGTCTGGGCCTTAGCATAAGCTTTTAATCTTAGCCCGATACAACTATAAATTCAGAATCAAAGATTATGCTAAGCATATACTCAGCTAAGTTTTTCGTAAGCTAAGTCTGAGCAAAGTCAAAGTACGATCTATAGATCTCAGCCTAAGTAAGTGTTGCAAATAACCAAGTCTCGGCGCCTCTTCTAGTACGTAGTACATAATATTTTCAATGCCTAAAAGAAACAAATTAACATAATTAACATACACGATAGCGGTAGACAATGTAGGTATCTCATGAAAGGTATTCATGAGTACAGTTTTTAATCCGCGTTTATTCCCAAAAAATTTACCGTGTAAATATCAATATTAGTAACTCGACTAGAGCGCAATCTGTCGGATCTTAAGAGGATTGTGAAGTGCCGAAACGCGGTGCGAGTAGGTATTTTCAAAAATGCTATCTGTTTCATACCGCTCGCTTCGTATCGCTGTATCGTGCGATAGAGTTAATAATCTTGGAAGCAATTGTCTACATTTCCTTTTTAAAATATTGTTTTGGGCGATAACGTTTTCATCCCTTTACGAAATGAGATAATTTTGGTCTCATTAGATTCAGTACACTTTAATCTAGGTCTGTACGTTTTTTAGATTAATTTAAAAATAATGCTCGCGGAAGTTGTTAAGTCAAAAATATTTAGATGTTAATAACTTATATCTTACGCAATATTTCTTTAAAATAAAGACGTACGAACCTAGTCTTTCATTATATTTACAACATTTCCAAATAATTATGTAAACGTGTAAACGGCGACGTTTAACATACACGATAGCGGTCGCTTTTTGTATGAACATTTATAGCTTTCACAATCCTCTTAACATAGGTATGAACCATCGTCTCGACAAAACAAATATATTGTGTGAATTATGACCTCATCGGTCAGGTCGTTCAGAAGTTACACGATCTCTAACCGACTACTGAATACAATATAATCGTTTTATACCTAATACTAGCGACCGACCCCGGCTCTGCTTGGGTAGGATCTATTAATGTGGCGTTATTTAGTTATAAGATAACATGCTGTCCATTTATTTTATCAATTTTTCCTTTTTTTCAAAAAATCTACAAGTTTTTCGGATAAAATATAATCTAGATCTTTCACTTGTCTCTCATCTGTTCGTGAAATTTCATTACAATCGCTTCAGCCATTTCGAAGATTAGCCCATACAGACAGACAGACAAATTTTTAAATTTTAGAAAAGATGCGATTATAATGAAACTTCTTGAACAGATAGAGAGCCATGACAAGAGAGAGTAATCTAGGCTATATTTTATTCGGAAAACTTGAAGATTTTTTTGAACAAAGGAAAAATTGATAAAATAAATGGTCTTTGATAATATTAAATCAGAATAATACCACATAAATAGCGAGGCGAAGCTAGGCGGGCTGCTAGTATACAATAAAATAAATAAATGCATTTACTATTAGTTGCTTCTTTTGCCAACGACATCTTTACCGGCAACTTTAAGCCGGTTCACACGAGCGTGTCATCCCGAGATTTATACGCTGATCGATTATGTTCTAGTCACAACGTTTACGCTCATCTCTCTCGCCTCGCTCGGGGCAATGTCGGCATTGGAAATGCTTCATCGGTTTTATGACTCGCAATTAATTCTTCAATCGTTAAGACTTCCTCGTTACATCGATTGTGATTCGATTCTTTCCTTACTAATTGTAGATAATATCAAGGAATTTACATCATCTAAACACGTTTATATATTTTAACATTATATTATTTTGTTACTAATGTAAACTATTAACTCGGAAAAATATAATTATATGTTTTTATATAGTAAATATAAAACAGTAGTAATAAATGAACTTAATGTCCATTCATAAACTTAGAACGATAGTATATTCTAAGTATATGGTCCCATTGATGGAAAGTGGCTACTGCAGTCTATGGACACCTGCAGCCAGCTTCAAACTAATAAGGCTAAATATGCGTGGTTACCTCTGAGGACTAAGAACGGAACACACCTACCTACCTACCCAGACAGACTTCTATGCGGAAAAGGAGTTATATTATATTAAATAATAAAACATTTTTTGTTAAATTTTCTACAAAAAATGATGCAATTTGCCGTGTAGTGGCGGCGTAAGATATTACAGTCCACTACCCTGAGTCACTCCTTGGGTTTCAATAGAGGCGAGAAGGAAACCGAAACAGGAGATGGCCGCGAGGAGGACTTCAAGATCCTCTCAGGATTGAAAGGAGGCTTTTACATTCAAGTAAGGTGCATTAAGTACATTAGCAATATTTTCAAGAGAATGGTGGTAAACTGTTTTTAATGACCACCGATGTTGAAAATCAAAATAACTTTGGGGAAAACTTTTTACCACGGCGTTATGACCAATTTAAGATACCTATAGCTTATTGACTGGACAGGTGAGTTGAGTCAACTGTGGCCGTGGGAACAGCGGTCCGCGATTAGGGCCCAGGGTTGGCACGTGGCGTTAATTGTTTCGGCACGAATAGCGGTAGGTAGCGGCAGTGTGGCGTGACCTTTATTACGTCGAAATTATATGCTTTGATTTAAAAGTTTGACTCAAATTAGCGAGTGTTATGGGGTAGAAAAAATCGTTGTTACATGTTTAATGTTTATATATAAAAATACGTGTCACATTGTTTGCCCGCGATGAACTAAACTACGGAACTGATTTCAATGAAATTTTGTAAATGTGTATTGCTTGCTCCAATTTGAGAGATAGGATAGTTTTAATCCCGATAGTATTTTTATTGCGAATTAAAGCATTTTTTATAGGACAAAGGGTCGTCGGAATAAGCAAAACGACGTCTGCCTGGCCAGCTAGTCTAAATAAATAATAATCCATTGCCGCATGTATGAAAGATCATCACTTGCGAACAGCTGGACCGATTTTAATGAATTTTTTGTGTGTTCCTGTGTAGGTCCCTGGAAAGCTTACATTCACAATTGGACCCGATAGGTGGCGCTGTTGTCAAGATCCAGAAATCACCGGGTGATTTTTGGAACTCGACAACAGCGTATAATATAAAAATATTATTTTACTAGTTTGGAAAACGTCAAAGTGTATACATATCGAAAATTAATGCGCGTCATGAATCACTGAATTTACTCCGAAGGTTGGTACCTACTCACTGTTGAAAATGATATCTGTTAATTGATGTGATAACGTTTGTATCAGAAAGTATTATAAATTAGGGCAAAGAAAAATTGAAATAAAAAATCTTAAACTAAATCCTTTTATACGTGGTTTATCAGAACCAGTGGCAAATGCATAAATGACTTTCAAGATATTACTTCTTATTCTATGTTAAATGAAATTGTTCTATTATATTCTTTACTTTTACGTTCTATTCTATTTTAGAGTCACGATGCATCGTATTTTGGCAACAACACGAATGCGTCAGCCAAACCGGGTGAGAACTATGATTGTATAGAATAGAATACCATTGCAAAATAGCAGCATGAGAGACTGATTCTATTGTTAGCGAGGCATTCCATCTTAACTCTGAAGGTGACAACGAAACTGCATTTTGATTCTTAATCGAGGACAGATGTAGTTTGGGTTCGGTTACAAAGTCCTCTTGCCATTTGGTGGACTGTGTCTGAAAGTTATTAGAAATTAAGAACTATATTAAAATCATGATTTCGACGACGGCAAGACTAAGTATGGAATAGAATAGAATAAATTTTATTCTACACAGAAAAAGATTACAAGTAATATATACTTATTGAAAGTCATTTAAGCTCTTCGCGTGGTCGTAAATACGACTGATGATCGTGTGGTCCCGGATTTGAATACCGAACCGATTTAAAAATCAGTTATTGGGCTTTTCTGTCGAGAAATTCTCAGTAGCAGCTCGAAGTCAGGAAGTTGGCGGTGTTTCACCCCGTGCATCGAAAAAAAAGAAAAACAATGGTTGTGCGGACTATGAGAGTTAATGAGAATTTACGTATTCACGATCACAATACCAGACGTCTCGTACCCTTGACAATGCCATTGCCACCTTTGTACGTGGCAGGGTCACGCTGCAGCTATATTATGGTTGTAGTACAAATGGGTCGGCTCGACCGGGGTAAGACGACGCTCTCACAGAATACCAGCGTAAAATAGCAGTTTCTATAAAAAAATTGTCTAGTGATCTACTTCTACAGGCCGATTCAGACGAAGAAGAAAAGACTGTCAGTCAACAAGGACTGCACGTCACAAGTGAAAACTTCTTAGCTTCACAAACTTGTAAACATTATTTTTGGGTTGTTAAGAAATATTTTTTAGGAGGTATTTTTTATTAGAAATTATTTTTATCAACGTATTAATATAGTTATAGAATTTTTATTTATTGCGCTGTTTTACGTGAATATGAATGATATCAATTTTATAAAATTTAATGAATTGGATTTTCAACATTACTTTCATCAATTTTATGTATCTGAGCGTGACGGACACGCGAGTTCAGTGCTTTATACCCATCCCAAAAGTGCCCAACGTGCCTCAAGAAGTTTTCACTACAAAAAGAAACACTTTAAGTGTGATATAAAGTGAGTTGAAGTGTGATTTTAAGTCAAATAACTTTCCCATTAAAACAAAGCAGGCTGTTCTATCCTAACAATTTACCCACAACATTTATAAGGATCCAGGTGTCGTGATAAGTGAGTGGCGTGACCCTCTCCAACGGCGCTGCTAGGCCATTAACATTTCGACTTCAGGGGCCGATCAGACAGATAGTGCGTGCATTCGTGACTCCCGTGTTCCCACATGAAAAGGACACGTAATCAACGCCATCTTGTATCGCGTGTGACGAAACTGTTTATTACTCTGTGATTTTGATGGGGTTTGATAGCCGCTTGACTTAATAATTTTAATTGATGATTTTAAATGATGTTACAGATAAAAGAAATAATTTAACTTTCAAAAATAACACTAATAGCTGGCCAATTTTGTTGTATTACTTTCACATATTAACGAATAGTGTAAACATTTATCTAAAAGATGTATTTTTTTCGTTATTTCATCGGTGGCAGGTGCAGCGTAGCTGTAGCTTACTCGACGTAATAATGTTAAATATGCAGGGTTATTTTGCAATAACCGCCCAAACTTGCAAAGAAGGTTCAGAATAAGTAATATAGGCAAATGGTGAAGAAAAATTAATTAAAAAAATATCAAAAATCCTTTTTATCTTTTAAATTCTAAATGCGTGGTAATGCATTATTATAACTGATTTTACTGCGCACGCAAACATTCGTAAGGGTCGATCGGTAGGCAAAAACGTTGTCGCCCATAAATCACATTCAATTTGGGATAATTTCAAATAAAAGTAGAAGCCATATGTACTCATATTTTGAAAAACTACACTAACGGTAGGTATACCATTATTTATATATTTGAACTAAAGTTTAATATTTGGCTACTCTTTGAAAAATAAGCCTGTATAGAGTAAGGGATAGTTTTAATAAAGACTTAGAAACAGGCGTCACGTCTCTCATTTGACTTCTACAACATTACAAAATCAGCAGCAGGTGCGTTACCGGCGTTTTCAAAAAAGTAGGCTCTTTTCTTGAAGGTCCTTAAGTCGTACCAGTCCGGAAAAATCGCTAGTGGTAGTTGCTCGAGGAAGGCAACTGATCTATTTATTCATTGAGTCTCTTTCGAAATGAAACGCTTATCCGATCATTGAGTAGGTCGTAATGACCTAAATTAGCGATCAAACTATCGGTCGATTAGCCACTCGTTTGTGCAGCCCTGGTATGGGGTTGTTTGTACAGATCTGATCGGTGTGGAGAGCGATTGCCTTTTATTGCCGCCCTTCGTATTCAATCGACCATGTTATCATGATATCTTTGGCTGGCTTTTCATTGTTGTAAAAATGTAATTCGATATTTAAAGGTATTATTTCAGATATCAACAATTAAATAGTTTGTATACAAAATAATGGATATGTCATAAAATAAAATTCCTATAAAATTAATGTAAAATTTTATGAATAAATAGTTAGTTACCTACCTAGAACAATAAGTAGGTAATACGAGGGCGACACTGAAAGTTTTTAGAACTGGCCACTTATAAACGATATAATAAAAAAATAAGTTCAAATTTTGAAAATGGTACTCTTTGCCAATATTATTGTGTATGTATTTTATTAATTTGTCATTTGTTTACGATTTGGCGGCAAATTGAAAATTGTCTGTGTCACGTCAGCATGAATTTAACGCGAGAAAATTTTCGTACAATGATTTTTTATGACTTTCGATGTCATTTAAGTCAACAAGAAAGTTATGATAGACTTCGATTGGCTTTTCACGATGAAGCCCCATCTCGTGCCACTGTTTACAACTGGTTTAATGAGTTTAAACGTGGTCGCACTAATCTCACCGATGATCTGCGTGAGGGACGGCCTTCTACGGCGACGACTGAAGATAACATCAGTGTTGTGCGGTGTATGATAGAGACTGACAAAAGAGTGACTTATCAGCAGATTCGGACAAGCTTAGGCATCGGTATGAGTCAAGTGCACAAAATCCTCCATGAACATTTAGCGGTCAGGAAGCTTTGTGCCCGGTGGATACCTCATAATTTGACAAAGGCCCAAAAACTCCGTCGTGTTGATTGGTGTCGTGAAATGGTTCAAAGATTTAACGGAGATGACTCAAATGCTCTGTTCGACATACTTACCGGTGACAAAAGCTGGATTTATTGTTATGATCCTGAAACTAAGAGACAGTCTGCTGTCTGGGTGTTTCCTTCCGAGAAGTTGCCAACTAAAGTGAAGAGAGGTCGAAGCGTGGGAAAAAGATGGTGGCCTCATTCTTCGGAAGGACAGTTCATTACAGTCAGTCAGTCCTTGTTTTTAGAGGATCAAAAAACAGTTACTGCAGAGTGGTACACTAACAATTGTTTTTTAGTTTGTAACAATTATTTTTTAAAAGGAGTAAGCTCGTTTCTTGAAGGTGTCTAGGTCGTGTCGGTCCAAAAAAATCGCCGTTGGTAGATGATTCCACAAAGAGGTCTTGCGAGGAAGAAAACTTCTAGAAAATAGCACAGTCATGGTGGACCGCAAAGTATCCAGATGGTCTGGATGGTACTGTGAGTTTTGTCCCGATTTGCGTAGGTGGAAATTGGCGGCTAGAATTAATCCGAACAATTTGTCTAAGAACTCCCCGTGGTAAATACGATATAAAATGCAATGTGATGCAACATCTCTTCGCAGCGCCAGTGAATCGAGCCGATCAGAGAGAACTCGGTCATCAACGAATCGACCCACTCTACGCTGGAAGCGGTCAAGTGGCCAGTCCAGAGATGAGAACAGTACTCCACGTGAGGGCGAACTTGCGCCTCATAAAGTAGCAAACGGTGTGCCGGCATGAAATACTGTCCCGCTCTCCTGAGTACGCCAAGCCTTTAAGAGGCCGATTTAGCCTTCCTTGCTTCCAAGCATCAGTCACTTTTGACAGCGGGACTGTACGTCATTCGAAATTTCGATGCCGAAGATTTCGATGCTGGCTGAGGCAGCGTGGGAGTGCCTTGAAATTGAGGATATATGACAAAGGGGTTCCTTAATAGCGGTATACGCGCAAAACTGTGTCTTCTAATGTATAAACTGGCCTAGAGTCGTCCCCAATAAAGCTTCCGACTTCAGATACAAGTTTGTCCTGATACTCGATAACGTGTTCCCGAGAAATACGAGTATTAGCACGACGGCTGGCTGGTGTAAAAAGCATCACCATTGTTAAAACTAGTAACAGCAACATATAATTGATATACAGAAGAAATAGCGTACATGATAGCACGCAGCCTTGTTGAACACTAGCATTAATAGGCTCTTGGTCGGAGTGCACCGCCTACTATGACCTTGATGCTCTGATCTGCAAGAAAACTGATGATCCAATTACACAATTTCTCGGGAAGCCCATAGGAAGGAGGCTTCTAAAGAAGCGCTTTGTACCAAAGCCCATCAAAAGCCTTCGCTATGTTCAAAGTAACGATTAAGGCCTTCCTCTTGGACTCTACAGCTTCCACTCATCTATGAATAAGGCAAATTAGTAGATTAGAACTAGAACCAGCTGATTAGTGACCGCATTGTCGACCGTCCTACAATGCGGTCACTAATCAGCCAGTGGTCCTCAAGATACCTTATTATCTGGCAGTTTATAATGGATTTCATTATTTTGGAGAACAAGGAGGCGATGGTATTAAGCCTGTAGTGGGACGGGTCTGATCAGTCGCCTTTTTAGATATCGGGTGCAATAAAGCTGTCTTCCGTAAGTTCAGGATTACGCCTAGGGAGTAGCAGCACCGAAAAAAACTTCAGAACACCCGTCTTCAGCACAATAGGAGGGACTACATCAGGCTCAATCGAATTTTTGACGTCCAAGGAGTAGTGCTTTGCACACTGAGCAATGTGTAAACCATCCATTATGGAGCAATCACACCGCGGGATGGTCTACACCTCTATAACCCCGTCCCGTCATCGAGAGCCGAGTTGGACTCAAAAAAACAAAAACCTAAAAAACCAACTTTCTTCTTTGCGGCATGGGCGGCCAGTGAGTCGTTCTCCCTGTGCAGTTGGAACAGATTGCTGACAGAAGTTCCCTTGGACAGCCTCGACAAAACACCTTAATAAAATTAGAGGTAAAAAAAGAGAGCTCAAACAGTTTAAGATCTTTGAATCACGTCCAGTCAGTCGACGGAAGATGAAACTAATTAGCGAGTAACAAACAATTTAAAGTCTTATTTTACAATCCATTTATTTGTTATTTATTTTGTACCAAAAATAAAATAATTGTTTACGTGGTAGAGCCATGCTGCAGCTATATTAGTAGTATAGTTGTAGCACGAATGGGTCGGCTCGACCGGGGAAGGACCACGCTCTCACAGAATACCAGCGTAAAATAGCAGCTTAACACTGCTGTGTTTCGTATGGCGAGTGTAGAGAACCGGAGACCCTTTTTACTGGAAAAGAGGCATTCCATCTTAGTCCTCACGGGTGACAACGCATCTGCATTTTGATTCTTTATTGTAGATAGATGTAGATGTCTATGGGTCACAGCAACCACTTACAATCAGGTGGACTGTGTGCTCGTTTGTCATCCTATTCTATAAAAATAAAAAAAAAAAAGAAAGAGCAATAAGTAAAATACTTGTGGAACACATTCTATTATTTATTGAGAATATTATACCAAGTTTTATTCTGTACATAAGCGGTGCTAAGGCAAGCTCAGCACCCTCTCTAACCTTGCGCCCAGGCTCCAGCTTAGTTAGCCTGTGGGTAAATCAGGCCCTGCCCATGGCTAATAATTAATAATTAATTTTAAACTGAAAGTAACCGTGGGTTAACCATGACATTGGGACATCGAACACCTCAGTCTCCCCGTGGGTGTTGTAAAGTACTCGAAACGTTGGGAATATAAAACAAGTTAATAAAACGCGATAAAATCTGTAAAAACTAGTTTCATTCGAATTCTTGTATCACGATTTTATTTCATAAATTCGGTCTTAGGCCAGTCAACTATAAACAATTAACTCTGTAAATTATAACCTACTGTTGTTTGGGTTTTCTAATCATGTTTAAATAAAGTGTAAGGTATATATGTATACTCTTACATCCACCAGGTGATATAATCTTAGAACTGAGCTAAAAGTAGTTGAGAGTTGAGACACATGGGAATCAGTAGTGAATAAATTATTTTGTAAAATGAAGTAGTCCATTACATAATAAAAATATGATAATATAAGATAAATAAATGTGAATATATTATGTTACCTGAATTCGCTAGACGACTGCTTGTAGGACCGAACATTTGATATGGATCTGGAACAATAAGAATATCATTTAAATGAATATATACTTAAGTTAATACAATTCACAAGAAATTGTCTCCTGAGAAACACAACAAATAGCAAACAAATCAAGATTCAGTTTAAATGTTACGAAAATCCTCGTGCAATGTTCGAAATGATGAACTAAATAAAAATAGCTAGGAAGTCTTATTGCTAGCAGATACTTAGTGAATAATCTCAGGGAGTATTCGTTGACTGCTGTCGACTAAAGTTTACAAGACATGCTTTATGAATTAACTTAAATAATTACAGATTCCTTATTATCAAATAAAAATTAATATACAAATCTATGTGTTACCCAAGTTCTAAACATTAATTTATATAAATGAAAGACGGGAAGAGCGGAGTCTCCTAACACAAGTTTCTTAACTTAAAAGGAGTGTTCCAACAATGTATTTAATTTTAAGAATTACTGGAGCGAGAATAAAATTTTTGATTTTGATTTATTTCAAGTGTACATTTTTAATGATTTTATACAATTTCAAATTGGCATAATATATTGTAGCTTAGTTTAGCACTTTCCTGAGCTCAACCTCAAAATAAAAACTGTGGTTGGCAACCCACCTGCCAATCGTGGCAACCAAGGAATACACAACTCTTTGAGAGGTGGCAACTATGGTAAATATGCCCTGTGAGGCATACGTGCAGCTGTGGATTTTTGGTGGGCTATAATGATTATCAAGTTTGTGTTTCAACACCAACTTTGCGGATTTTAAAAAGGTTAAAATTTTACTTCTTATAAATTAAAATCTTCGTCACTTAAACTTTGAAAATTAAAAACGTTATAAAATTAAACACGATAAAACCCTAAAATTAGTTTTATTCAATGTAAAGCGTTCACGTAGAAATAATAAATTATTATCATAGTTTGTGGTGGCCGATTAGACGATGGCAGTCGTCATACATAAAAGAAAATGGAGGTCTTTTTTGTTACGTATCCTCGTTTAAAATCGTCTATCTGGCCTCTAGACAAGTTGTAACTATAACAACGCAACCGACAACAGAATGGCCCAAAAAACGTGATGCCGTGCATAGATTGCGTTTGAAGTAGCCTTAATGAGCGCCAAAGTCTGCAACCGTATTAGCATAGATAGAATACCTCTAACCTAATATCGTCACTTATAGGGTTTACACGTGGCGATTTTCGCCGCACGACTAGGCTAGGAAAAACTTACACATTTTAAAGATAAAATACTTAATTATTTTTCTACTTTAGATTTTAAGTAGAAAAATAATTAAGTATTTTATCTTTTAATAAGTTAAAATATACAATAATTAGAGTAAGTAGTAAGAGTTTTTAATTACACAAAATATATTAAAAATATGTAATATGTTATTAAATACAATATATTAACTGATAAATAATACAAATTATTCAAAATTCAAGTACATAGTATTCACAGATATTCACTGTCGCAAAAACGGTTGAGGCCATGAAAAAATGTTTCAAATAAAATTTGTCGCAAATTTTATGCTCTATAATTTTTATAAGAGACTAGCTGGTACCCGGCGCGTTGCTGCCACAGAAAAAATAATTAATGAAATATCATTTTAAATGTGGAATAGTTATATTGTTTAATTAGGAATGATAATACATTAATTGAAGTTGAGTGATGTATAACTTTCAAATAAATTTATTGGTACGATACGCGCGCCACCTATTGTAAGTTAATTGTACTATGCCTATAACCTTCGCAGAAGTGCAAGCAATAAGTTGACAAAGTTTTTGCGCAATCTGATGAAAGGTATGGCAGCGCATAAAATACGAACAAATAAAATTAACTTTTAAATATTAGATGTTAACATCATTGGAGCAGTTGAAACCGAGATAATCGCGAAAAACAGTTTTTCGCGATTATCTCGAAAATTCAGCTTATTATCTCTCATTCCGAGGTTGACCCCTTTTTTATGCTAAAGTGACTGGACTAATTTCTGGTAATTTCTTCACGGTGTACGAACGTTATTGAAGTGAGTGAGCAAAAATGAAGTTATCTGACGTTTCCGTGAATTCATTTTTGCTCACTTTGATAAAGATTGAATTATTTGTTGAGAAAATGTTCCTATCTGCTGTTGGAAAAGTTGACGGAAATGTTAGAAGAAGAGATATCTAAAAAGAAATAACATTAGATAAGAAAATGGATAGACGACAGAAAAGAAACTGGAGGTTTTGACTTGGTTGTTAAATCAATTGAGATTTGAAGATCCCGCGGAATACAAACTAGCTTTGAGGTCAACACCGAAGAATATTGACGAATTGCTGTCACCCTACAACGTAACGCCAGTGACTGACCAAGTACTGACTTGGTCGTTTAGACAAGGTCAATACTGCTGGAACGGGTGGCGGGGGTGGACTGACTTCAAAATATTCAAGCTGGAATATTGGAGTCAGCACTGACGCGACAGCGCTGTACTGACTCCAAATCAATTTACACTGTATCAGTAACAGGTCAGCACTGACTTGCCTGTAATTTGGAGTCAGCTACTGACCCTGTGTAAATCAGCCTTAAATGGTCAGTTGTAGGCGATCGCCCGCCGCATGAGGTGTGTTTTATGCTGTGTTGTTCCGCTACGTTATCGGTACAGATCGTTTAAAAACTATGGATAAAAATAATACCATATTCTTTTTGGAGCGCTATGAAAAACATTCATGCTTATGGAACCCAAGACAGCAAGTTCCCTTCTTGAATAATTGAACTACGAACCATTTCGATGCCGGCACGTAAAACCGATTGTTTCTACTCAACATTTTCTTCGGAAATGAACAAGTCGCATGCGATTTTTGTCGAACGGTGTAAATGGGGTGGCGATTCGATATTTACAAGCGATGTGACTAGTGACTTGCCGCACGGCTAAAATCGACCCGTGTAAACCCCCTATTAGACTTAGAGCCGCACATACGATAACATTTCTAGAAGAATGTGTATGTCGGTGTGTATAAAATACCGGATGGATCGAGTGTCACTCTAGCGGAGCGTCATATCGATCGTCATGGCGGGGTAGAATTGAGGGTAAATCGGGATACCCCCCCACACTTTTGTGCAGTGTAAAGTTCGGTGGAGGTAAGGTGAGGTGGTATGTCGGGATGGGTGGTGTTGCTGTTGCTTTGCATACTTTGGTGTTATCATGTAATTATGTCCTTAACGTTACATCAGTGTATAATTATGACGGAGACATATTACGGTATGGTCGAACTGTAATCGCTCTATACTGAATGTACCAGTAATAAGACAGCGTAACGCACTTTTACCATTTTTAACAATTAATGCTCTCCTGGTGTATTTCCGAGGTCAGAAGTGGCCATCTCCTGTTGTATTTACGACATTTATTTGTATCTGTGTAGTTATGTAGCAGTACACCAGTTTTTTATAGTTGTTTAACTGTATCAAACAAAATTATGTTTTTTTTTTCTAATGGCACAAGCTAAAACCAACACAAAAAGATAGGCAGAAAAATTACCGAAGAAGTAAAGCATGGTTTCCATGTCAAGTCATGGACTCAAGCAAAAGATTTTTTTCTTATTTTGTTTATCAGCCCCTAAAAGTCTACTGCCGGTAGCAAATTATATATGTGTGTGTGTGTGTTCTTGCACGTTGAGCATGGTTTCGAATTAGCTAAAATGTACGTAGTGTTCTGTCTAACTTTCTTCATTGATCTGAAATAACAGATGGATTACTTTGGCTACCGTAGGCCATAATCAACATCAAACCGACACCAACATCAAGCAAAGAAGGCCGTAGATGCGTTATCAACCATGAGGACATTTACCTTTGCTTCGCAGCTTATGTTGAAGCATTTAATGTCGTTGTATTTAGTCAGTTTATGTTGATCTTGTAATCGGAACTAGAACACAACAGTGTGTGCACCACTGCTTATCACCAAAAATCGCAACCCATGCGGACTATACTAGACAGAAAAGATCATAGTAAATAGTTAATATTTGGAAAACAGCGTCAGGTTATTTGGGCAGGATATTCTTTAAAGTTGTATTTATTTATTTATTTTATTCAGGATAACAACAGCTTATTAACACTTACGAGCCCAGTCTTTCAGAGCAAAACAGAAAAATCGCGTTCAGGTGACACATCTACACCCCCCGCTGCTCCACCACTTCATGTGCCGCCACCGCAGTCATCTTTCCAACCGTAGCGTGGAAAGTTGCTCTACTAAGATTTTTCAGTATCAATTAATCTAATATACAGGATTATTGATAATTAGCTAAGAACCTTTCGCATACAGATTTTCTACCTCATATCTAACTACTTTTGTTCCATGCCTTTTACAAAACTTATTACACAAAAAAATATTTTAAGTTTGTATAATTTTTGTTGTTTTGTTGAAAAGGTTGTTAAAAGATAATCATCAAGAACCTGTATACCATGTATTATTGATTATTCAAATGAACCTGGCGAGTGCGAGGATGAGTCGTGCACTGAGGGTTTCATTATAGGTCGATGACACTATCAAAAAATTCGTCAAGTACGTCAAGTCGTTTTAAATACTAAAATAGATTTAAAAAGACTCAAAATAGTTTGTATATAAGTACAAACAGTCCACCATCACACATATTTACAGTCTTTCATAAAAGTGTACGTAACTTTCTATAGCATTTACCTATTTGCATAAATTACTTTTCTTGTACAGCAGCATCGACAGACGACCTAAACGCAAGGTTTATTTTGATATTTTTTTTTACTTTATTCTCAATGGCTTGAATGATGTATGGAGGGTCTTTTATTGGCATCGAGTGTTCAAGGCGAGAATCAATTAGCTCAGGAAGCAGACAATTCAAATAAAATTTAGACAATGGCCCTACCATTTTGTCCTGCCAGAACGCAGGGTCTCTCTTAAAATATTCTATTTTCATCGAATGCTCCTGTCCAGTCCATATGGTAAATAAGCACATATCCATCTCCGTAATGTTTAACTGACCCTGAATTTGGAAATAATAATCGTGGTTTTTGTCAACCAAAAAAGAGTTCGTTTTTGCATTGTACTTCCAAAATTTTATTTTCTTCGCTTTAATAGCTTCTTCACATTGCATATTTTTTGCGGAACATGGACATTTTATTTCTATTAGTCCCGTTTTTCTTCTTTACTTTCATAAATACCATCGGGACTGGCTCCTAAAAATTGTAGTATTTTATGTATATATAGACCGCAGCAAGTAATTGTAATATTTACCTGCCGAGATAACTGAGCCAATGCTGTTTGTTAATTAGCTTTGCCATATTTCATCGATGGAACATTAGATATGATTTGCGGTTTCACAATAGTTCTCACTAACGGAGTGCAGCTGATGTTTTCTTTCCGTTTACATATCTTGCCAAATATAGACGCAGTTAATCGATTTTTTCTGTTTTCTAACCATTCTTGACTGGAACTTTGATCTATCGTTTGTATCTGTAGATCGTCTCTTTGTTGGTCAGAAAGTTCCATTTGCATAAGAAATTCACTTTTTGCCATCTGAAAATCTTCACCAGTCATATCTGGTCTTTGTGCTTTTTGTCCATAATCTGGATCATCCATATTTCTGCGAAATCTTTTTCGAAAAGATCATTTGTACACTCTTCTTTTCGGTTTTTGTGTCTCGTATGAATTTGTATATTTACTAGTGGGTTTGCCAAATACGCGTTTATGAATTGTATATATTGGCCTTATCGTGTTAAAAGAAATTGCTGCAGCCACACACCTTTCTTGGTATGAATTTCTTTGTGTGTAATTAATTCGTTTGCCTCCCACATATTTAGCTATCACCGAATTGAATGTCTCAGCAGGATTGCTATCAACGTCAAAATCGAGACCTTTAGCATTTGAAGCTAAGAATGAGACAATTTGACTCATAAAAATTTTCTCCACAAAACTGTGTTCGCTAAATCAAGTGCCGTATTACGATCAGTTTTGTCAGTTGCAGGGCATATAAAAGAATGGTATAATGCATTCAAAATATCTGCTCGAAGTTTGATCATTTTCTGATTGTCAGAAACTTCTTCGTGTTTCCGTAGCTTAATAGTCCGCACCGTGTATCTGCGTAATTTCATGATTTTGCAGTCCGTTAGAAATTTCCTTGATTGAAAGTGTATTTTTAGTAAGTGCTCTCAATTTGTTACATAGATTTCTTAGAAGATGGTTTCTACACTCGATCTTCTGAACCTTGCAGTTTTTATAGGGATTGCTATCTAATATTTTTTATAAGTACTTGAATCGCCATCTGATATTCATTTAGCATAAATTAATCCGTGACTTTCAAGAGAGCATTTAAACCCTTCAACGAGTGATATTGACTCCATACTGGAAGAACTGCCAGAAAAGTTCTTGTAGCATATGTGGTTTGCTGGTTCAGTTTTTTTTGTTTTCAGCTTTTGCGCATACAATACAGTATTTATTTTTCACACTAAGGTACAGTATTTAACCAGTATATGCACCGATTATTGCTGCTGCTCCTGATAATGCTGAATAGTTATCACGGAATGATCTTTTTGACCAACATCCGTCAGCTATCACCTCAATCATTGGTATGCCTTCACTGTCTACATTTCCAATTTCTTTTGCATGTTTAGCCTCCTCGACGCCAGCCTTGGTCATTTCTTCCACTGCCATTATATTGAACCATTCATAAACTTTTTTGCTTGTTTGGGCGTATAAATTTTTTGACATACCAGATATATCGGTATTACGTCCTAATTCATTCAAATTATTTAACCCAAAGCTAATACTAATAGTACCTGCAACTACACCGTAATTTACATCACAAGTGTTAGATGGATCTTTAGTGCTTACGTCGAATTCTGAACTACAGAGTTCACACTTAAAACGTAGTTTTGATACAAAACCTTTTCGTCGCTCACCGAAACATTTCAGATTTGTATATCTGCATCCAAAAGAATTAGCATCATGATCAGCAATCTGCCCTAAAATTTCTAATAAATGATATAACTGATAACTGATCGATACGATTCTTCGTCCGTCTAGGCAAAAAGTTCGTCATCATTGGTCATTTCTGTATAATTTACAATTTGTAACTGGTGGTTTTCACTAACATTTATAAGCTCCTGACGTTTCCTTACTGAAATTCGGCGAAAAGGAAAAGCCTCCTCAAATTTTCGTTTCCGCCTTTCCTTCTTATTCGTCATATCTTGACTGTCAGGCTTTGTTACAGACTCAATATTAGTTAAAGTCGTTCGTAAAAGTCTACTTTCGTCATGTCCTGATAAACGATGTTCGTCAATTTCAATGTTGCTAACATCTGACAATGGTTGCCGAGAACCAGCAGCAGACCTGGAAAAAAATATGCAACTCATTTATAAACAATTCTTAAAAGTACCTAATTATAACGTAAACTAATATTTAACCAAGTGCGCACACGCGCACGATACTATGAAACACAAAAAAATGACTTACCTTTCAATTCTATTTCTGTTCATTACTTGAACGTTTGATTTCAATTTTCTTTTTCTCGTAAACATACACCTGCAATACTACAAGATACTTTAAGCTCGTTCTGCGTAGATACAAAAGCTGGTAACCAATAACTAGTTGCTAACATGGTTAACTATGATACCTCGTGACAAGACTTTAAAGCACCCGAAACATCAGGAATTAAAAACATATAAACTAAAGTGAGAAAAATAAGTTAAATTAAACGCGATAAAGTCCCTAAAATTAGTTTTATTCAATCTGTAGTATTCTTGTTAATATAATAAATGGAAAAGCATTAAAATGTTTCACGTCAGCAAAATACGTTTTAATGTGTGCAAATAACTGTCTGCAGTGTGTTTTCACTTAGTCTTCAGTATGTAGCGATGAAGTGCATTAACATTTTAAATTAGCCAAAAGGAAAATCTGTTGAAATGATTGCCTACTAGTTACGATCCTTAACGTGTGCCAACCCGTGAACGAAGAATATAAAAACTTAAATGAAAGAATAAGTGAGTTGTAAATTTGATTTATGGTTAGTTAATGTTGAACGTATGTTTCTCTTCACTGCTGTACTTGGTCTTTATATACTCGTAATCATGCTCAGGGAAACATTTTGGATACTTAGCATAATAGCATACGCCGTGGTAGCTCAGGTGCTACGCGCTGGTCGCAAATAGTACGCAAATAGTACGCGGCCAACTTGGGTTCGATACCCACTGGCACCAAAGAAACTGTTAACTGCAATTTTAAGTTCTACTAAATCTGAAATTTTCAGATATTAAAATATTGAAAATAAGACCGCTGTCACGTATTAAACCAGCGTGGCGGACACTTTCTTGCCTAAACCTTGTCAAGAATTAAAAGTAGATAAGCTTTGCCCAGCAGTTGGACGTATAGAGGCTGTAACTTCAACGTTTACTTCAAACATCTTATTATCACAATCTCGCACGGGTGATAAGGATGATTCGGGCTATCCATTTTCATTATTATCATCACAGCCCATCACCAGTCTGCCATTTTTTTCTTAATTCTTTATCAACTTCGCTGACGAGTAGTCATTATTATTATTTGAAACAAACACTTTTTTTTTGGGCGAATTTCTTTGCGACTTACCTGTATGCGCAGTACCAGGTGCACCCAGGTAGGCCAGGCAAACAGTCATGTACCTGCTTATTGAGCGGACTGATAGTTTTCAACAAAGTTTCATGATGCATCAAACACTTCATGAAAAATGCGTCATGACCTCTCGGACCATTGACTTTGACATTTATATTTATTAATTTAAACGCATTGAGAGTATATGTGCACATAACTGATTTGAAATTGTACAGTAAATTATTTATTTTAAAATATTATAAATATGAATTTTACTGTTAGCTTTAGTTCCTACATTGATCTGATAGGGGTTACGCATTTTATAACAGCTAAATATTACCCATGGCTAATGGATATGCCGTCAAGCGATTTTCATCCGAATTCTCGACAGTTAAAGATGTAAATGGCATTAATAGATTGCTTACAATTTTATGAGTTACAGTGGCGTGCATTTCAATTGAAACAATAGCGAATCCCTAACGAGAGTTAGCGTCTTTTGTTAATGTTATAATAAAATAGTAATTGTTAACGACACTCAAGTTAGCAGCCGGGTTATAAAGCACGGTACTTGTGACGAATCGCCCCTAACTGCGTTGGGTATAGTTCCATGGTGCAACGATCGAACAAACCACCTAAAGAAGCTAATATTAAATTTATAGAGTAAGTGAGAAATTCATCTATACAATCACAGATTTTTAACTAAAAAGTTTAAGCATTTCCCTTAAACGTCACTGAATGACCTTGTTGATAGCATACGTTTCTCACCATTAACATAGCTGTAAAAAAGGAGTATAATATGGAATCGTCAGAGCCTCATACGATGATATTTACCTAAACACAGTAATAAAGATATCGTTAGAAAGAAATTTAATAAAAGTATGATGTAAGAACTCGTAGCTTCTTTTTCTGTTATTTGTAAAATTTTTGGCTCTGTTATTGTGTATTACCATAATGCAAAGAAAATAAGGATCACGTGAATGGAGTGGCGTAAGTTATAAGCGGATTATTTCATATTAGGTTAACGAGTGTTCACAGAAAGTAATTTAACAAAACTAAGTAATTAACTAATAACTAAAAAGTAATTTAACTAACTAATTTTTCACATAGCAAGCTCCTGTAGAGCAGATAGATATAAAATCTTAAAATGGAAATGTATAAAAGACCGTAATAATAATTTACTTATATGCTATCACATACATTCTATTTTCATGGCGATTATTTTAGTATCTTTTAAATTAAGAACGCAAGAAGACAGCCTTTATCTATACAAATAAATAAAATTGAAGTGTCTATTTGTAATGTCAAAATACAAGATTTTTATTAAATACATATGAAAGTATATACGGTAGGTACTTATAACAAAAATCATTTTTAAAATTTTTGTCTGTCTGTATGTTTGTTCCGGATAATTTCGGAAATAGCTAAAGCGATTTTGACGGGACTTTCATTGGCAGATAGTTGATATTATAAGGAGCTACTTAGGATTCCGCGAAAAAATTAAAGCCCATGAAATCCAATCGTAAATTCCACGCGGACAACGTCGCGGGGAGTAGCTAGTTATAACCTATTTTTATAAGTCAGTGTTTGATTACTATCCCACAAGGCGGCAAGCCTAACAAAAGCCTATTCATTCAACTGCCTTTTCAGTTTCGATTCAATTTCATTTGTACCTTTCCTGGCATCATATATCCAAGTATCAAATGGAAAAGGGAGAGGAAAAACGAAGGAAGTTTTCTGTGCTTGCTATTGCGACGTTCGAGTCAGATATCCAGTAAAAATCGGCCAGTAACATGAGAGAATGAGCCGGCGTTTACCATTTCCAGAATTTTATATAAAAAAATTAAATATTGGACTGTTAAGGATCTATTAGCTAACGATTTGGATTAGCTAAAGAAACTCGCGGGACTGTCAAAGCACCATTTAAAAAGATGAATGGATGCTCGAACTGCGAGTCACTGCTGCAATGACTAAGCGACCTAACAAAAGACACGTTCCTAGTAAAAAAAAAACGTTCAAAATAACTGTTAAATCGAGGGTGGTTAAATGGCCTCGAGTCGAAGGGGCGAGGCGCGATATAATCGAGATGATTATGATAAATCACCGTTTGAGTTTCGTAGGGTGCGAGTGCGCGCGGCAGGATTGCGGAAGCGATAAGCGGAGCGTTTCATGTCTAGATGATGTACTCATATCTACTTATTCTTTTTTTTAATAATAATAATTTTATTTCAATAAACTGTACAATTAAATCAAACAATGCATTAATTTAAAATAGTCTACAATAACAGGTACCTGAACTAGCATAAAGCTGCATCTCAGGTGTATGAGATAATAGATACACTAACAAATATTTTCTGTTTCTTATTTGAATGAGAAAAAAAACAGTAGAGGTGGTCTATGTGGTTTTTAAATGTATAAGTAAAATCTATAATTATTATTCCACCAGAAAGTTTTTTGTGCGTTCATGGACTTGAAAAAACCAAAAAGTTTTTTGTGCGTTCATGGCCTTGAAAAAACCAGAAAGTTTTTTGTGCGTTCATGGACTCGGAAAAGGTTTATGATAGAGAGATTGTTTGTAAACTTTGAAAGTTGAAGAATGTGGGTTGAGAATGGGTGAGTTAACCGTCAAATGCCTTTTGTACGCCGATGATCAAGTCATATTTGCATCGACGGCGGCTGAGTTGCAAATGATGGTTACTTTAATACACTGGTCATTAAAAGAAAGAGGTATGAAAGTGAACACAAGTAAAGTAACGAGAAGTGTGTCAGGATCATGCCAAATGGAAGTCCGTAGTCTCTGCCTACCCTTCTGGGTGACAGGCGTGAGTGTTTATGTATGTATGTATTATATTATTCCAAGATATTTAATAGTCTTTGTATTTAAAATAACTGGGCAATTACATTTAGACATAGCAAGTGATGCTGGTTAGAGCTGCGCGTAGAAAAATTCAATAACGTATTCAAGTTCTTTTCATATTTTCTTTAACATGTGTTAATTTTATAAGTTTTTATAATTCTCCTGGTGTTGCAGTTGTTCATGGGCGGCGGTAGTTACTTACGTACCATCAGGTGAGACGCATGTTTGTATGCCTCCACTCATATAAAAATGTTTGACTTTTTACCATGATGTATAGAATAAATTTTTTTTCTTTGATAATTCGTAATGCTAAAAAACACTGATATACCTATGTACCACTATGTATGCGATATACTGATATACCTTTAACAAGCGCTTTAACACCTAATAAGCTTAAAGTCATTAAATAGAGAGTTAGAGGTTTTAATTAGAATCCAATTAGAGCGTATAATTTATCATTTAGACTGTCGATTTTATTAATGTATACATCAACAGTTTAAATGATAAATTATACGCTCTAATTGTGTACAGGGACTGGGATGTCTAACTAAGTCGGTGCGCTTTACCATCTTCGGTTGCCTCACCACTTACCATCAGGAGGGACAGTAGGCAAGCACTGGCTTAGGATAGTTAAAAAATACATCACCATCATCATCATTACAGCCCAACAGATTTCTACTGCTGAACATAGGCCATTCCCAAGGAATGCCACAAAGCTACATTGTTTTATGCTAATACTATAGCGATGCGCCCCGGCTTCGCACGGGTCAGTTTTGTATCTCGACAACAGTGAAACCTACCGGGTCCAATTATGAATCTAAACCATTCTCGAATCAATTTAATCACACACACAAAATTTCATCAAAATCAGTCCAGTCAGGAGTCCAGTTTAGGAGGAGTTCAGTCACATACACACGGATAGAAGATTTATATATATATAAGGATTATGTAATAAATACTGTATAGTATTTAAAGGACTGAAAAACACATGTTGGAATTTATGTAATGCGTAGACTGAAAGAGATTAGTCGTGATTTTTATTTGCAGTCTCATTTTCCATCCGCCCCGGACATATTCAGCCCGGGGGCGGTCTCATCACCTGTGATCGTCATAAACGAAGTTATATTTCGTGTACTCGGCAAATAGAATTGTCGAAAGTCATTACGATTCCCATTTGCGATTGGAATTGGTGGGACGGCCGGGCCGGGACTTCTGTTCTCCGTTATGCGTACAGCGATTTGATTGTTTTCTGCCGTTCTTGGGGAGATCATTTGATTTTATTTCCCATTAATGGTTTTAAGATTATATTTGGGGGCTCGTAATTACTTGTTCTGTTTGATTTGTGTTTTTATTAGTTTATCTTGCCGGTATACTTATAAAAACACTTCTTGAACCGTGGTAGCTCAAGGGTTAAGCGCTTTTTTTTACTCATTACTTTTTTTTGGCCACAATCCCACCTGGTGGTAAGCCCTAGATAATAAATCACACTGTCTTAGCGTAACAAAATCCTACTCACTGTTGCCTTGAAGACGCCCAGATTGTATTCGGACGGAAAGACAGACGCCGGCAAATTATTTCACTCCTTTGCTACACGCATTATAAAAGACGAAGCAAACCATTTGGTTGTAATGCGTGGAATATCGACAATAAAGGGGTGAAGACCCGCCGACCGCCTGGTTGTCCGATGGTGGAAGGAGAGTTCCTGTGCACACTATCCGAAAATTGTAAATTTCACACGGGCACCAATGAAAATGGAATTTTAAGTGCTTAGTTGAGACATGCTCGGCGGTGAAGTAAAACATCGTGAGGAAACCTACGTATCTGAGAAATTAAATATTTTGAGGAATAGTCCGCCAACACACACTGGAGCAGCACAACGGACTTATTGCTCCATAACTCTTTTAGAAATAAACAAAGGCAAAGAGATTACTCATATCTTCTTATGGTAAGGAGAATGCGAGGATTTGATAATCCCAAATTTTATTGAAAACTAGCGATCCGCCCCGGCTTTGCGGGTGATTTCTGGATCTCGACAACAGCGTTTTTACGTGGTAGAGCCACGCTGCAACTATATTATGGTTGTAGCACGAATGGGTCGGCTCGACCGGGGCAGGACCACGCTCTCACAGAATACCAGCGTAAAATAGCAGCTTAATGCTGCTGTGTTTCGTATGGTGAATGTAGAGAACCGGAGACCCTTTTTACTGGAAACGAGGCATTCCATATTAGTCCTCAGGGGTGACAACGCATCTGCATTTTGATTCTTAATTGAGGATAAATGTAGATGTCTATGGGCCACAGTATCCACTTACCATCAGGTGGACTGTGTGTTAGTATGTCACCCTATGCTATAAAAAACAGCGCTTTTAAACACACAAAATTCATCAAAATCGGTCGAGCCATTTCCGAGTTTTTGTATGACTAACGGAGAGCAATGGATTTGTATATATAGAGATAATAATTTAATTTTATCGTTTCCAAGCTGTTTCTTCAATAAAATTTGCAAGTAGTCTGTACAACCTTTCATAAAGTATAATTTACTTTGAAACCGCTGGGTTTTGTACTGATTTTTCCCAGGACAGAAGCATTTTTCCGAACTAGTGGTGGTAAAAGTAAAATAAATGTCTCAATAAGAATTACCTATTATCTATGTTGAATAAAAAAATTCTATTTTATTCTATAACGCTAAAACTAATAACCGTTAATAAATAAGCAATAAAATCCGTAAAATTAGTTTAATTCAAAATATTTTTTTTTTATAGGATAAGGGTGACAAACGAGCACACAGTCCACCTGATGTTAATAGTAGTTGCTGTGGCCCATAGACATCTACATAATATCCTCGACTACGAATCAAAAAGTAGATGCGTTGTTACCCGTGAGGACTAAGATGGAATGCCTCTTTTCCAGTAAAGGGGTCTCCGGTTCTCTACACTCACCATACGAAACACAGCAGCGTTAAGCTGCTATTTTACGCTGGTATTCTGTGAGAGCGTGGTCCTTCCCCGGTCGGGCCGACCCATTCGTGTTAGAACTAATACTGCTGCAGCATGGCTCTACCACGTATAAAATATAGCTAATAAACCGAATTTATTCAAATTTCGAATATCAATCTTCTAAGAATATTTACATTCCAGAGAAGTGAATACACATATGTTTTTATCTCACGTATTTTCGATCACTCCACAGCGGACTGAGATCCCCCGCGGCTGCGAGGGTCAACAACACATTCGCACTGCAAACACGACACCCTAGTATGAAATTTATTGTGTCGGCTTATTGGCAGAATCGGAATTCTAGAAATGGTGAGACGATGCTGCGCATTCGTATAATTTAATTTCTATTCTCTAATTTTACTAGCTTAAGGATATATTTTTTTTACAAAGTGGTTATTGCTCTCAAATTGAAGTTATGGCGGGAACTTGACCAGCGGTGGATTGCTGCTCTTGTTTTATTATATATATATAATGGTTTGAAGTGGATTTTAATATGTAAAAGTGGTGCGATTTTGTGTATGAAATGTCAACTGTCTGCTGGCTCAAGCTGCCGTCAATAACTCCCAAAAACTTTGCAATGTGACATATCATGAAGAAATGTATTATAAAGGATAATTTCTTATTACTTGATACTGGTAAAAGTACAATCGTACGAGTCCATCCAAAAAGCTTCCTAGCTACTCAACCGTCCACGGTGACTACAGTCCCCAAAAAAATTATTACCTCACCTGTCCATGGTGACTACAGTCACCAAGCGACATCTTTCGGGTTAAACGTGTACACCGCAAAAGATAGCTGTTATTAATACAGCAAAAAATTATAGATGGTGCTATTTGAAATTTGTCATCTTTGAGAGTGAATTTTATCTGTATAATAGTAACAAAATATTAAGAAAAAAAAGTGAAAATGTAATTACGCCATTTTTGTTTGTGGACTGTTAAAATATGAGAAATTCGATCAAAAATGTGATAACTTTTCTGTTTTTATACCTTATTTCTAATGTTATTGTACATCAAACTGATTGTGAAGATATATTCTTTAGGAGAAATATGTATCATTACGACAATTCCAAAACGTTTACATATAATAATTTAGCTCGACATTTTAATCACTATATGCGATCATCGTTTATTGATTATATGTTGTTTAAAAGGTATTCTAATCAGTTTTTTGTGTTAAATGAATGCTAAATATAAAAGAATGCTTCACTATTAACACGTTGATAGCCATTAATAAACGAAATATCTGTTGGGATGTGCCTAGAAATTAATAAAACTTATTTTTAGTTATTTATTTACTTATTTATTAAAATTTATATTGAGTAAACATTATATACTTATGTATATTGAGTATACAAGATATTATTGATATTGGTGGGAATATCATGTAATATTATAATATAAAATAATTTCTCCAGTAAATATTATACTTTTCTTGTAAAACTCGAAATAAAAAATAAATACGATATTTTTTTGATATTTCCATTTTTAAGCGTTATTTTCAGCCTTTATTTTTAATTTGACCAATTTTCTTTTAACATAATTAAATTTTGAATTATTTGACTCTTTTGAGAATATTTTTTATTTGAATGTAGCTATAGTAGTTTTTCAGTAGTAAGCGTTTTTGTTGAGACAATCTCGCGCGGTCGTAAAAAAATAGTGACATATAATGCGCGGACAGGTGAGGCGAGAATCACTCGCGGGGGGTGGACGGTTGAGTAGCTAGGACCAAAATTGAACTATATGCTAAACATTAACCGTATACTGGCTATATACATACTCTTTATCAGGAGTAAACTGTAAATTTACTTTAAAGACATGGTTACTGACTAAAGAATAATAAAAGTGAGGCTCTTACCAAAACAATGATCCCCTGAACAACGTCCATACTCAATTCACAGACGCACACACAAGCGCGGGCGCGATCGCACACACCCGTTTTTGTTTCCTTTCTCTTTTTAAATATATATTATATTTCTTTTCATATACATTCCTCATCACTACGTACATTCCATGTGATTCTTTATCCGGTGATGGCGGCCTGGTGGCTGTAGCCTAGGGAATCCTAGTATTGTAACCAGTCTCTATTAACTATCATTTCTAAGTCACTTAGTATTTAGATGTAATGATGTTATAAACTGTGATTTTGTAGAGAATGCCAGGAGTGATTTAAGCCTATATTTTATCCGAAAATGTTGGTAGTATTTTTTGTGAAATCGAATATTTCAAAACTAAATTGTCATTGATGTTTATTTAAAAAATCTAAATAACGCCACGGATCACACGCCAAATCCCACCCAAGCGAAGTCGGGATTTGTTTTTTATAGAATAAGGGCCACAAACAAGCACACTGTCCACCTGATGATAAGTGGATGCTGTGGTCTATAGACATCTACATTTATCTTCAATTAAGAATCGTAATGCAGATGCGATGTCAAACCTGAGGACTGCGATGGAATGCCTCGTTTCCAGTAAAAAGGGTCTCCGGTTCTCTACACTCTCCATACGAAACACAGCAGCATTAAGCTGCTATTTTACGCTGGTATTCTGTGAGAGCGTGGTCCTACCCCGGTCGAGCCGACCCATTCGTGCTACAACCTTAATATAGCTTCAGTGTGGCTCTACCACGTGGGAAGGGGTGGTGAGTTGCTGGTGAGGTGATGAGAGGTGATTTACTAGTTGACAAATAAAAATAATAATGGCGTTTTGTGATCATTCGATAATACCGGACTAATCAATTGCACTCGTGTGCAGCTTGGGACGAGGCGCTATATATCGTAGTTTAATATATATATATATATTTCAACAAAAATGTAATACAAATATAGGATTTTAGATAAAAAAAATAGCATTTTATAATAAGCAAAAACTGAGTTTCATATGGTTTTTCGATAATTGAACAGATCCAAATACCACTATTATATAACTGTGCGTTTTTTTGTCTAAGTTCCACGCGGACGAAGTCGCGGCTAAAAGTTAGTATAAAATATAACGTGTCTTAATTTTTTAGGTGTATAGGACTAGGAATTTATATGGGTTGGTGCCAGCTGCACACCTATTTCTGTTGCACAGCCCTGTGTTCCCGTTAAAGGGGTGAGAGAGAATAAAATTAGGCTGTGCATTTCATTTTAGTCCATAATAGTGACAACGCATCTGTGTGCCTTTTTTGTTTGAAGTTATAGTATTTGCGTTGTAGCATGGTGCGGATAACAGCTCACAAGAACGTTACTTGCGTGCGTTTGCAAAATACGCCTAAAATTTTAATTGTGAAAAAATAACTCTTTTGATTAATTTTTCTACTCTATTGTGACTATTAGATTAACATTAACTTCAAAAATCTCATCTACTATAGTTTTTTTTTACTGATAAAATTATAAAAGTTTAATTTATTTCACTTACGTGCGTAGTTACATGATATGTTTCATTTTTTTTAATTACTAGAGATGTGAATCATAATCGGACGTAAAAATTGTCAAGCCAATACAATCGTTTGACAAAAATAAATAAGATAATTTTATTTTAGTATGTATGGAACAATAACGTCATATTCATGTGTACTAAATTTAAGTAACTTACGATTCATGTATGTACTACAATAAACAAAAAATAAAGAAATGGAAAAGTTGATATAATTAAGAAAAATAAATTCAATTATTTTATTCTTACTCAAAGTAATATCGGAAGCGAATGACTAACCCTCTCGCTTGACTCCCCAGTACAACTACCCATAAGTACTTCACACAAAGCGCTATGCGCTAGCATAGATTTTACACATAAGAGAAAAGGCACTAAAACTCTTATAGAAAAGCTGCAGGTGCAGTCAATGCACTCAGTCAATCACGGGTGCTGGCAGCCATTTTTTTCAAATTAATACATTGTGTATATACTCGTAACTATAACGTCATAATTTGTATTAAACTGTAACTAAAATTTATATGCATTGTAATTTAAAAAGAAATTTATGTTCAGGTTTTAATTTTTTGCTCAATAGCCAATCGATATTTTTTGCTTTGCTTTGTGAATCGGTAATCGCTATTTGCTAAATCGATTTAACATTGTTTCATCTCTAGACACGTTAAACTATAAGCTGTCATCCGCACCACGCTACAACGCAAAAACCATCGTAGAAAGCGAACATGAACAGCAGTAGCCACTTATCATCAGATGGATTGCCAACTTATTTTTACTAGAGTATTAAAATATTAAGCGTTTAATAAAAATTATATAATAGATTCTGAAGTCATTGCTAGTTTGGTTTTTAATTTTTATTAAAAGTAAAAATTTTAACCCCATTTGAATGAGCTTAGGAATGCTATATAATCAAGGATCTAGAATGTCGTCTAGGCCGTAACACAAAAAACTTCGACCCCTATTTTTCCACCCTTAGGGATGGAATTTTCTATCTCTATTTAATAAAAAGAGAATCATTAAAATCGGTTTACAATTATCGAAAATATCGCTTAGCAAACATACAAGAAAAAAAAAGAACATACAGTTTAACTATGAACCACTTCCTCTTTCGAATTCGCCCAAAAATAAAGGTATTCATGAATAAAGACTTGTTTTGGTGCAGTTTCATAAAGGAACAAGAGAGCCTCATGTATCACAATACTTGTAGCTAACGAAATCAGCGCCAAGCTAATTCCCTCTGTACTCCGAACCCCTTCGAACGATTGGCGCACACCAAATGAACCTCGTAATGTCCACCTTTCTACTGTAATTACGCACCCATTACCAGCACTAATCTTTCAATGGCACGGCGAAATTGCCGGTTACTTGAAATAGCACTTTGGTGTGTTGTGCTAAAGCTTAATTTCCATTTACCGAACTGCAAAATTTTGGGCCGATGAAGTTTTTTCTGTAAGCGAAACAGTTCTTATTGCGTTTGCCGTGAATCGAAAATCGTCAATTATGCGTGAACTTAAGCGTAATTGGTAGTTATTTGGATAGACGTAGGGTTTATTTTAGTGTGTAGTGTACCGTTTGGGGTAGACTGTAGCTTGAGGCTTGAAGGAGTTAATGCGTGACGTACAAAAGGCCAAATCACGGCAGGACCCTTCTACGTGCGGCCGCAGCGTCAAAGAACGAATTTGTATTCCAATTATGACGTCGGTGTACAGGCACCCGACGATCGATACCTTGGTCGTTGAGGAAGTTTTTTATATTGTAACCCAAACAACATAATATGGCCGTTGTTTTCTTATAATGAAGGATAAAGTGGAATTTATTTTTAATATTTTTAAACGACTGCGCCAGAAGGAGGGTAATGTTTTTGGAGTATGTATATGTGCATATCAATTTCTTTAGCACGCTCTGTTGTCTGTAGGCTTGATAGATTTTATAGGGTGTCGTTGAATTCCTTCTAGCTGTGGAAGTGACATAGGGTATAAACTTATTCTTTTCATTAAATCTTTTTACGCAGTCGGAGTTTTTGCTATCAGTTAGCTGATGTTATAAGGAGTAACTTAAGCTACTTTTATTTTAGAAAACTAAATTACACGCGGGCGAAGTCGCGGGGAACAGCTAGTTTAAAATAAAATAATATTTCATTCATGGCAAGATAAGAAAAAGTGCGAGGGAGATGGATATTATTCCATCTCTCTTCCTTATAGCCGCCAAAGCCGTCTACGTCAGAAGGGGTCGTGACGGAAAAATCTTACACTTTTTCTCGCCTAGCCCCCATCCGCCAAATTCGTACCGTCCAATAAGAAAAATCTTGAGATTATCCTATTTAACAACAACTCTCGATGACTGATTCATGCTTGATGTCCGACGACAGTGTGCCGAGGGCTTGATCGCGTGGTACTTCGCCTACAGCGTTAGTTGTGGAGAAGAGGAACTCGTGCTTAAATAACAGCTGCGCGGATCAATAGATCTGCGAGATTAAGCTGCACTTGCCGCGGTCAGTCCATGGACCGTTTGTGACCGTGACCGTTTTCTTAACATACCGAGTTTGAGAGAATAGAGAGTGCATCTGTATCCTCAGACACTTGGTGTACTTTAATATCTCCTGCGTATTTGGCTTGTTTCTGTTAAGATCATTATGTATTTAAAATACATGCAGCAAACATGATAATAAGTTTATTATTACTTTACATTTTTCAGGGACAGATGAAAGAGAGAGTAGCCTCATCGTATGTTAATTTCACAATTAATAACCCCTCCACCTTTGAAATCACAAGATTAAGAAAGAAGTGATAAACTTACACCAAAAAAAAATATTATGTACTCCGTGTCTCCGTTTTTTATTTCACCAGTAAAAAAATTCTAAATTATTACTTTAAACAAATTAATTACAGTTACTTATTGGCTTTTAAACAGGACAATATTTTTTTATAGGATAAGGGTGACAAACGAGCACACAGTCCACCTGAAGGTAAGTGGTTGCTGTGGCCCATAGACATCTACATCTATCCTAGATTACGAATCAAAATGCAGATGCGTTGTCACCCGTGAGGACTAAAATGAAATGCTTAGTTTCCAGTAAAAAGAGTCTCTGGTTCTCTATACTCACCATACGAAACACAGCGTTAAGCTGCTAGTATTCTGTGAGAATGTGTTATTTAACTGATTCCTACAAGTTTCCTTACTTAAATTATTAAGTTTACTTTCATGTTTAAGTTGGATGTTAAAATAAACTTCTATAATATATTTTGGTAATGATTTAATGTTTGTAATTATAAAAAGTAAGTAATTATATAAAGTACAATGGCCGTATGAGAAAGCTAAAGGTCGCTCAGCGAGCTATGGAGAGGGCTATGCTCGGGGTTTCTCTGCGTGATTAACTTAGAAATGAGGATATCCGCAGTAGAATCAGAGTGACCGACATAGCCCAACGGATTAGTAAGCTGAAGTGGCAATGGGCCGGCCATATAGCTCGAAGAACCGACAACCGATGGGGAAAACAGTTTCTCGAGTGGCAGCCTCGTACCGGCGGGCAAAGTGTAGGGCGTCCCCCCACTAGATGGAGTGACGACCTGGTAAGACATGTAAGAAGTCGATGGATGCAGGTGGCTCAGGACCGTGCTTTGTGGCATTCCCTGGGGGAAGCCTATGTTCAGTAGTGGACTTGTGAAGGGCTGTAATGAATTATAAAAAGTAATATTTATATGAAAAGTAAAACAGGCATTATATACTTCGTGTTCCCGTTTTTTATTTCGCCAGCAAAACATATTTATATTTGATAAATATTATATTAAAAAAGGAATCCCGGAAAACTGTTCATGGTAGTAAATATTTTTCTCCAAAGGTCATATACGTAGCTCGAAAATACAACTTTCCGATCCGATTCTTGGGGAAAATTATTTAAGTTTATCGGTAGACGCACCTCTTCAGAGATTATGGGAATTTAGTACAATTTGAATTAAAATCCATCAAAAGAGAGGTAGTGGCGGTGAAAGAATATCCTATAGTAGGTATAGGATCCCATATCGTCCCATGGGTGTCGTAAGAGGCGACAGAGGGAAATTGGAACCGATTTTTACATTGTTCGTTTGTTTTTTTCCTTCCATTTTTTTAGCATGCAACTTTTTTTCGGCCAGTCTGTTTATGTTGTTGACACAGGCCTTGTACACATAAAAAACAATACATTCATTATAAATGTATACATCAATAGCGTTGTTGCAATAAAGGCGGAGTCAGACGGTTCACTCGAAAGAATGTTCACTCGAGTGCATGCTTCATTTTTATTTCATTCTATGTTCACATAGCTTAGCTGGAATGACATAGAAAAGAACATTCACCTGCTCTTTTCTTTCAATATGTCGTCGAATGACGTTGTGCAACTCGGAATTAGTTTTTGAACCAGTAGAGAGACGGTACATAGACATCGTCAGAAGAGCAACCACTTTTTGTAGATTGCTTTATTGTGGTTAATTCTGTTGTATAGCGGGTCCTTAACACATTGAGGTATAATGGCGGCTGTAGACACCGTACCGTACTTTAGTACATAATAATTCAATACCTTAACGTCTTTATTTTATGTTTAATATCTTCTTCAGTAATCTCTAAGTTTAAATCACTAATTAGAGATTTCATAGCGTTTGCCCGTATTGTTTTGTCATTGTATTCATTAAGTTTGTGGTTCCAAAGACATTGATAATTTTTAAAATTGTCCAAAAACTACAGCGCGTATTTTGATCGTTCCAGTTGAACACCATTTTGCCGCGACGGTTGTCCTGACGTTTATCTGCTACAGGACTCGACACAAAATGGTCTTAACCTGAGTGAATGTTCTCCCAGTGTTTAAACTGTTCATTTTTCGTTCATTCGGAGTTGGAGTGAATGATGCCGTATGCGAATATCCAACATTGTTGGATCGATTCACTAATGAATTCATTCGGCACTTTTCTTTTATTCCGTGTTTAAACTTTTCATTTCCATTGAAAGTTGCCGAATGTAAGACGCAAATGAACGAAAAATGAACCGTCTGATTCCGCCTTAAATGACGCTTACGATTAATTAACCGAGTTTAGTACGGCAGCGAAGAGTAAACAGTTTGTATTGACACGCGCGGTGGCCCACTTCCGACAGCGATCACGTTTACCGGTGAGATTCAATTAACTGATAGGTACTTTATATTGAATTTTAAGCCTGAGTTTTCATTAAACTGGTCACGTATATATATACATACACTTCGACCAAAAATATACACGTATACGTTTCCATCCAAGCATCCACACCTGGACTTGGACCAAGCATGAATATGTACACTTTTCATAGAATAAGGGTGACTAACGAGCATGCAGTCCACCTGATGGTAAGTGGATTCTGTAGCCCATAGACATCTACATCTATTCTCGATTAAGAAACAAAATGCAGATGCGTTGTCACCTCTGAGGAGAAAGGTGGAATGTCTCGGTACCAGTAAGAAGTGTCTCCGGTTTCCATACGAAACACAGTAGCATATGGCTGCTACTCTGTGAAAGCGTGGTCCTACCCGGTCGAGCCGACCCATTCGTGCTACAACCGTAATATAGCTGCAACGTGGCACTACCACGTTTAAAAAAGGAAGGTCTATGTTCTGCAGTGGACTCATGATAGGCTGTAACACGGTCAAACCGACCCATTTATATAGCTATACGCCGCCCACGTTTAAAGGACTACGTTGTTATCTACGTCATTTTATCACATAACTAGCGATCCGCCCGGCTTCGCACGGTATATTTCTGGATCTCGACAACAATGCCACCTCGGTAGGTGGTCAGTCCAATTGAATCTAAACCATTCTCTAATAAACTTAATCACACACACAAAATTTCATCAAAATCGGTCCAGCCGTTTAGGAGTTCAGTCACATACACACGTACAGAAGAATTATATAATATATGATATGCATGTATTATACATATAAACCTTCCCCTTGAATCATTCTCTCTATTGATGCGCATCAAAATCCTAATTTAAAAGATAAAAAGTGCAGGTTATTCCCGGGAACATGTTATTTGAATATTTTTTAATTATTTTAGAACTATCATGGTAATAATTCAGTTAATTTTTAATAAAATAGTTTAGTGCACGAAACTGAATAACTATTCTTTTTTATCTTTTTATTGCTTGCTTAACAATCATTTTTCGATAGTCCTTTTAAGTAAAATGTATGTATATTACTAGCTAACGCACACAATAACAAATCAAAATTTGTAACGCATTTTTGGGCTGTCAGGTCGTCTATACGCCAGTATATTCTAAGTCTATGATAAAAACATACGCGTCGTGCACACGGCGGGAAGCGACTTTGTTTTATACTATGTAGAGATAGAGATAATATAGTCATTTTGCATTCTCAAAATCTCAATTACAGCAGTAAGGGTATTTAACGAACACATCGTCCACCTGAAGGTAAGTGGAAGCTGTGGAACATAGACGCCTACATCTATCGCCAAATACTTCGCGAAACTGTCCTAGAAATCTGTAGAATAAAGAATCAGGGCATACACGACTTTTTCTGCCACCAGACAGCGCCACTTAAAAATGAGGTGTAATATTTCACAGATTTCATAGCGGGGAAGTTAATTTGTTCTAAAACTGTCAAGGTTAATGTTTATTTCTATACTATTATATTTTGTATTAATTAGATTAAAAATAAATGAACCAAACCACAGATATTCTTAAAAATAGAAAAATTAAAAAAGAGATAAAATGTGCAAAAAATTAAAAAGCATGCCACTGAGGCATTGTTTTGTGTATATAATATAATACTCTAGAAACTGATAGACTTTTATTTAAAACTAACTTCTCATTTAAATGACATAGTGTAACAAAAAACTTTACCTCAGTGTCATGTAGCGACATCTGGTGAGTGGAAGCCCTCATTGCATCGCGCTCTATCTGTTTGTGAATTTCCATAATTATATTCAAAGAGTATGCAATCAATACGTTTTAAATTTTTAATTGCATCTTTCAATGTATGTTTTTTATATAAGAAGGGCAAACGAGCATGCGACTCACCTGATGGTATGTGACTACCGCCATCCATGAGCAACTGCAACACCAGGGGAATTGCAGGGTGTAAGTCCGAGGAGTACAATTTGTTACTATGTGTGGCGTAGGTGGACTATGAGAAAGCCTTTGATTCCGTCGAAATTTGGGCGGTGCTGCAGTCCCTTCAGCGGTGCCAAGTTGACTGTCGGTATATCGAGGTGCTGAAGTGTTTGTACAGTAGGGCTACGATGGCTATCCGAGTACAAAACCAGAGTACGAAACCTATCAAACTGCAGAGAGGTGTAAGACAGGTTGACGTTATATCCCCGAAAACTTCACCGCTGCATTGGAAGACGTTTTCAAGCTTCTGGACTGGAAACTATACGATATTAACATCAACGGCGAGTACATCACTCACCTTCGATTTGCCGACGATATAGTCCTTATGGCAGAATCGCTGGAGGACCTAAGCACTATGCTCAATGACCTCAATAGTGCCTCCCAACGGATAGGTCTTAAGATGAACATGGACAAAACAAAGATCATGTTCACCTATGCCGCTAGTTGTTGGGAGCACTAAGCTCGAAGTTGTTGACAAGTATGTTTACCTGGGACAAATAGTCCGACTAGGTAAGTCCAACTTCGACCGAGAGGTCAATCGACGGATTCAACTCGGCTGGGCAGCGTTCGGGAAATTACGGCACATCTTCTCGTCAGGTATACCTCAAAATTTGAAAACGAGACTGTACAACCAGTGCGTTTTGCCAGTGATGACCTATGAAAGTGAGACGTGGTCCTTCACTGCTGGCCGGATGAGGAAGCTCAAGGTCGCTCAGCGAGCTATGGAGAGGGCTATGCTCGAAGTTTCTCTGGATGATAAACTTAGAAATGAGGATATCCGCAGTAGAACCAGAGTGACTGACATAGCCCAACGGATTAGTAAGCTGAAGTGGCAATGGGCCGGCCATATAGCTCGAAAAACCTACAACCGATGGGGCAAAAAGTTTCTCGAGTGGCGGCCTCGTACCGACGGACGAAGTGTAGGGCGTCCCCCCACTAGATGGAGTGACGGCCTGGTAAGACATGCAGGAAGTCGATGGATGCAGGTGGCTCAGGACCGTGCTTTGTGGCATTCCTTGGGGGAGGCCTATGTTCAGCAGTGGACTTGTGAAGGGCTGTAATGATGATGATGATGTTGTTATTTGCAATACTTGTTCATAGGGACGCCGCGGTAGCGATAAACTAGTTTTACTGCTGGGAGTGGTAGGTGTTTTGTCTTTTCGGAGAGTATATCGAGGCTAAACAAGATGGCGAAAACAAAGAAAATATTAATCCGCATTATATTTAATGAGATGTCACAATAAGTATGATTCGGGATAACCTCATCAGCATCCAGATTTTATCTTTACTGCGAGATGCATAATCGCGATACCTTTTTCCATATTCTGGAACATATTTACCGAAATTTCGCTGCCGCAATATTTTCGTCACGGTTTCACAGCCTAAGAAGAGTAGACTATGACGGTTTGCTGCCGTACGCGAATGTATCGGTGTGGTTAAGGCGTTGCTTGTAAAAATGGTCTGCATGTTTTGCGTTTTAAGGATACATCTCAGCTAAGCAACATTACTTGGGACGATGTGAAAAATGTGACAGACGGACAATACAATGGCGTACGCATCGGCAATAAAATAATAATAAACGGATAATTAATAGATTTCGGTGCATTACCAGCTGCCGGGGGAGAGTCGGGCGCCGTGATTGGTGTGTCCCGCTATCCCTGCGTTCCCTTCATGGCTGTCGATCGCTTTTAGGACATTTTTACAACTATTTGCTAAAAAATTAATATCGTAACCCAAAAAGATACAATTATGATAAAATTGGAGATTGTAAATGTATCTATCCTTCCATTAAAACCTAAAAAGTCCATTGCTGAACACAGGCTTCCTCATAAATTGTCTCATAGGGGGGATTTTGTCATAGTTGGTACGCTTGGCTGTTTTTTTTATTATATTGAGTTGTTATAAGGAAGGTACTGCTGCCCATATCCTGTTTGAGGTTTTTTTTTATAGTATAAAGGTGACAAGCGAGCACACAGCCCACCTGATTCTAAGTGGATACTACGGCCCATAGGCATTTACGTTTATCCTCGATTAAGAATCAAAATACACATGCGTTGTCACCCCTGAGGACTAAGATGGAATGCCTCGTTTTAAATAACAAGAGTCTCTGGTTCTCTACACTCAACATACGCAATATAGCAACAAGCTAATATTTTACGCTGATATTCTGTGAGAGCGTGGCCCTTCCCTGGTCGAACCATTCGTGCTACAACTATAATATAACTGCAACATGGCTATACCACGTATATAAATGATACAACAAAATACCTTAATAACCATAAATTAAAATCATATAAATATGATTTTTTATACGAATATTCACACACGCCAGGATGAAGATAACTCTGCTTGCGCAGTTTGATGTGTCGTGTGCGCCGCGTGGCGGGCGTACATTTTATGATAACAACTGGGACACGACCTCAGTGTCAGTTGTTGCCATAACGGCGATCGGCACAGTAAAAAAATCTCTTTTGTTTTAGGGTTCCGTACCCAAAGTTAATTAACTTTATAAACAACTTAACGCTCTTTGTTGACCGCTCCTTTTCTTTCAATTCACATAATCATTGAACACACAACCTTCGTTTTAATGTAAATGGAAATAGAAATCTAATATAATAAAATAATAATAAAATAAAATACAGCAGAGGCAGCCCTACGTTAGCCGTTCGCAGGAGACCCCCAATCGAGGATTCAATAATACTGGCCCTGCAGATATATTTTGACATTGGTCTTCCTTACGAAAAGATATTATCAACCCCGTAATTGTTTTATATAACGATTGCAATGAAACCGAGGACTGATTGTCTATTAAGTAATAATTAATTAACTTAACTTAAACTTAGGATTACTCTGTCTAGGAGTAGGGTAGGTACCACCATCTATAAAAATAAATAAAATTGAAGTGTCTGTTTGTAATATCAACGTCAAAATAACAGCTTTTTACTAAATGCATATGAAAGTATATATGGTAGGTACTTATAACAAAAAAACAATTTTTAATATATTTTTTCTGTCTGTTTGTTCCGGCTAATTTTCGAAATGGCTGGACCTATTTTGATGGGACTTTCACCGGTAGATAGATGATGTTATAATGAGTAACTTTGGCTACTTTTATTTTAGAAAAATAATTAGGATTTCGCGCAAAAAAACATGAAATCCAAACGTAATCAATTCCACGCGGACGAAGGTGCGGAGAACAGCTAGTCTTACCTATACCTGTTGTCAAACAGCAGTGCGTGTACTTTGTTCCGGTCTGAAGAGTATAGAGAGTCAGGATAATTACACGCTGTGAGACATTCCATCTTGTATTCAGAGGTGACCACACATCTGTACACTCTGAAGTTGGTCGGGTGTCCGTGGGCTGCAATGGCCACTTAAGTGGCCTGTAAGTTCGTTACTCGTTTCAATTTTATAATTCCTGGTTCAGCAATCAAAGACTTCATATATTCACGGTGTAATTATCAATAAATATTATTACAATATATTATCTTCTATATTATCTAGTTTTCTCATCTGGTTGGGCTGTATAAATATAAATGAAAATGATATATATATATATAAGCTAGCTGGCCAGCCACACGTTGTTCTGCCCTTTCCGACGACCATTTGTCCTTCAAAAAATCCTTAAACTCGCAATAAAAAATATTAAGGGTCACTTATATTTTTTATTGCGAGTAACTATCCTATCTCTCAAGTTGGACCAAACTGCACACAGTGTGCAACATTTCATTGAAATCAGTTCAGCAGTTTAGGAGTTCATCGCGGACTAACAATGTGACACGTAATTTTTATATAGAAAGATAAATAAAAGAAGATGCCTACAATATAAAAGAAGATGGAAGCCTTCGGCAGGGGAGACCAAACGGCCGACGGTTAGGAGGAAAGGGAAAGAAACCGGCGGACGATGCGGGCGGTATCGAGGAGCACCGCCTTCTGCATCTGAGCCCGGAGCGATCCGTCACGAAGTCCCAGTCGCCTCAGATGACCCGAGAGGTTGACCTGGATTAGCCCGTTCGCACTAATGACCACAGGAATAATTTCGGTCGGCAGACCTCCCCACATGTCGGTCACCTCGTGAGCCAGTTCCAGATATTTTTTCTGCTTATCTCTTTCGGCTTTCACGATGTTCTCGTCATAAGGAATGGTAATGTCGACCAAAAATATCCTTGTCTGTGCCCGGTCCATCAGCACAATATCAGGCTTATTCGCAAGAATAGTCCGTGATGATGGCTCGGTCCCAGTGGAGCCTGGCGCGGTCATTTTCGAGCATGGCTCTTATAATAAGGCAGTTTCCGAACCACGATACCGTATTTCAGAGGGAGCTCCTGGTATTATTATAATTATAATTTTATAATAAAAGAAAAATCGATGATTTTACTATGAGTACATATATCACAGCTTTCACTTTTCAAGCAATGTATCCTCTGTCTGTAATCCTGTATGTGTTATATCTGTGGACTCGTTTGGCTTGACTTTGATCCTAGTGGTTATATCTGTTTTCCTGTTCTTTACAAGCCCAAATAGTCCACCGCTGAACATAGTCGTCTTCCAATGTAGAAAGGCTTTGCCATAATAACACGCTTGGCAGGTGGATTGGCGACCATTCGACACTGGTCCCCATCGCTGGTCTGCGTAATTTTCATCCGGCATATACAGAATGATAAAAACTCAAAACAATTAAAAAACTGCGGTTGCCAACCCGCCTGCCAAGTATGGCAACTATGGCCATATGATTTGCACGGGAGGCCTTTGTTCAACAGTGTACTTTTGATAGGCTGTTATGATGATGATATTAATACGTGGTATAGCCATGCTAGCTATATTACGGTTATAGCACGAATGGGTCGGTTTTACCGGTGTTAGACCACGCTCTTACAAGATCCTAGCGTGAAACAGCAGAATAATGCTGCTGTGTTTCTTCCAGCGATACGTAATACTGTAAAAATTATCTTTTTTTTTTAAAGTAGCTGAAGGTAAAAGGAACGCAGCAAACATATAAAAACAAAACGCAAGGAAATCAAATGTGAGAATCTTTCTCAAAGAAAGCATACAAGGAACCTGCTCGGGTCACGGTGGCTCACATTATAGAAAGTAAAATGTAAAATAAAAAACATTTTTATTAAAAGTAGCTGGGGGCAAAAGCAACGAAGCAGACTTTAAAAAACAAAACGCAAGGAAATCAAATGTGAGAATCTCTCTCAAAGAAAGCACACGGTAGGTTCCTTGTTCCTTGAGTCACGGTGGCATACATTATAGAAAGTAATAATGTAAAAAAATATCAATTTTTTTAAAGTATCTGAAGGCAAAAGAAACGAAGGAGACATATAAAACAAAACGCAAAATCAAATGTGAGAATCTCTCTCAAAGCACGGCAGGTTCCTTGTTCCTTGAGTCACGGTGGCATACATTATAGAAAGTAATAATGTAAAAAATATCAATTTTTAAAGTATCTGGAGGCAAAAGAAACAGAAGGAGACATATAAAACAAAACGCAGGAAATCAATGTGAGAATCTCTCTCAAAGAAAGAACACGGCAGGTTCCTTGTTCCTTGAGTCACGGTGGCTCACATTATAGAAAGTAATGATGTAAAAAAAAATCCAATATTTTTTTAAAGTAGCTGGAGGTAAAAGGAACGAAGCAGACCTTTAAAAACAAAACGCAAGGAAATCAAATGTGAGAATCTCTCTCAAAGAAAGCACACGGTAGGTTCCTTGTTCCTTGAGTCACGGTGGCATACATTATAGAAAGTAATAATGTAAAAATATAATTTTTTTAAAGTATCTGAAGGCAAAAGAAACGAAGGAGACATATAAAACAAAACGCAAGGAAATCAAATGAGAATCTCTCAAAGAAAGCACACGGCAGGTTCCTTGTTCCTTGAGTCACGGTGGCATACATTATAGAAAGTAATAATGTAAAAAAATATCAATTTTTTTAAAGTATCTGAAGGCAAAAGAAACGAAGCAGAGCTATAAAAACAAAACGCAAGGAAATCAAATGTGAAATCTCTCTCAAAGAAAGCACACGGCAGGTTCCTTGTTCCTGAGTCACGGTGGCATACATTATAGAAGTAATAATGTAAAAAATATCAATTTTTTAAGTATCTGAAGGCAAAAGAAACGAAGGAGACATATAAAACAAAACGCAGGAAATCCAATGTGAGAATCTCTCTCAAAGAAAGCACACGGCAGGTTCCTTGTTCTTGAGTCACGGTGGCATACATTATAGAAAGTAATAATGTAAAAAATATCAATTTTTAAAGTATCTGAGGCAAAAGAAACGAAGGAGACATATAAAACAAAACGCAGGAAATCCAATGAGAATCTCTCAAAGAAAACACACGGCAGGTTCCTTGTTCCTTGAGTCACGGTGGCATACATTATAGAGTAATAATGTAAAAAATATCAATTTTTAAAGTATCTGAGGCAAAAGAAACGAAGGAGACATATAAAAACAAAACGCAGGAAATCAATGTGAGAATCTCTCAAAGAAAACACACGGCAGGTTCCTTGTTCCTTGAGTCACGGTGGCATACATTATAGAAAGTAATAATAAAAATATCAATTTTTAAAGTATCTGGAGGCAAAAGAAACGAAGAAGACATATAAAACAAAACGCAGGAAATCAATGTGAGAATCTCTCAAAAGCACACGGCAGGTTCCTTGTTCTTGAGTCACGGTGGCATACATTATAGAAAGTAATAATGTAAAAAATATCAATTTTTTAAAGTATCTGGAGGCAAAAGAAACGAAGGAGACATATAAAACAAAACGCAGGAAATCCAATGTGAGAATCTCTCTCAAAGAAAGCACACGGCAGGTTCCTTGTTCCTTGAGTCACAGTGGCATACATTATAGAAAGTAATAATGTAAAAAATATCAATTTTTAAAGTATCTGAAGGCATAAGAAACGAAGCAGACCTATAAAACAAAACGCAAAATCAAATGTGAGAATCTCTCTCAAAGAAAGCACACGGAACCTGTTCCTTGTTCCTTGAGTCACGGTAGCAGACATTATAGAAAGAAATAATGTAAAAATATAAATTTTTAAAGTATCTGAAGGCAAAAGAAACGAAGGAGACATATAAAACAAAACGCAGGAAATCCAATGTGAGAATCTGTCTCAAAGAAAGCACGGCAGGTTCCTTGTTCCTGAGTCACGGTGGCATACATTATAGAGTAATAATGTAAAAAATATCAATTTTTAAAGTATCTGGAGGCAAAAGAAACGAAGGAGACATATAAAACAAAACGCAGGAAATCCAATGTGAGAATCTCTCAAAAGCACACAGGAACCTGTTCCTTGTTCCTTGAGTCACGGTGGCATACATTATAGAAAGTAATAATGTAAAAAATATCAATTTTTAAAGTATCTGAGGCAAAAGAAACGAAGAAGACATATAAAACAAAACGCAGGAAATCCAATGTGAGAATCTCTCAAAGAAAGCACACGGCAGGTTCCTTGTTCCTTGAGTCACGGTATACATTATAGAGTAATAATGTAAAAAATATCAATTTTTAAAGTATCTGAGGCAAAAGAAACGAAGGAGACATATAAAACAAAACGCAAAATCAAATGTGAGAATCTCTCAAAGAAAGCACACGGCAGGTTCCTTGTTCCTTGAGTCACAGTGGCATACATTATAAATAATAATGTAAAAATATAATTTTTTTAAAGTATCTGAAGGCATAAGAAACGAAGCAGACCTATAAAACAAAACGCGAGGAAATCAAATGTGAGAATCTCTCAAAGAAAGCACACGGAACCTGTTCCTTGTTCCTTGAGTCACGGTAGCAGACATTATAGAAAGAAATAATGTAAAAATATAAATTTTTAAAGTATCTGAAGGCAAAAGAAACGAAGGAGACATATAAAACAAAACGCAAGGAAATCCAATGAGAATCTCTCAAAGAAAGCACACGGCAGGTTCCTTGTTCTTGAGTCACGGTGGCATACATTATAGTAATAATGTAAAAAATATCAATTTTTAAAGTATCTGAAGGCATAAGAAACGAAGCAGACCTATAAAACAAAACGCAAGGAAATCAAATGTGAGAATCTCTCTCAAAGAAAGCACACGGAACCTGTTCCTTGTTCCTTGAGTCACGGTAGCAGACATTATAGAAAGAAATAATGTAAAAAATATAATTTTTTTAAAGTATCTGAAGGCAAAAGAAACGAAGGAGACATATAAAACAAAACGCAAGGAAATCCAATGAGAATCTCTCTCAAAGAAAGCACACGCAGGTTCCTTGTTCCTGAGTCACGGTGGCATACATTATAGAAAGTAATAATGTAAAAAATATCAATTTTTAAAGTATCTGGAGGCAAAAGAAACGAAGGAGACATATAAAACAAAACGCAGGAAATCCAATGTGAGAATCTCTCTCAAAGAAAACACACGGCAGGTTCCTTGTTCCTTGAGTCACGGTGGCATACATTATAGAAAGTAATAATGTAAAAAATATCAATTTTTAAAGTATCTGGAGGCAAAAGAAACAGAGGAGACATATAAAAACAAAACGCAGGAAATCCAATGTGAGAATCTCTCAAAGAAAGCACACGCAGGTTCCTTGTTCCTTGAGTCACGGTGGCGTACATTATAGAAAATAATAATGTAAAAAATATCAATTTTTAAAGTATCTGGAGGCAAAAGAAACGAAGGAGACATATAAAACAAAACGCAGGAAATCCAATGTGAGAATCTCTCAAAGAAAGCACACGGCGGGTTCCTTGTTCCTTGAGTCACAGTGGCATACATTATAGAAAGTAATAATGTAAAAAATATCAATTTTTAAAGTATCTGAAGGCATAAGAAACGAAGCAGACCTATAAAACAAAACGCAAGGAAATCAAATGTGAGAATCTCTCTCAAAGAAAGCACACGGTAGGTTCCTTGTTCCTTGAGTCACGGTGGCATACATTATAGAAAGTAATAATGTAAAAAAATATCAATTTTTTTAAAGTATCTGAAGGCAAAAGAAACGAAGCAGAGCTATAAAAACAAAACGCAAGGAAATCCAATGTGAGAATCTCCCTCAAAAAAAGCACACAAAGCAGGTTCCTTGTTCCTTGTGTCACGGTGGCACACATTGTAGAAAAGCCGTGGCCTTTTTTCTTCCACCCTTGTTTGCGTTAGCGTGTTTGTATTACGTCACGGTAGGCGCGATCAAACGGCGAGCGGCCGTCGCCTCCGATAACATTGTTTTATAAGTCCGCGACGTGGGTACAATTATACTGCTGTCAATCTTCGATACTGACGTGTCGTGGAGCGATCTTATTGCTTAAGTGCTTCCATTTGCTTGTGGTTTACGTAGGAGGGCAACCGCCACGCCCTAGCGGGTCTAAGACTGAATCGTATATGTGTAATAGTGAACCCCTATGAAACGTACATGAGGTTAAATCATATTTATACCAAATGTTTTTTTTAAATTTTTTATTGAATCAAATATTATATTCATTTATTATGATTACAGCCTATAAAAGTCCACTGCTGAACATAGGACTCTCCCATAGATTGCCTCATAGGGAGGATTTTGCCATAGTTGTAATGTTACTGTTAATTTAATAATTTCACCTCTCAGTGGGTCATGTGCTCCTGGTAGATTATCTTCTATACATCCATCCATTACAGCCTATAAAAGTCCACTGCTGAACATAGGACTCTCCCATAGATTGCTTCATAGGGAGGATTTTGCCATAGTTGCCACGGTCGGCAGGTGGGTGGCAACCGCAGTTTTTAATTATTTTCAGTTGTTATTAGGAAAATGCTACTGTCCATCTTCTGTTTTAGTTTTCGTCTGTCGCCTCTTACGATACCCACAGGATAAAATATTATATAATTATATTTATTTAAGGAGAGAACAAAAATACCACAGAAAGTTTTTAAGGCATTATATTATAAAGAATTATGTATGTATGCCGAAGTAAATAGGGTAATATTAAGGTAAGCTAATACAGTATATTTGTTTTGTGTTTAACTGTGAACTTTTTTTAGGGTTTAATTAACGAAAATGAGTTTTGATGAATAAATTCGTGGGAAGACCAAATTAATATAATATATTTTACTGCGAATCTACGACTACCGCCTCAGCAAAATTCCACTTTATATTAATCAGCAATGAAGCTTTATTTTTTTTATTTTTTATTTAATAACTTTACCTCCACAGGAGGATTTTCTCCTGTATCGTGAGGGCAGTTTATATACATAAATTTCACAAGGACAAAGATACAGTCCCGGAATTATTTGTAGGCCATACAAATATAAAGAAACTATTGTTTTGACGGCTCCGTGGCGCAGTGGCTCAGCAATGAGTTATAGCGTTTGAATCCCGCATGGAGCAATTATTTGTATAAGTTACAGCATATATACGTCCCACTGCTGAGCACAATCCTCCTCTCATTTTTAAGAGGGTTTTAGGGCAAGGAATCCGCCGCGCTGCCCCAATGCGTGTTGGCGAACTTCACATGTCTACGAAGTTTTTGTTTTTATTTCTCAGACTTGCTGGTTTCCACACGATGTTTTCCTTCAACGCCGAGCACGTAAATCAGCACTTAAAATTGCAGTTAACAATTTCATTGGTACCAACGGTGATCGAATCCGGGTTGCTCGCGTACTGTTTATTTACAGCGAGCGCTTAGCCCCTGAGATACCACGGCTGTATTTGTACGGCCTACAAATATCTATTCCGCGTCTGAATCTAAGTCCTTGTGAAATTTATGTATGTATTGTATTATTAATTTATTTTCTCCATGATTCAGAAGAAACTCCTAACGTTTTTTAAAAAAAAAGTTTTCATTGATATTATTTATATCCACATAGTAGCTCTCCATATGCTGTTATATATGTGCTTAAGGTAAACATTGACAGGGGCAGGTGTAAGTCAAAACCGATCATGTAATGGGGTTATAAACATGGCAGCTTTCGTGCTTAAGCGGTGGCAGTGAAACTTGTGCGTCACGTGTGAAGGCGAGGCGCCTCGGAATACGCCTCGGGGTACCGCTTGACTGGAATGGAGGCCTGACATGCAACCGCAAGCAAGCTCTTCACGAGCAATATACTTAGAATGCGCTACGAGCTGTTTTAACAGCGTTGGTATTTGAGTTCGCGGTTCCAAATTGCATTGATTGCATAAAGTTGTTAAATCCTATACACTGAGCAATTCTTGTATATTCTTTAATATATAAAAATTAATGTTTATTTGTTGGTTCGTATTTTATGTGCTGCCATACCGTTCAACAGATTGCGGTAAAACTTTGTCAACTTATTGCTTGCATTTGCGCGAAGGTTATAGGCATAGTGCAATTAATTTACAGTAGGTGGCGCGTGTATCGTAACTATATAACTCTTCCAATTTCAAAACCAATTTCCACAATTATTTCTTCTGCGGCAACAATGCGCCGGGTACCAGTTAGTCTAATATATAAAAAACGTATATTTGTTGGTTTGTTTGTCTTCTATGCGTTCCTATGCCATACATCCGGTTACGACTAAACTTTGGTGAGTTGTTGTGCGTACGTCCACGAAGTTTTTTCACAAAAAGAGGCATGCAACGCGTGTTGAGAACAGCTAGTCTTTATATATATAATTCCGATGTGCTTGCGCTCGTAATTCTTCTCGTTCTAAACGGCTAGACCGATTTTGTTGACATTTTTATGGAGTACTTATGAGGTCACCTGGATGGTTCTTAGCTATAGTTGGACCCGGTAGGTAATTACCAGTGGGAAGACGGGGCGGATTGTTAGTATGTATATATTATTTGGATAGCAAATTGCATTTAGAAAATGTTTTACTTTCCAAGTTTATCTAGATGGGTTCCATCCTTGGAAAACTTTTTATTTATTTTTTAACATCGAGCAAAACTCGGTTGTCCAGGTACTTTATTATCCGCTGTGTAGTGGCGGCAAATGAAAATCCACAAGCCCCTATCATCCTGTGGGTGTCGCAAGAATTGAGAGAGGAAGACGTAACAGGAGATGAGCAATATTTTTCTGATATATCATAATACTGAAAATTATAAGGAAGTGCGGTTGCCAAGCGTGGCAACTATGGCAAATGTCCACTCTATGAGGCAATCTATGGGGAGGCCTATGACCAGCAGTGGCCTTTCGATAGGCTGTAATGAATGGATGAAGCTCAAAAACCATATTTCGCAGGACTATAAAATCCCGGAGCGTAGTGGATACGTGTTAAGTATTTAATTATCCCCATTTCCTAGTGTATCCATAGTTAAAAAATACTACTGTACAGCCTTACATTCAAAAGTCACATCTGCCCACCCCCGGTGTAACTCGAACCCACACCTAGATCGGCACGCGGCCGACACGAGCGCAAACAAGCCGTCGATGCCGCCTAATGAAATGGAGAAGTCGGACTGTCATACGCTTCAATGCCTGTCATGTTATGGGGACCTGAAAATTTTGTGTGACTTGCAACTTTAGGCGCACAGAGTAAACACAAATCTCGAAAGAAATTTTTAGTGTTAATATCAACGTTATAATAACGTAATTTTTTTTAAAGTATAAAGGTAACACACGAGCACATAGTGCACCTGACGGTGAATAGATGTTGTTGCCTATAGACATCTACATCTAATCTTAATTAAGAATTAAAATGCAGATGCGTTGTCACCCCAGACGTAATGCCTCGTTTCCAGTGAAAAGGGTCTCCTGTTTTCTACACTCACCATATGAAACACAGCAGCATTAAGCTGCTATTTTACGCTGGTATTCTGTGAGTGCGTGGTCCTACCCCGGCCAAGTCGACTCATTCGTGCTACAACCATAATATAGCTGCAGAGCGGCTCTTCAACGTATAATACCTCAATAACTTTGTAATCATTATTAACCTTTATTAGAAGAGAAAAGAAAAAGAAGATTAGATGAGGGACTGAGGTTGGAGTGTCAATAGTACATTGTGTTCATCATCATTGATGGGTGGTGAAACATATACAAATAAGATGTTAAATTGATTATAATAAGCCATGATGGCATTTACTGCAATGATATTTAAGTCAATAATTTACTGTTATTCCAGTCTAGAATAATTTCTTGAAAAACATTGATGACACCTCAAAAAGTATTTCAAGTGACATTAATATCTGCTATCTCAGAATTTTCTGTATTCATCAAATAACACAAACAAGATAATAACATCGCAAACGCACTCTGCGTAGTTTGACGTTTGTATTTTGACTGTTGACTTTTTTTACGAGGTAGAGCCATACTGCAGCTATATTATCCTTGTAGCATGAATCACGAATGGGTCATGAACGGGGAAGGACCGCGCTCTCACAGAATACCAGCGTAAAATAGCAGCTCAATGCGGTGGTGTTTCGTATGGTGAGTGTAGAGAACCGGAGACCCTTTTTACTGGAAACGAGGCATTCCATCTTAATCCTCAGGGGTGGCAAAACATCTGCATTTTGATTCTTATTCGAGGATAGATGTAGATGTCTATGGTCCACAGCATCCACTTACCATCAGGTGGACTGTGTGCTCGTTTGTCACCCTATATGCTATAAGAAAAATTGCTTGTGAGAGGAACTTAACGTCCATTATTAGACGAGTAGATTTTTTTTAAACATTTAAAAAAATCTAGTTTCCTATTTAACTATAATTAAACCCGACGCGCTCATCCAAAGCTTCATAGTATGTTTTAGATTTTGTTTTATTTCTCAGACCTTGTAAGCAGGTTTCCTCACAAAGTTTTCCTTCAACGATGAACACGTTTGAGTCAGAACATAAAATGGCAATAACAATCATTGGCGTGAACGTGGTTACTCAGTGGATAACTGTGGATAATCGGAGGATCGGAGTGACCATCTTTTCTCTTTTTACCGCATTGTTTACGTTATCCCGCTCGAAATATTATTCCACAGGAATCTAGGTTTCCTCATGATCTTCTCTTTCACTGCCACGAGCACGTGGTAACTATTTCATAGGTCCCGGAGGAACCCGAGATCGAAGTGGAGATGCTCGAAATTTATAGCGAAAGCTAACCCCTGAACTACCACTCCGCACGCACCTGCTCACTTATATATTTCGATAGGTATTTAGCAAAGTAAAATAGAAAAATAATGATAATCGAAATGGTTTAACAAATTCAAGTCGTCTAGTAGCAATTCCAACATTCCATTTAATTTATCTCGCACTATTCTAGGAGCATTGCTAAAATTGGTCACGTTGTTGGGTAAGTGGGGTGAAGTTAACCTAACGACTATTAGGGGTGGCTTCTTAATGAAAATCTCTTCATTAGACGTTAGGGAAAACAGTCTAAGATACAATTGAGAAATAATCTTGGAATAAAAACGAGCAAATAAAGTGGAATAAATAAGGAACGGCTTTTTTATATATTTACATTTATAGATTTGTCTGTGTGTGTGTTATAAATGCAAGCTATAGAGACGTGTTTTTCATTTTTGGCTGTTTGAGGAAGCTCAATGCTGCTGTTGCAGAGCTCTATGCTTGGGGTTTCTTTGCGTGGTAAAATCTATATCAAATATATTCTAGTGGAACTTTAGCATTTAAACTTATGAAAATGTTCTTAGCATCTTCGAAAATGGAAGTACTGTTTTTTTAGTATTTACTGTAAAACTATATGAATAAAGTTTTGGTCGTGTTCCGATACACACTGCGAGCACTGCTCCAGTGCTCTCACTGGTGAAAAATTCGTTCCGTTATGGACTGCCTATTGCCAGTATACTACTGCCGCAGTACCCTACGGAAATATATGACGTCATAAATCGCCGCCATTTTTGTACTGTGAGCACTGGCGCTTTTGAGGTAAGGTGCTCTCAGTACTTTGGTCACCTGATCAAAAAACATAACAGCGCCTAGAAATTTAACAGCTTCCGCGAATGATTGTTATTATTATTAGTTAATATTGTTATTCAAATAAACTCGGACATTAAGTTTTAAAAGCAACAACATTGAAATAATAATTTTTCTTGTTGAACAGAAAACGTGTATGGACATGCGGGGTTATTCCGCCTAAAAAATGTGACGTGTGAAATTCAAATCTTTACCATTTCGCTATAGGAAGCAATAACAACAAATGAGTAAATGCATCATAAAAAGCATTTATTTGTTAATGGTTATTATATTTGATATATTTGATCACTGTATTACTTCTGTAGAAAATCAATATTTTATGTAACACCCAAGGAATTTTATTGTAATATAAAATTCAAAATAATATAGAATTATATTAAAATTCTGGAAAACGAAAGTCGTAAAAACCCGCTGCGGGGCTTTTCTGACTTTTGATTTTAACTCTGCCATCTATGAATCAATTTAGAAAATACTTAGTGGCTCATAAAATTCACGGCGGAATACATACTATTCTAAGCTTTACAATAAGCTAGGAGGATCTAAATTCCTTAAAAATCATTTTAAAAAAAATGTGGGGCTATTACGCCGAGCCTCCATACATGCTAGTGATGTGCCGAATAATTCGACAAATTTTAATCAGTTTGAAATTGTTAAGTTATTGATAAATGTTTTATTTTACTTTAAGGGCTAATCGTAGTTTTAATAACAAGTACACTAGTAGTAAGTGTACCAAACGGTGATTATTGTTTTAACGATGGCAAAATAAAACAAAATTAGGTGGGTAATATTAAAAATTGGTTGCCTGTAAAGTCGGTATACGGGCGAAAGTTTTACGTGACAACGACTTTGAGTGGTAAAATAATTTTATTATGTCTGTCTCTCTCGCTCTTAGGCGGGCTAACCATGCCGAGTGGAAGGGACGCGTGCCTCTCACTCGCTCTCATTGTGAGCGCATAACGTGAGCGGAGCGTAACGCAGTTTCTTGAAGTGTCACCAGCAAACCAATTTATAAGACGTTGTCACGTCAAAATACAATACAAGTTCTGAAATTAATAAAGCTTTCTTGCGTGTCAAAACATTTTTTCCATTATATGAAGACAATTAGCCATATACGTTTTTCAAGTTCAGATGAAAATACCGTCGGATGACCGGCAGAGACGTGAAAACCATTTTATTGCTTCGCACATCTTCTAAAGCTTTTTGAATTATTAGTTCTGGTACGTCTTTTCTCTTTTCCGCTTGTAATGAGATACCATCTACAACAATAAATATGTCATGATAATATGAAAAGCAGCGTAGTGTACCTACGCTGCTTGCTTGCTACACGCAAATTAAATGTACAAACGTAACGTATTTTGAAATATCATCGTCATCATCATCAACCTTTTGTCAGTCCACTGCTGGACATAGGCCTCCACCATGGCTTAGCACTTCATAGTTTGCCGTGGATGCCATGCCCACAATTATTCTGATATTGCAATGTATTAAACGAATTTTTTAAACGTAACGTTGGTCACTTTATCAACTTTATGCAACATTCATCATGACAGCGTTTCACGCCCCACTCTCTAGTTAAAGTTAAATTGAAAAATCTTTATTTCGTTAACACATTACATTGCACTCGAAATAAGTAAAAAATATACATTATAATTATAAATCAGAAAGTATTGGTCCATATCAACATTCATCGTTATTTTTTCGACACTAGGACATCACTGGCTTTTTCAATATCGTACTAAAATGGTGGGGCTATTACGGCATATAATTTTGGTTGGAATAAACGGAATAAATGTCGCATCAAATAACTCAGTAAAAACAAAGCGCAGGTTAAACTGTATAGCACAAAAGAATTTCTTGTTTCTCAAATCGTCATTTATATTACAAAAATCAAAAAATATAAATTTTACTCACTTTTGATAACAAATCCGTGGAGTTTAACTTTCACTACACTTGTCAAAATGGCGTTCTAAACAAATAAGGCTGTCGATCAAACAGTTAACGCGTTAGCAGTGCCATCTAAATGTCGATCTACGAAAAGAGTTTTCGGTATCCGCCCAAATGCCACTATTAATAAATCATTTATTTATAAAAGTTACAGCCAAACGACGGAATAACCCCGCCGACGGAATGGCCCCGCATGACCCTACATGATAAATATTTTCATTTGAAAACAGTGTTGAAAAATGGGGATGCCAGTATACTGGACTGCGTTTCGTTTTAAATAGTAACCAGTATGGCAAACTAAAAAGGAACGGCTTCACGGTATACTGAATTGACGTCACACCTTACAGTGCAGTGGTCACAGTGTATATCGGAACATACCCTTTATCATTCGAAGGCTACAGCGTCATATATTATGTGCACAAAAAGAGAATCATGTGTGTGTGTGTGTGTGTGTGTGTGTGTGTGTGTGTGTGTGTGTGTGTGTGTGTGTGTGTGTGTGTGTGTATGTGTGTGTGTGTGTGTGTGTGTGTGTGTGTGTGTGTGTGTGTGTGTGTGTGTGTGTGTGTGTGTGTGTTTTGAAACCAATTGAATGAAATCATTTAGCATCACTGCATGAGCTAAGATTTCTTTGCCTTCCCAGTACAGGAAAATATTGCAAAAAAAAGTTATGCAAAGAATAAAATAGCATAGAATGATTTTTATTCAATATAAATTGTTATATAATACTTATTGAAAGTAATTTTTTATTTACCACTGGTTCGGAAAATATTTCTGTCCTGGGAAGAACCAGCAAGAAACCCAGCGGGATTTTTTTTAAACTTAAATCACTTAATAATAGTTTTGTACAATTTTTAAATTAATTTAAATATAAGAAGCATGGTGACGATCACAGAATTAAAAAAAAGACAAGTTTGTTTGTTTTTTTATATTCCGTGGTGGCGATTACCTTATTACCAGGGTTTATTTTCATTCACTTATTCCTTGATATGATAATAACCCTTTTTGTAAAAATCTTTAATAAAAATTTTAAACTACTTATTAAAAAACTGAAAATTTTCTGGGATTTTGCTGTAAAAGCGTATACATTGCGTATACAAAGTGTATACAAACAAATACTTTGTTGCTTACACAAAATTTTTCGAATTTCGATCACACTATTCTCCTAGATTTAGTTCTGTAGTTTATTAATGTTTCATCGCGTATTATTGTAATTTACGTTTTATGCTCATCTTTTTGAGTGGTGCAAAGCTTTAATTTTGAAACCACGGTAAATATGCAGGCGCAGCTAATATATAATATAGCTAATAGTTAATTATTATAACCAAGGAAAGGTTTGGGTCGTTAGTGACCTATTTTCATTATGCGCACTACTAGAGCCTATTAGTTTTACTATTACTACTAGTGGACTTTTATAGACCGATGACATATTATCAGTAAAGGTTTTTTTGACGTGACAACGTCTTATAAATTGGTTTGCCGGGTGACACTTCAAGAAACTGCGTTACGCTCCGCTCACGTTATGCGCTCACAATGAGAGCGAGTGAGAGGCACGCGTCCCTTCCACTCGGGCATGGTTAGCCCGCCTAAGAGCGAGAGAGACAGACATAATAAAATTATTTTACCACTCAAAGTCGTTGTCACGTAAAACTTTCGCCCGTATACCGACTTTACAGGCAACCAATTTTTTTTTTTTATAGAATAAGGGTGACAAACGAACACACAGTCCACTTGATGGTAAGTGGATCCTGTGGCCTATTGACATCTACATTATTTATTCCTCAATAAAGAATCAAAATGAAAATGCGTCGTCACCCCTGAGGACTGAGATGGAATACCGCTTTTCCAGTAAAAAGGGTCTCCGCTTCTCTATACTCAGCATACGAAACAGCAACACGAGCATTTTACACTGGTACTCCGTGAGAGTGTAGGACCACAGCCCAGTGGAGCCGACCCATTCGTGCTACAATCATAATATAGCTGCAGTGTGGCTTTACCGCGTAAGGTAAAGTTTACCTTTACTTTGGTAATGTCAGCGGCTGTATCGCTTTTGCAAAGTGCTCCCACACAGAGCGCACGGGCTCGCGCGGTAGCCTCAAATGCTCGGTCTGTGTGGAGGTGCCTCGGGTTCGTTTGGGCGCACGTTGCCTCAACAGAGCGTGCCTCGGGGGCGAGCCGTCGGCTGTCGGTAAACGGGGCGCGCTCTAAGGTGCCTCAGTGTGCGCTGTTCGTTCGATGTGTCTCGCGAGGCTATTCTACAGATGTATTGTTGTTTGTTATGTAGCTGTTACGGGAAAGTTTCATTATCATGAACACTAAAAGCATTCGATTCGTTTTAATCCACAAGTACCATGGTCTTTTTTTTAAACCTGACTGTTTCCTTTTTCTTAAACAACCAGCTACTATGAAAGTGGCTACAGCAGAAGTTACATAACTGTCCATTTTGAATGCTCGGGGGCTTCTGATGGCTCGGCCTGTCTCGCGAGGCTTGCCTCTGTGTTTACGGGCAAACTACTGAGGCTGCCTCGTGAGGCCAAGATCACGAGCCGCATAATTATTTCCGGCTATGAGGCATTTGAGATTGAAGCATTTGCATTTTGATTCCAATTCGTGGACACAGTAGCCATCCATCCATCAATAGACTGTAGGCTCGTTAGTCATATTTATATATATATATATATATATATATATATATATATATATATATACATTCTGTGTACTAAATATCAGAATTTGTCAATAAAACAAAAATACAAATTATTCATCTAAATTTATTTTATCGCCTTCAAAGTAGGCCCCATCGCTTGTAATACAACATCTCCAACGCTTCACCCAGTCTTCATACATTTTCATAGGCTATTTGCGGTATGGCCTTTAGCTCATTCAGCGAATTTTTGTTATAGCTTCTATCGACTCAAAACGTTTTCCTCGAAGTGGTAATTTTAACTTGGGAAATAAAAAGTCAGACGGAGCCATATCAGGTGAATACGGTGCTTGGTCGAGAACTTTTGTTGAATGTTTCGCTAAAAACTCTTTCACTATAATGGCTGTGTGTGATGGTGCATTATCATGGTGCAGCATCCATGAGTTGTGTTGCCACAAATCTGGACGTTTTCGGCGGATACTCTCACGCAAACGCTTCATGACGCCTAAATAATATTCTTTATTCACTGTTTCTCCTTTGGAAGGAATTCGGAGGAACCACACCACGGTAGTCAAAAACTGTCAGCATCACCTTGATTTTGGAGCGACTTTGCCGCGGTTTTTGGTTTCGGCTCGTTTTCGAGACGCCATTCTGAAGACTGTTGGCTTGTTTGCATGTCGTACTCATAAACCCATGTCTCGTCGCCAGTTATTATACGTTTCATAAAGGTCGGATCCGTAGAAGCTCGGGAAACCATGTCTTCAGCGACATGCTTTCGCTGCGCTCTTTGAACAAAATTGAGCTCTTTTGGAACTAGTCGAGCGGCGATAATGTCAATGAGAATGTTGTGGACGGACTTAAAAGATATGTTCACCTCACTAGCCAACTCTCTCAGACTCATACGTCGATTTTCGAGCACTAGCTTCTTGATTTTGTCGATGTTTTCTTTGGTCGTAGCGGTTGAAGGTCTACCAGAACGAGGCAAGTCTACTACTACTTCTCGGCCTTCTTTAAAAGCCTTATACCATTCATAAGCCCTTGTTTTCGATATACACGATTCGCCGTAGGTATTTCGCAACATTTTTAGTGATTCACCACATGAAATATCATTCGAAACACAAAATTTAAGGCACACTCTTTGTTCAACAATATTTTCCATTGTAAAATCGCCGATAACTCAAAACTATGACCAACAAAAGTGTAGTTTAAAACAAATTAAATGACAGATCCTGCTCAAACTTTGCGCGCTAAATCAGTACAGTGCTACCAACATGCAGTAAAAATTAGAACGACCTCTTTACGCGGGTCTTTTATTGACATATTCCTGATACTTTTACACAGAGTTGTATATATACATAAATCATCTTACGTCTGTATATATTCCTAAGTCTATGCATCTTAGTATCCATGGCATTATTTAACATACAAAATATAAAAGTTTAATATAGTCTTATTCTAACTGCACAATTACTTACAGGTAAACACCGCTAAGCTATAATTTAAAACTAAATTTACATATATATGTTAAGAAAAATAATTTATGTAAAGGCAAAACAACTAGTGAATTAGTTATGTGTATTAAAAAATAATTAATTTGGAATTGTATTGCAATATATATATATATATATATATATATATATCTACGTCAAAATCATCTTACGTCTGTATATATTCCTAAGTCTATGCATCTTAGTATCCATGGCATTATTTAACATACAAAATATAAAAGTTTAATATAAGTAGTCTTATTCTAACTGCACAATTACTTACAGGTAAACACCGCTAAGCTATAATTTTAAACTAAATTTACGTATATATGTTAAGAAAAAATCATTTATGTAAAGGCAAAACAACTAGTGAATTGGTTATGTGTATTAAGTATACAAAAAAATTAATTAATTTGGAATTGTATTTCACAATATATATACTTCTGTTTCTCTTCTTATTCTTCACCAGCTAATTAAAGTCCACTGTTGGACATGGGGCCTTCCCGTAAGGAGGATTTGCTACTCTTACCTATATTATAAAAATATCACCTGTATATTAGGACATCTCTGTATACAGGACTTCGAGCAATTCTGGTATTGCTATGTATGTAATTAGTTTCTCAGAAACGGCTCTAACAATTTAGTTGAAATTTTGAATTAAGATATTTTACTTTTTAAGTTTATCTAGACAGGTGTGTCTGAGAATGTTAATGTATAGCTAATGCCGGGCAACGCTTGGTCGATTGGGTATTTTAAAGCAAATAAAATTTAAACTACGTATTATTTATTTTTACTTTCACAATACCATAGTCATAAATTTTCTTTTTCGCATGGAGCCCGTCCGTACAGTCACTAGGAATATGTCCGGTTATAATGGGGACGGGGGATGACAAACATGCTTTATGTGCCCTGGGTAACTGACCGTGGTCAACAAACATACGTCGGGTCTTGACCCGGGGTTCGCAAACAGTCTCGGAAGATTTTATAGTTCGTTAAACAACGTCTACGTTTAGTTCGCATTTTTAAGCTGTTCTAATGTTATTTTACTTGTTTGCTTTCTCTGCACCCTTTTATTTGTCGTGACCTGAAGTTACGATGCGGCAGAATTATAGGACGCCGGTAAGGACTTATTAAAATCATATTAGTCCCAGAAAATATACAAGGTCACAAGACCTGTTATTTCACAAGACCACACCTATCTTATACATGCAGCGTCTCTTAAGGAATCGTTCCAGAGAGATTAAGGTTAACCCGAACTGCTGATCCATTCCTAAATTCCACAAACAAAGTGAAGACCATCGGCGGCAAATATAACTCGAAATATGTCATAAAAAATTGTGTGTGTGACTTATACAATTGTGTCACTCACCCGGTTGACGAAGATGTGTGTGCGCGTCCAATGTCGACTTCGACATCGCGGATAAGGTGTTGGAGCCATAGCCTGTAACAATTAAATTATTCATTTACGTTTTAGTGGAAACAGATTTAAGTCGCTGGTGGTGGCGTCAGGGAATCCATCGCCGCATTTCGTACCAAGGATGTTGTAAGAGATCCCTTGGTTTGCGGTAGATGACGGTATAGTGAAACCGTTTTTTTTCTATAAAACTGATGTGACAAACGAACATACGGTCCACCTGATGGTAAGTGGTAGTGATGGCTACTCCAGTCCTGAACACCTGCAGCATACTTCCAAAACAGAAGGTGACAGATGCGTTGTCACCTTTTTTTAGACTAAACAGAAGGTGACAGATGCGTTGTCACCTTTTTTTAGACTAAACAGAAGGTGACTGATGCGTTGTCACCTTTTTTTTAGACTAAACAGAAGGTGACAGATGCGTTGTCACCTTTTGTTTAGACTAAACAGAAGGTGACAGATGTGTTGTCACCTTTTTTTAGACTAAACAGAAGGTGACAGACGCGTTGTCACCTTCTTTTAGACTAAACAGAAGGTGACAGATGCGTTGTCTCCTTTTGTTTAGACTAAACAGAAGGCGACAGATGCGTTGTCACCTTTTGTTTAGACTAAACAGAAGGTGACAGATGTGTTGTCACCTTTTTTTAGACTAAACAGAAGGTGACAGATGCGTTGTCACCTTTTTTTAGACTAAACAGAAGGTGACAGATGCGTTGTCACCTTTTTTTAGACTAAACAGAAGGTGACAGATGCGTTGTCACCTTTTTTTAGACTAAACAGAAGGTGACAGATGCGTTGTCACCATTTTTAAATTAAACAGAAGGTAACAGATGCGTTGTCACCTTTTTTTAGACTAAACAGAAGGTGACAGATGCGTTGTCACCTTTTTTTAGACTAAACAGAAGGTGACAGATGCGTTGTCACCTTTTTTTAGACTAAACAGAAGGTAACAGATGCGTTGTCATCTTTTTTTAGACTAAACAGAAGGTGACAGATGCGTTGTCACCTTTTTTTAGACTAAACAGAAGGTGACAGATGCGTTGTCACCTTTTTTTTAGACTAAACAGAAGGTAACAGATGCGTTGTCATCTTTTTAGACCAAACAGAAGGTGACAGATGCATTGTCACCTTTTTTTAGACTAAACAGAAGGTAACAGATGCGTTGTCACCTTTTTTTAGACTAAACAGAAGGTGACAGATGCGTTGTCATCTTTTTAGACTAAACAGAAGGTGACAGATGCGTTGTCACCTTTTTTTAGACTAAACAGAAGGTAACAGATGCGTTGTCATCTTTTTTTAGACTAAACATAAGGTAACAGATGCGTTGTCATCTTTTTTTAGACTAAACAGAAGGTGACAGATGCGTTGTCATCTTTTTAGACTAAACAGAAGGTGACAGATGCGTTGTCACCTTTTTTTAGACTAAACAGAAGGTGACAGATGCGTTGTCACCTTTTTTTTAGAGTAAAATGCCTCAAAGCCTGTAATTATACTGGACCTCTATACCCTATAAAACTGGGACACAGCAATGCAAGCACTGCTATTTGGTAGCAGAAATAGGTGTTTACCCCAGACGTAAAATACGGCGGCGCGGCGCCGGGTAACAGATTTTAAGGTGCGAGATGTCTGGTGCTGCAATCTTTATTCCACTTGGTAATCCAAATCCTTTTTTTTCGTTTTATAAAACAGTTACAGTATAAACTTTTTTTAAATAATTATTACATTCAACAAAAAGTAAAAACCGACTTCAAATTTCTAAAAAATATATTATTTATTTGCTACCCTTAGGGGTGGAATTTTTTCTCCATTTTTATATGGGACCACCCTTCAAGTATAACCTATTTAATAAAAAAAGAATCATCAAAATTGGTTCACAATCTGCGAAGATATCGCGTAACGTAACATACATACAAAAAAACATACACTCGAATTGAGAACGAACTCCTCTTTGAAGTCGGTTAAAAAGAAAGAAGACTGATTGTTTGCTCTTAATAGAATTTATGAGTAATATTTTATTCGGTTCTCAGATTGTATGAGCTAATGACGTCAGGTTCCTTCGTAATTAACGGGGCTACCTCATCAGAGCGCCTCGGGTGTTGAAATCGCTGCAGATAATATTGGCCGCATTTTTGGGGGCGAACAATGCCCCCGGCGTTGTAGGGGATACGTGGCGTTCGAATTCACACCCCACCCCTTGTGCTTCAGGGCACATTTTCGCAAGCTTGGGACCGAGGATTAGATCTCTTTGAAGCTCTCAATAAGATTTCACGCGTTGTTAGTGTTAGTGTAATATTGTGGAAAGTTCTTTTGATTTGGGGTGTATTTTTGATTCTATGTTGTTCGCGTCTTTGATTCCTGGGGTGGGTAGTGCGACGCAGTATACCGTCGAGTATTCTATCTGCTCCTTTGATATAGAAATTTTTCACGGTTGAAAGAATTATCCATTATTAAGGAAATAGTTTTATTTATTTATTTATTCACACACCATTATCATCACAGCTCTTTACAAGTGTACCTAATGCTGATCGTAGAACTCCCCCAAGGAATGTCACAAAACACAGCCATGAGCCACCATCCATCACTTCTTGCGTCGTCCATCGCTTAGCACACATAAAACACATGTACGACTAGTACAGGTATGTCGAATATTTACCAGACATTGAAAACAAATAGAAAAGATGTAGAAAATGAAACAGATTTTTTAAGACAACTACTTAATTACTAAATAATTTTACTGGGGGTACTCTTAGGTTTAGTCGGCTGCGTCTAGATGCAGCTAGATGGATGGTTAATCATATATGTTATATGTGTGGTTTACTCATGGCTAAAATGTTAAAAGAAAGAAAGACCGGTGATAGGCTTAAGCCATCTACGAAATGACTTTTAATCATCAATAGCTTTTATTATTTGTTTTATAACGCTACCATGCGATAAATGGAGGACAGGATCTAGTGACATTTTACGCAAGGTAAGCAACTGGATGTGTAAATCCGATGACCCTTAGTAAGTAACGAGGACGCAGTGTACCTGGTGGTAACTGGATGCTGTGGTCCATAGACATTTGCACCTATTCTCGATTAAGATTCAAAATGCAGATTCTTTAACAACCCTGAGTACTAAGATGGAATGCTTCGTTTCCAGCAAAATGGGTCTCCGGTTCTCTACACTTACCATACGAAACACAGCAGCGTTATATTTTTTTTTTTATTTATTTGCTTATCTTTACAAAAACAGTACATAACAATATAACTTCGCCAAACTGTAAAGACAGTTTGTTGGCGAATAAACGCACTCTTGTATCCTATATGTACTTCTATTTTACGCTGGCATTCTGTGAGAGCGTGGTGCTCTGACCTATTCGTACTACGACCATAATATAGCTGCAGCATGGCTCTACTACGTAAAAAAGCCTATATCCATCTGTAAACTCTGATGATGATGAAGTGATGGGGAAAAACCATCGGTATATGCCCTGTATTCGGGCTCCCAGATTGGTTCTGGGAATCAGCAAAACTAGTGTGTAAACTAACTAACTAAGATCATTTGTATGGTGTTTCTATAAACACCATACAAATGATCTTGTAGGTAACAAATCAGGAGATGGGCAGCAGCGTCTTTGTAATAACGACTAAAAATAAAAAACTGCAGTTGCCAACCCGCTTGTTAAGCGTGGCAACTATGGAAAATGATTGAGGCAATCTATGGGGGAGGCCTATGTTCAGCAGTGGACTTTAATAGGCTGTAACGGTAAGAAAAGTTGATATTGTGTAATTGATTTCATAACTTAACAAAAACTTTAAACATACATAACCACAATAACGTAAAAGTAAGGTATAATTAAATGACAAGGCAAACTGTGGTCTGGTTAAGTCTAACGCGCCAGAAAGCGACCGCCGCCGGCGTAACAGCCCGACGCCTTGCACAAACAGTTTTTACACGATGAGCCTTTGATCTCTCCCGGCTTAATATTTTGTCCTTGAACGCCCCCGGCAATTTACACGCTTTCCTAGCGTTGAGTTGAAAACTGGCTTAATCCTCTTCCAGCGAGATGCGACAACCCTTGTAGTGTTTAAATTAGTTTCGAGTTTGGATGCACGGTTGCTGAAAGGACAAACTGACATTTCAGAATAAAATGGCTCTTAATATGAACATAAATTACATTGGTTTTGTATATGCAAGACATAAAAGAACAAAGAAGGACAACAAAGAAGTAAGGACAAGAACATAAATTGTGTGTCCGTGTACAGAATTGGGGTTATCGTTTCACTATTTAATATGTGTAGAAATTTAGCTAAAACTGGAAAATCTGCTGGCACAGATCACGTTTACTCAGGAAGGTACTCAAACTTAACGAGGAAGAAAATATTAACGCCCTTGTTATTTTTTTTAACGCTATATGTGATTCAGGCCACTTACCCAAGGACTGGTTAACATCATCTTTCATTACACTCGCTAAGAAAGCTAACGCTAACTATTTCACGAACTCATAAGAGCCAAATATGACGAACAACTCGCGGATAGCCAGTTCGGCTTTAGATCAGGAGTAGGCCGAGGGGCTCTATTTGCAGAAAAGGTTTTGGTGCAAAAATGTTTAGTGCAGAATGTTTTTTTTTTGCTTCATCGATTACGAAACAGTTTTTGATCAAGTAGTATATGACCGCCTTATTGCAATATTACGAAATATTGGTTTAAATTGCAAGGATATACGTATAATCCAGAATCAGTATTGGAATCAACGAACTACCGTTCGGGTTGATAATGAGGAGACATTATTATTAACCCGAACAGTAGTTTGTTGGCGGATATTGAAATTAAAAGGGGAGTTCGGCAGGGCTACATTTTGTCACCTACGCTATTTAAATTGAACTCAGAAACCATAATAGCAGAAGCAGTCGAGGACCTAGACAGAAGTCAAAATAATACGGAACATAAATAATATTAGATATGCAGACGATACAGTCCTCACAGCGTCATCAGCTGAAGATATACAGAGAATTGTCACCCGAGTAAATGAGTGAAGTGAAAGAGCTGGTCTTCGAGTTTTCGTCTTCGAGTTTTCGATGAGTCATCTCTTAGGATGAACATTTAGATATGTATATAGATAGATAAAGCATTTATTTGTTTCTCCAATCACACACGTAAATTCAGTGACTAAACTAGGTACAAAGTAACGTATTACTAAAAAAAAGTTACATAATCTTAAGATCTAAATGTACATGTGTGTTGCAGTTTCACAAATGGGTCCTAGCTCAGCGATTAATATGAGTATTACTCAGAGAGCAAACACTGATTTTCAGCTATTACCCTCGAGATGAGGAGACGAAAATGAGCACAATAGTATTATCAGTGTAAATATGTATGAATTATGTATACTTCCAGCTCCGTGTTCCAGCCCTACGACTTGCATCTTGGGTTCAATTTAGTAAAATTACTGAAAGGGTGTATAGGTATGAAAGATTGCTTACAAGTTAAAGCCAGTACCTAAAAGGCTTAGGCAGCCATGATGAGTTAGTAGAAAGAAAATGCCATGGTTTATAGCTGGCAAACGAAGTGTTTGGGAATACCTTGTTTTTGTTTATTTAGAAGATACGTTTTAAATTTATTTTTAAAATTGTAATTGGTGTTAAGATTTCTTATTGGTAGAGGGATTTTATTCCAACACTTCTTTGCCAACTACTGAAACAACAACTGAAACTACCAGTAAATGCCGCTGATTAAATGACTGTAATACAGGAGTGCTGACCTTATGGACCTCAATACTTCGAGATCTCAATACTCAATACCTCAACATTTCGAAGACGAAGCTCATGGTCATATCTAAGAATAGTTTTGACGACTTTGACATCACAGTAGCAGGCCAAAAACTGGAAAGAGTGCGCAAATATTAAATATTTAGGTAAGAGGTTAAACGAGACTTGGAGCAGCGACCAGGAAATTAAGACCCGAATTGAAATGGTTCGAAGTACTTTTAGCAAAATGAAAAAAGTACTCTGCAACCGTAGATCTCTTTGCGCACTCGACTACTGCGCTGTTACATCTGGTTCATACTTTTATACGGATGTGAGGCGTGGGCAGTTAAAGAGGACCTCCGAAAACGTATAAAAGCTTTCGAGATGTGTGCATACAGACGTATGTTGGCCATTAGCTGGACTCACAAAGTCACGAATGTGGAAGTTCTGCGACGAGTCGACCCAAAGCGCGAACTTATGCAGACCATCATAATGAGAAAAGTCGCATATTTGGGGCACGTGCTCAGGCACGATAGGTATACGAACTCCTAAAACTCATTATGATGGGAAAAGTTGACAGAAGAAGAGGCGTCGGTCGCAGAAAAAAGCCATGGTTATGGAACATCCGGGAGTGGACGGGAATCGCGAGTGCCGCCAAACTGTTTCGCCTCGCGAAGAATAGAGCGGAGTTCACTAAGGTGACTGTCAACCTTCGCTAGTTGGAGAGGAACCAGAAGAAGAAGATAAAAAATTTAATATTTTAAGCAATATTCGTTCAAAATTCACTTTATTTTTTTATAGAATAAGGGTGACAAACGAGCACACAGTCCACCTGATGGTAAGTGGTTGCTGTGGCCCATAGACATCTACATCTATCTTCGTTTGCGAATTAAAATGCAAATGCGTTGTCAGCCGTGAGGACTAAGATAGAATGCCTCTTTTCCAGTAAAAAGGATCTCCGGTTCTCTACGCTCACCATACGAAAAACAGCAGCATTGGGCTGCTATTTTACGATGGTATTCTGCGAGAGCGTGGTCCTTCCCCGGTCGAGCCGACCCATTCGTGCTACAACAAAATTACTACAACTTACTACAACTATACTATTAAATATAGCTGCAGCATGGCTCTGCCACGTATAAATATTACGTATTATGGTTGCACAATAATAATTGACGGTTCCGTCGTGCAGTGCGTCAAGTCTGGACTACCAATAATTGTTCCGGGTGTGAATGTTTGCCCTTGTGAAATTTATGTATGGAAACTGCCTCCACGATTCTGGAGAAAATCCTAGTAAAAGATATATTTCGAATATATTTCTTTTTATTTGTATTTAATTTTGTTCATTTCATGAAAGTTACTTACTACTTACTTATTAAATTTTACGCAGTGTTCACTGTTCTGTATTAGTTTTTGTTAAAGCAAACGAAAATGTAAAACAGAAATTTTACTGAGAAATAAAGTTCATTTTCAAAAACCGCAGAATACGATATTATGTCACGGACCACTAATATAGTGCTGCTAAGATACGAGAGTCAACAAAATATCATGTGTCGTATGATTGATGCCATATTGGAATAGTTGTGTATACTGCGGGGGGATTTACAAACACACCAACTATAATACTGCAATCCTTGCGATATAACGACATACATTTTTAGCATGATGTTCATAGTTCGCTATACATGGTTTTCGAATGCTAAAGCATAAATGAATAATTGCGATATAAATAAATATAAATTGCTCTATTGCAACAATAGTAAAAAAGAATAAAAGGAAATATATTCAGTGTTGTTACAAAAACAAATTTGAATAATAAGTCTCAGGGTTACTCTGCTTCAAAACAAAAATACGCGTAAAATATGCAAACTAAAATGTAATTAAACCATAGTTTAACCCGAAACCTTTTAATAATCTATGTGTTATTATATCTATACTAATATAATAAAGCGGAAGAGGTTTTTTTGTTTTTTTTTTGTTTGTTTAAACACGCTAATCTCTGGAACTACCAGTCCGATTTGAAAAATTCTTTTTGTATATTATAGTCGGATTCATGAGGAATAGTATAGGCTATCTAGCAATAGGCCACACTTCTGAGCTAGCCTTAAATATTGAGTTTTGTTAAGCAAGTCAGAAGAAAAAGCGCTTCCGAAATTCTTTATCCGCGTGCGCTGGCGTAATGGTTAGTGATACGTAAATTATACAACATTCTACAAAAATATAGATCTTTACTCCATCTAAAAAAAAGTCCGCGATACTATATGCCTCTTATACATAAGCCAAATATCATCATATCAGTATCTTGTGACAAAAAAATATTGAAAATAAAAAAGTGTTTTATGAGCGTTATTATTAGGCATGGCATATTAATCCTTACGAACAAAAGTTATTTCATCATCAAGACAATTTTATGAAGATAAGCTTTACTCTTTATAGCATATTGTTTGGACGCATACTTTAAGAGATAATGTAAAATTTAAATAATTCAAAAGTTGGATTGGTGCGCGAATGAAAAACGAAGTGATTATATAGGTACTCTTTGAATAAGACATCAAATGTTATAAGACTTTATGTGGTAGCGCCAAGGTATTATTCTTGCTGAGGCTCGTTTTGATTGGTTCAACCCGAGAAGATCTACACTCTCACAAAATACCAGCGTATTAGTGTTATAGAATATACTTACTGGACACTGTTGCCAACCGTCAGTTATATTCTATAACTGACGGTTGGCAACGCTTATACATTTGGATTCCTAATGGAAGATAAATCAAGGTGTGACCACGAAATGGGCCACAGCATGCACTTAACGTGAGTTGTAAATACATAATTATAATTAAAAAAAAAATATACTAGAACAGTTATAACAGAACAAAGAGATATAGGTAACCAAATATACGTCAAGGCTCATAAAAAGGCAATATCACATTGGACGGGACAAACACAAAAAATCAGCAACGAGAAACACTCCAGTAAAGCGAGTCGATTAAAGCGTCGGTGTGAAAAAGAACGTTAGCGACCCCCGCCGTTATGAACGTTCCGATTTTCATTTCAAATTACAGCTCTGCCTTTCTCTATACATATACTAGGTTCACGCTTCGCAGCACGCAAAACAATGGGGACGCTGGTTTCTCCTAATGCCTAAAGCGGTTTTCCCTCGCAGCACTCCCGCTCTTCCTTACAACGGTCTATGTATGAGTGAAGAGAACAACGGCGAGAGCCACTTTTAGGTAATTTTCGAAGCCGCTAGCTTCGTCTCCTTTCAGTCAGCTTTTTCTCGAAAATATCGGTTTATTTTTAGGTCGCTTTGTTCACTGTGTGAAATGGAACGCGGTTTTATTAGTGTGTAATCTTTTATTATCTGTATAAATCGCAATGTTTGTCTCAAAGTGATAGGCTTAAATATTTATTGCACATTTTATTAAGTTTATTTGTACTATTTAATCTGTTTTAGAAAGCACTACCAATTTTATTATAACAGAATAAATATAAAGTTTAAATTAAAGCTTTATCTATACATATAGATAAAACTGAACCATTTGTCTGTAATATTGAAATAAGTGGCTGATATTACACAGGGGGTTATTTTCATGCTATTAAGACATAAACCATAATTTTTTAAATTTTTGTCTGTCTGCCTGTCTATCTGTTAGAGCTAATCTTCGCAATGGCTGAATAGATTGTGATGAAACTTTACGAATAGTTTGAAAACCGTTCCAAAAGTTAAATATTTTTTATTCACTTGACTGCTATGCGTACACGTACTTAATTATTTAAGTTTTTGAGGAGTGCGTCAGTAATTGATAAAAATGAAACTTTTCATAACTCAACAACTATAATAGGCGTATTCATAAAGTTTGGGAGTCTAGATTATCAAGGGGTCCTTATTAGGTACTTACATGAACAATTACAATTGGTATAAAAGACGTCGCCGCTTTTAAAATATTGTAATTTTAAATATCTCGTACTAAACTGTGGAACTATAAGGACACGCTTTTGTACATATACATACATAAATCAACATGGCACAACAATTCACATTGTATTATGTAGATTATGAGCAAATGCATTTAGACAAAAGCCTTTGAGACAATACATAGCTTTATCGCTTTGCGAGCGACATGCTTTGAGTGCATAGGGTATATTAATAATAGTGTTATTATGTTGTGCTACGTCAATATTGCAAATATGTTACCATGTTGCTTTTAGTTGACATTGGCTTATCAGAATATACATAAAAAAGGCTACACCCGCGAAATATTAGACGTTTTTTTTTAAATAGAAAAAGGTGACAAACGAGAACACAATCCACCTAATGGTAAGTGGACGCTGTGGTCTATAGACATCTAATATCTATTTTCGACTAAGAATCAAAATGGAGATACGTTATCACCCCTGAGGACTAAGATGGAATATCTCGTTACCAGAAAAAAGGTATTCAATTCCTGTCACTCAACATACGTATCACAGCTGCATTACGCTATTACATGCTGGTGTGTGAGCGTAGTTCTTCCCCAGTCGAGTCGAACCATTTGGTCTGCAGTCATAATATAGCTGGAGCGTAGCTACACCACGTAGAAAAGGTAATCTTACTTACATTTAAATCTTAGTGTGGGATATTTTTTATTTCATTAATTAGTCTACGCGTACACAGTCAGTTTCCGTCATTCTGACATCAATCATGGATTGAACTGACGCCAGAATGAGCGTGTAACCTCCGAGTTAGACAGCGATGGAGTTGCACGCCGTGTCACCGCGTGCGCCGACTCCCCCGCCATTCCTGATGTCCCCTTATCCACCATTAGCCCCGGAGAAAGAATTTATTCCAACTTTAGAAGTTTTACCTATTCTTTAGGATAAAACGAATAACCAACATGTGAATAAATATAAGAGAAACGAGGCGCTGCAGAAACTGTTAGTAATTTTGAAAAAAATAAAACCCCAAGCTAATGTAGAAGATGTGAAAAAGAAATTAATACCCTAAGATCCAACTATGGCTGTGAATTCTTTAATTTTTTCTTTTAATTTTTTTCTTGTTAAAATCCATACCAAATGCGTATGCGTGTTATCGCGTAGAAGTTTTCAGTTGGACTGATCGTCAGTCTGACTTACCGTCTAATACCGCCCGTCAATCCATCATTCAGCCATCAGTCTATACGTGATCAAGGTCACAGACTGAACTGACGCCAAAATTAACTCACCATATGAAAAAGAGCAGCGTTAAGCTGCTATTTTATGTTGGTATTCTCTGAGAGCGTGGTCCTTCCCCGGTCGAGCCGACTCATTCGTGCTATACTACTAATATGGCTACAGCATGTCTTTACCACGTATAAAAACTCTTAATACACCCACGGGATGATATAGAGTAGTGGATATTCTTACAAATCTGCTACTGCGGACGACTGCTATGGAAGGATGTAGTTGTTTGTGTAAAATATCCATACATACAGCGAGAAACAGTATCAAAAGTACGAGACGTCACATATGCCATCGTCTATCCGCAACCGAGCGTTAAAGCTTCTCAAATATAAGACCCATTTCTAGGCGTGTATTTTTTACGGACTAGATGAGATAAATGTGACCTTAAGTCTTATCTCCCAATGGGGTGACGCTAATCTGGTCACTTTCAACGCCGTCAAAATGCAGGCCTGTCTGTTCTTCACAAAACGGAGTCCGATTGATCAGCCTCCTACTTTCCGAGGCACATCTGTTTTTTTTTATAGGATAAGGGTGACAAACGAGCACACAGTCCACCTGATGGTAAGTGGTTGCTGTGGCCCGCAGACATCTATATCTATCCTCGATTACGAATCAAAATGCAGATGCGTTGTCACCCGTGAGGACTAAGATGGAATGCCTCGTTTCCAGTAAAAAGGGTCGCCGGTTCTCTACACTGATTTCACTTTCGTATGGAAACACAGCTTCCCTAGTCGAGCCGACCCATTCGTGCTACAACTATACCACTAATATAGCTGCAGCATGGCTCTACCACGTAAAAAATCCGTACAGACTACTGACCATCTCGGGCTTCTCGGCATACAGTTGACTGCTAACCTCAACTTTGGTGTTAACATTGAGTAAAAAGCACAAACTGTGGCAAAAAATTTGGGTATTCTAAACAAGGTGAAACGATAATTCACGCCTGGACAGCTTCTTTCTTTATACAAAGCTCAAGTCAGATCATGCATGGAGTATTGTAGACACCTTTGGGATGGCTCAGCAAAATATCAACTTGCCGCACTCGACTCAGTGGAACGCGGAGCCAAGAGGGTTATCGGCGACAAAAAGCTGGTGGAAACTAAGCTTCACAGCTTAGCTCACCGCCGCCAAGTTGCTTGTTTGTCGGTCTACAGACTGTACTTCGGAGAGTGTTTAGGCACACTAGGGCTTCATAAGCTCATACCGTCATCTCCATTCTACTATCAGAGTACCAGACGGTTACCATCCACACTTGGTTGACATTCCGAACGTTCGCATTAAGTGCTATAAGTAATCTTTTATAATGCGTACAGTCAAGGAGTGGAATGCCCTGCCGGTGTCTGTTTTTGCGAGTGCGTATAACCTGAACCTCTTCAAGGTGCGTGTGAACAGGCTTCTCTTGGGCAAACTCGCTCCATCGTAGACCTCATCTTTGCCCTCGGGCCAGATGGAGGTCAAGCCAGGAGTAAGCCTATTTCTAATAAAAAAAAGTGTCGTTCACGACCTTGGTTATTTCAAGACTCATGTTATCCGATTATAAAAATCTTATAACATACAAGTAACATTTCTTTTTAATTATGAGCTAGATTATAACAGAGTTGAGTAATTTATACAAAGTTGTACATTTAAAAAAGTTGCTGATTGCGACACGTCCAATAAAGTCGCCTTTATCTGTGGAAATAGCAGCTATGTATTAACCTGCAATAAAGGTATCATTATGACGTCATTATTCATTATTATCGAAAGTACAACTACTGCGGAGAAAATTCATTATGGGCGTCACCTAACAAATCTTTGTTAATTAATGTCGTTAAGTTTGAATAAAGTTGTAGCTTGATTATTTATAGGCCATTTTGAAAGTCGCAGGGGTCATAGAGCGAGGGTGTACGTTTTGGGGCGTATTTTGAGATTATTCGATAACACGATAATTTAGCTACAGAAATCCTAGATTTTGAATTTTAAGTATTTAATTAAAGTATTTTATTTTACAACAACGTTTAATGTTTTCATAAAATATTATCCAAGTATTATTACCTGTTTCAATGTTAACATTTTACATTTATTTTTTCGACTTTAGAAGCTATTTGTCAAAATCATTTAATTTTTGAAGTTTAGTGCTATATTATGTTTATTCTTATCAATATTAAAATGAACTCCTATAGACTTTAGATTAGTAAAATATTTAAAACTAGAGATTTCTGGATCTCGACAACAGCGCCACCTACCGGGTCCAATTATGAATCTAAACCATTCAGGTGCCCACTCAAAGATACGCAAAACATTTCATAAAAATCGCTCCAGCCGTTTTCGAGTTTTTGTAAGATTAACGGACAGCAAATTGTTTTTTTTTAAATAGAGATTATTAAGCATGTGTTTTTTCAAATGTCTCATGCATATAAAAAAATATTTAGCGTTTTTGGATTTTATTCTAAATACTAAATATTAACTACTACTCAATACCAACTAACATATTTCTTAGCATTACTGGTTCTAACTCTCTAATATTATATTCTATGATTATTATACAAACATTTGCTATTTATTCGCATCTTTTAAGTTCACATACATAATAATAACTTTTATCATTTAAGAATGTCTTTAATTTCTTCATAAAAGAATTAGTGTTGTCTATATTTTTGAGGTTATTTGGAACATTATTATATATTTTAATTAACATCGTATGGGGATCTTTTGTAAATAATTTTTATTTTGAGAATTAATTAATTCTTTTAACTGTGTTTACAAGATCATATAGATTTGGGTGTTTTCTAACGAACTTAAAACATTCAATAATGTAAATAGATGTAAGTGTGAGTCTACCAAGTTTTCTAATATGGGGTCTGCATGAGTCCGTTTTTTCTATATTTGTCAAGATTCTGATACATTATTCTTGAAATTTGAAAATATTATCTATGTCAGTAAAGTTGCTCAGATGACTATTACGTAAGTTAGTATAAATTTTACCCTTAACATCAGGTGGACTGTGTGCTCCTTTTTCAACCTCATTAAGCATTAGAAATGCGTGTTAAAATGCGATCAACTTGTGGATCTTATAATTAATTACATTATAAAAATTCATATTCACGTTAGAAACACTCAAATTAAATTCTGCAGTCTGCACGCGTAACGGCAAAATGGCACTGATGCGCTTACAGAATACGTCTATTATCGCAGCGATTTTAATAGTCCCCCAGGGCGCGGGCAAATCGTTTGTAACTATTGTCCGGGGGCAGCAAGTCGTCACGGGCCGACGCGGCGCCGTTCTCCCGGGACCGATCATGAATTATATTTTGTTTAACTATCGTCTGTCAACGGTATATTAAACATAAGTTACGGCTTACGACGATCTTTTGATACTCTTTTAGAATAATGAATGTGTTCTAGAATTTCGTTTTTTTATACAAAATAAGGGTGACACTGGAAACGAGGCATTCTATCTTAGTCTTCAGGGATGACAACGCATCTGCATTTTGATTCTTAATTATTGAGAATAGATGTAGATGTCTATGGGCCACAGTAACTATTTACCATCAGGTGGACTGTGTGCTTTTTTGCCACCCTTATTTTATAAGAAACTAGCTGGTACCTGGCGCGTTGCTGCCACAGAAAAAATAATTGTGGAAATATCGCTTTAAATTTGGAATAGTTATATTGTTTAATTAGGAATGATAATACATTCATTGAAGTTGAGTGATGTATAACTTTCAAATAAATTTGTCGGTACGATACGCGCGCCACCTAGTGTAAGTTAGTTGTAATGTGATTATAACCTTCTCATAAGTGCAAGCAATAAGTTGACAAAGTTTTAGCGCAATCTGATGAACGGTATGGCAGCGCATAAAATACAAACAAACAAACATTAATTTTTATATGTATATTAGAATAAAGTTAGTTTGATTTAAACCAATAATTTCCACTACCCCATATCATTCCGTGCGTTATTGTAAAAGGGAAACAAACCAAGGAACGGGCAGCAGCATCTTCCTAATAACATCATGAAAATAAAAAACAGCAGTTGCCAACCCGCCTACCAAGCTTGGCAACTATAGCTAAATCCCCTCTAACTCTAACTCTATATTCAGTGGACTATTGATAGATATTTTAGGGATTGTTCTACCACTGAATTCGGAATGCGTTATAAAATTCCAAAACTAAGTAATTTAGCGATTTTTTAATAAATGTTCTAATTCCTATGTCCCTACTGTACAAATTAACAACACTATTTATTATAACAATTTCGCGTTGGACAAATGAAAGTCGAGCGAAGGGACTAGTCACAATGGGCCGCGGCAGCGAAGCGTGCGAAGCGATAATGCTCCCTCGCGAAGTCGTAACTCTATATAACGATAATCATCAAAATATTGCATCACTTACCGAAATATTGTAACTGTCAATCAAAGAATTAAGTTTGCATTGTCGAGACGGGAGCGGCGCGTGGCCGCCGCGCGTACATTGCCTGCGCGACGTACGCGTGCGCCATTTTAGGGGCCCATTGTTTTGATTTTTCGACATTGAATAAGTGTACAGTTTGGTGTAAGGTGTAAAATATCTTATATATACGAGTACAATACGAGAATTGGGTGAGGTTTCTTGTTCAATTTTAATGGCGGCGATATCTTCCGAAATTGGCTGTATGATATAAACTGCGGCATCAAAGTACAGGCTTCAAAAAACTGGCGTATCACATTTGGGTAGATGTTGACCGATTTTCTTGTGCAAAAAATACAAAGCGCCCTAAAATGTATTCTTATAAAGAAAGGATATTATAAATTAGATGATTATAAAAAAAAATAAGAATTCGCAGGCATCACGCGCTTCCTTTGTCTTTTTTGACTTGATTTATTTTATTATCTAGATGTACTAGCAACTTCGTTCGCATAAAATAATTTCTATTAATTTATTATTATATACTATTTGAATCGGATTTTGTTCACAATTTTATGTGTTTTATTAGTATTTATATCATAATTAGAGCTCTTCACAAGTCCACTGCTAAACTAGGGGAATGCCTAGGAATGACACAAAGCACGGTCCTGAGCCACCTGCATCCTTCGACTTCCTGCGTGTCTTACAGGTCGTCATTTCATCTAGTGGGAAGTTGTTTAATTGCACAAAATTTCTAGTAAGTACGAAAGATAACAAGTGGTATAATTGAAAATTTTGTACAACCGACTTTAATATAAATTGTTAAGGATAACTCAAAAACTACTGGTCAGACCTTGATCAAATTTATATGGTACCACATGAGAAGCACTAGCTTTCAATTAAAAAAAGAGTTATCGAAATCGGTTCACCGAGAAAAGTTATGAGGTAACACACATAAAAAACATACAATCGAATTGAGTACCTCCTCCTTTTTGAAGTCGGTTGAAAAAGCCCGGATTTAGTCAAATGTTTTAATCTGAAAATAACCGGGTAATGCAGTAGTATGCTGCGGCAGAACCTTGAACTGATTTTGACGATTGCATAATAATTCTTACCTGTTTAATTCGCATTTTTCTCATTCAACTATAAAGTATCGCTTCGCATACTTTATAGTCGCATGTAATAATAATATAATGAAGCTACTCGTACGATATTGACGTAATGAATTACGATTAAAAATAATATCTTTTTTAACAAAAGATATAATGGTGATATTAAATAAAATTGAAAAACGATATCTTTATTTCTTCAACTGACTTTTCATCATACATCCATTGACTTTCTGCAGGACTTATGTGCGCACGTACATGTCTTACGTGTTTTGTGATGTTCCTGGGGAGGCCTATATTCGGCAGCGGGCTGTAATGGTGATGATGATGATGATAACGCTCATATTATTAATCAACTACCGCTTTAATATGAGGTTTTCTAGCCTAGAGCAGAAGCGACGATAGAATACACACTTTGTTTTCCTTTACCGCCTACCGCCTAGCACATGGTAAATACCACAGAGCAAAAAATACTTCAAATTGCAACTAATGGTTTCATTGGTGTTGTTGAGGAACGAACTTGCGTACTGTATAATTTAAAACAAGCATTAATTTCCTGTGCTATGGCTCCCTTATCTTAAATATTGAATAATTGCAGCTATATTTAATATACGTGGTAGAGCTATGCTGCAGCTATATTTAATAGTATAGTTGTAGCACGAATGGGTCGGCTCGACCGGGGAAGGACCACGCTCTCGCAGAATACCAGCGTAAAATAGCAACTTAAAGCTGCTGTGTTTCGTATGGTGAGTGTAGAGAACCGGAGACCCTTTTTACTGGAAAAGAGGCATTCTATCTTAGTCCTCACGGCTGACAACGCATCTGCATTTTAATTCGCAAACGAAGATAGATGTAGATGTCTATGGGCCACAGCAACCACTTACCATCAGGTGGACTGTGTGCTCGTTTGTCACCCTTATTCTATAAAAAAAAATTGCATACTGTGTCATTAATTAATTTTAAGTAAAATAATAATAATAATAATTTAACTCACCTTGTGAACCCTGTGTTGTTGCATGTGTAGACCAAGTACTCTTGTATGAGGCATCTGAAAGAGAAATATTCATTAACAAAATATTATAACAACTATATTTAGTAAGTCAGTGCAAATTCCCGTTATTATAACAGTTATTTTTATATCATCGATGATTTATAATTTTATTTGCGAATATTATATAATACATAACAAATTTTATGGATTTAATCGCGTTTAATTCTGCTGTGCTTTACAACCCCGTGAGGATTAAGGTGTTTGATTCTGATGTCATAATTAACCCAGTCGACATTCAGCTTCTATATAATTTTGGGCCCAAACAATTCACATCATTTAAAAGAAAATTTAAATACAGAGTACAATAGAATATTTAAAAGTTAAGCCTGGATTAACTATGACATCATGACGGTAAACATCTTCAGTTCGCCGTAACTATATATGTACTTATATATAGTGCTGCAAAGCATCCGAAACGTAAAGAATTAAAAGTAACTTTCTTGTTATAAAATTGAAGTCATATGCGTATTTAAAATGAAGAGACTGCAGCCAACATAGCCAACTGCAACTAACTTCAACCGATGCGACTTAGGGAGCTTCAAAAAAGAGGCTCTTTTTTTGAAGCTCCCTAAGTCGTTTTTTAAAAATAATATAATATATAAATAATTTTTTTTTTTAAATAAAATCATCAGGTGAGCCGCATGCTCGTTTGCCCCTCTTATATATTAAAAAAAAACTTCAAAAAAAGAAGACTAGAGATGCGTAACCTCTGAGAACTCTAACCCCTCAACAGTATCTTACAAGATGGCGTCATTTCTTACATGTTGCAACCATTGCGGCTTGTATTTACTGCCTGGGAGAAATAATTTGCTTAATTTCGTGTTTTCTATAAATATATGGGTATAATTTTATGTTTTCTACAATAAAATATAATAAACATGTTTTTCTCATCTAAATTTATATTTTATTATATCATTAATTTAAAAAAATGGCGCAGAATGGCGGGAATTGAATCGCCGCAATGGATGACAGTTACTTACTGACAATAGATTTTTTTTTTTATAGAAGAGGGGGCAATCGAGCATGCGGGCCGCACCTGATGGTAAGTGACTACCGTCGCCCATGAACAACCGCAACACCAGAGGAATTGTAGGTGCGTTGCCGGCCTTTTAGAAAGGAGTGAGCTTTATTATTTGACATTATTTGACACATAGCCGGGATGGATGTTTTACTGTTGAGTAATCGAATGCTTTACAGCGTGTAAAGCATTTGATTACTCATTATAATGAATCTCTATAACCTTTAAAGGAGTCCAACACCCTAGTAGTTTACGGCTGTACAGTTGTGGGTATTATTTGGTTTTGGTTATAACCAAAAATGCAATAGGAACCATCTAACTTAAATAATGTGTACGCAGTGGCTGCAAAATACGTACGAAGGTGATACCTACCAAGACTACCACCGCGTAAGTTATGTTAAACGCGCTAAAATCCGTGAAATTAGTTTTTATTAAATGTGTTGTATTCGCGTGAATATAAAATATCACGAATAGTTGGTATTCTTTGCATTTTATAACGGAGCGTAATTTAATATTTATTACATTAGAGCGTAATGTAATATTTATTATGATTTATTATGATATTTACGCTATGGAGCGTAAATCATTATCATATTATATCATAGTAATATTTACGCTCCATAGCGCTGTGGCTAAGTGTGTGGTCGCGGCGTTGCAGGTAGTTAAGTACGAATTCCGTTCGGAACATTGGTTTGTATGGCCTACAAATAATTATTGTTCTAGGTATAGATTTGTGTCCTGATTCCGTAATTTATGTACTTAAGCCGCATACACGATAAAGGAGGAAATAATACTATGGGAGTAACTTTCTTTTTAAGAACTAACAAACCATTTAATATTTAATATTTTGTTAGATTTATATCACTCTTATAATAGATTTAATGTCCTAAATAAATGAAATGTGGCTCGTTATCTTTCAGTAATACCTCGGGTCTACAGTTTTTATTTGGCAGTGATGCACTATCCAATTCTTTACTATACAAATAAAGAAAATTTTAAGTGTCTGTTTGTAATGTCAAAATAACAGTTTTTTTACTAAATGCATATGAACGTATATACGGTACTTATAAGAAAAACACAATGAGCTGATCTTATAAGGAGTAACTTAGGTTACTTTTATTTTAGAAAAAAGATAAGGATTCCGCGCAAAAAAAAACCCATGAAATCCAATCGTAATAAATTCCACGTGGAGAAAGTCATAGCGAACAGCTAGTAATAAATATAATAAATGCAATGTTATGATCCCTGAATATAAATAAAAACGTTTCAAAATATCTAAAAAAAAAAAAATTAAAAAACTAAATTCGATTGTTTAATTAAATTAAATTTGAAGATTCTACTAAGTGGTATGACTCCTTTTCTGCTTAAAGTCCGTCTGGATAAGTACACACCCTCTTACCTATCACAACGACAACCCCCCCGAAGTAACATTTTACAATGAAACTGGTTGTGCAATTAGCTAGTATAAAACTAAGTTCTAATGTCATTATTATTATTGTGTGTTTTTTAAATAAATATAAGCTAAATTCAGTGATTTTTATATTGTTTTGTGTCATAAAGGAAGGAACTGCCGTCAGCAATGCAATTGCAACTTTATGGACCAGGCAAACATAAGCAAGGAAGACCAAAGATAGACCGAAGATATTAAAAAGGAAGGCATAATTATGTTAACAACAGATAAACACATGAGTAAAGAAACCGTACAGAGGCAAAGCTCCATTCAACCGCGCGAATCGGTTGCACAACTACAAGCACGCGGGGCATGTGTGCATGACCACTGGCCGCTTGTCGCGTACGCGACGAGACTGGAAAAAACCGGTTCGCTGGCACAGCCAGTGGACAACAATCTCAGGGTCAGTGCGACGCACGTTGTTTGTTTTGTTAGTTGCAAGTTTGACTATTTTAATGTAAAAACGTGGTATTATTAATAATGATTGTTTATTGTACTGTGTGTATGAATAACTCGAAAAAATAAAAATATATCATATTTTAAATATCCCAAGGAGTAGTAGGTAAGTAAATATGTGATTATTACTTTTTCAAGTAAGTACCCTTATTTTATTGTATGATCCTATTTTAAATAAGAAGAAGGTATTACACGGTGTGTTTTTACCTTTTTACTGTTATTACAAGCTTTTACTAAACATTTGTAGGTATGTGGGTGGGTTGGTAACCGTTGGTATGTAGTAGGTATGTGGGTTAAGTTCACATATTGCAAGTAAGATTTGGACCATTTCAAGTTCAAATTTTGTATACCGTAATTTCAGTGACACTGCAATAATATGATAGATATTGTTTTGTTTAATTTGTCTTCACCTATTGTGACAACCCTACCAAAATAGGTAACAATTTTGACAGCTCCTTGGAAGCTTTGCCTCTGTACGGTTTCTTTACTCATGTGGCATAAAGTCGAATTGGTTTTTATATAAATAACTAGCTGGTACCCGGAGAAGTTGCTGCCGCAGAGAAATAATTCAGGAAATATCGTTTTAAATTTGGAAGAGTTCTATTCTTTAATTAGAAATGATAATGAATCAATTGAATTTGAATGATATATAACTTTTAAATAAATTTGTCAGTACGATACGCGTCCCACCTAGTAAGTTAATTACCTACAATTAACTTACTACTATGCCTATAACCTTCGCGCAAGTGCAAGCAATGAGTTGACAAAGTTCTGCCGCAATCTGATGAGCGGTACGGTAGCGCATAAAATACGAACAAACAAACATTAATTTTTATATATTATAATATATACCTACTTTCTATTTGGACAGTGTTGTGCAGAAATGATCCAACCCATAAACCGGCCAAATAATAATCCAGAGACTCTTTTTTTCAGTTTGTTGAAGTGAAAACTTCTTTAGATTCTTTGTGATTTGAAAATCGATCAAATGAAAAAGCGACACTAAAAAGAGACAAACATATATTTTATATCAATAGGATTTAGCCTGCGTGAGAATGAGGTAGAAGATAGATAATACAGTACAGTGTTTTTAAAGGTTTCATTTCTACCGCGTGTGAACTGCACACATTATGTTTCTTTTTAAGTATAAAAGACTTCTGAAAAATAACAAGTAATCCGAATTAAGTTAGTAATCCCAAATTAAAATGATATAATAGGGCTTGTGCCGCAAGAAAAATGCATTTATCCTTCAAATCCGAATACTTAACTATATGTTTTTGTGCGTTGAAACATTTCTGCAAAACCCGGTTTTTGTACATAATTTTTATATGTATTATTTTTAAATATATTGTATTTTTTTCAATATAAAGCGTTAATTATTCAAAATGGTCGAATACAAAATTATGCAATTCTGCAGTAAAGCCACAGTAGTATACAGTATAAACTCCGAATAAAAAAAACTCCTTTGCATCAAAAACATTCTATAGCATAGATATTGCCCGAGATTTATTGGTTTACTTGATAACCCATACCATAAAAAAACTCCTTAGCACGTAATGGTCATTTCCTTTAATAAAACAATGTCTTTTTTGAGACCTCTGTATCCATTTTTGGATAATGTATCAATATACAATAATTACCATCGACATACATTTAAATAAGAAAAAGTTTATTATTATTTTATGAAGAAAATTCCACTGCATCTGACAAAACGGATAAAAATGTATAAAACCCCAATATTTAAAACAGTAATTAAAAGAACCCGACTGCGTAAAAAAGTTACGTGAAAAGAGAAATTTTTTATACCCCATGTCACTTCCAAACACAGACGAATCTAATGTCACACAATATTTTAAAATCCGTTAATCAGTTTAGGTTATAGAGCGTGCATACATACACATATATATACATACATACACTCGAAAACCATTACCCTTCTTCTGGAGCAGTCGGGTAAAAAGGTTTTTAACGATGCAGTTTAAACTTTTAATAAACTTAAAAACCTTAATAAAATGATATTACATTTCATTAAACGCTATTCATATAGACAACAAAATCGTTTTAACGATCAATGATAATCTGGTAGTAAATAGTTTAACAATTTTCGTGCGATTCAGAATTCACACCCTAATTCCACCTCGAGGTAGTGTCGGGGTCAGAACGACCCCTCGTGGCACGAGAAGGGTGACTTGACCCATGACGCCACTGTGGAAATGCCCGGCTTTTTAAAGTACTCGGATCGTCATGCCACTTGCCGCAATACCACAAAAGATAATGTCTTAAAATAAAACTTCTTTTTTATATGTTTTTTGTAATCACTAGGCTAGAGGTCAGATGTTTCTGTTGACTTAAATTAAATGAATTTGTTTTTTTTTTCTTATGTTAGAGTGATAACAAACTATGGTGCTTTACTGCAATAATTATATAGCATTGGTTGCTAACGAAGCGGTGATAGATTTATCATTTTTTTATGGAATAAGAGTGACAAATGCGCACACAGTCCACCTGACGGTAAGTGGATGCTGTGGCCCATAAACATCTACACTTATCCTCGATTAAGAATCAAAATGAGATTAAGACCACTATGTGGTTTCTATAACATTTGTGCTGAGTAGACGCCATTTTAGTCCCATTCCATTAATTTATTTTGTTATGTTAATTTGTGCTTGTGTTTATAACTAAATAAATTATATTATTATTATTATTATTAAAATGCATACGCGTTGTCACTCATGAGGACTAAGATGGAATGCTTCATTTCCAGTAAAAAAGGTCTACAGTTATCTACACTCACCATACGGAACACAGCAGCATTAAGCTGCTACTTTACGCTGGTATTCTGTGAGAGCCTCTTTAGATGCTCAATTGAACCGCGTTGTATATGAACCGCGTTGTAAATGAACCAACCCACAAACTGGCCAATATAATGATCCAAAGGCGCTTTTTGGGGTTCCGTACCCAAAGGGTAACCAACGGGTCCCTATTACTAAGCTTTCGATGTCCGTCCCTCTGTCTGTTAGCGGGCTGTATCTCATGATCCGTAATAGGTAGACAGTTGAAATTTTCACAGAATGTGTATTTCTGTTGCCGCTATAACAAAAATAATAAAAATAAATAAAAAATTAAAGGGGGCTCCCCTACTAGAAACGTGTATTACGATGGTACGGAACCCTTCATGCGCGAGACCGACTCGCACTTGGCCGGTTATTTAGTTCATTTTCAAGTATGACAGACTTCTGAAAAATCGCAAGTAATCACAAAATCTACATTTAATTTTCTTTACAATTAAACACAACATGATATAATAAGGCCTCTGCCACAAGAAAAAATGCATTTTTTTATATAAGAGCGGGCAAACAAGCATGCGATTCACCTGATAGTAAGTGACTACAGCCGCGCCGCCCATGAACAATTGCGACACCAGGGATATTGCAGATGCGTTTAATGCTTTTTCAATCTAATAAGTATTAAATCTAATTTATGTTCATGTGGGTTCACATTTCTGCATAACACATTCAAATGCAGTAATTAAACTTTTGTACACTTTGATACATTTTATTCAAAGTCAAAGTCAAAACTTTTCGTTATAGCTATCTTTTATGAACCTGAACCTGAAAATCTACACCGTTCAATCGAAACAAATTTCATGTACTGTCTTGATCTTTTCAGAGAAGAACCAGCAAAAGGCTCTGGGATCTTTATAATAAGACGTTACCAATGCCAATTGCAACTTATATTAAAATAATATAATAATAATAATAATATAATACACATAGTGTTAATATTTTTTATATGTCAAATTAAAGCAGTAGTCACGGGATTTACAAATTTAGTTAGGCTCGGTGCCCACTGGCGAGACGGCACGGCAAGAGATTTTTAGGTGACGAATAGTAGGTAATAAAACCTAATATTGTGAAATTATAGTGAATTAATAACTAATTAATAAAAACCTCTTACCATCAGGTGGGATTGTAGTTAAGCGCTGGCTTAGAATAATATAAAAGAAAATAATTATAGTTTATTTGACAATTGAATGGTATTGCTTTTATAATCTCGGGTGCAGATGTATACCGCCGTCGGTTGTAATTTTTTAACATTAACATGCTTTTATAGTAGTTTGACTTGTATAAATGTAGAAATGGAATTTTGTAAATTATTTAACACCCACTTCCTGACGTCTGAATCATCTGAAATTTGACAGACGTATTAAGAACCGGTGATAACACAATTATTTCATGACTATGACCTAGTGTTCTTACTAGGAACATCACAACTCATGATTGACGTGATGTTCAAGTTTTTTTTAACCTTTTATCTTATAATAATAATTATTATATAATACTAGCTGGTACACAGCGCGTTGCTGCCGAAGATGAAATAATTGAGGACATATCATTTTAAATTTGGAAGAGTTATATTGTTTAATGGCCGTATGAGGAAGCTCAAGGTCGCTCAGCGAGCTATGGAGAGGGCTATTCGCGGGGTTTATCTGCGTAATTAACTTAGAAATGAGGATATCCGCAGTAGAAACAGTGTAACTCGTACAGGTTAAGTGTGAGGCGGCCCCACACTAGATAGAGTGACGACTTGGTAAGACATTTAGGAATGAATGCAGGTGGCTCAGGACCGTGCTTTATGGCATTCCTTGGGGGAGGCCTATGTTCAACAAAAGACTTGTGAAGAGCTGTAATGTACTGAACAATCATTCCAATGGAGAAGAAGGGTCAATTGGTAAGCGTATTGTTGGGCCCTAGTAGATGGATACAGGTGGTTCAGGACCGTGCTTCGTCATAACCTATGAAGGAGGCCTATGTTCATCAGCGGACTTATAACGGGTTGTCAGGATAATGGGATGATGATTCTTAAAATAATTGAAAGACACGTACAGTTTTTAGATTTCTACGTAATTACTGAGATTTAATCATCATCCTCATCATCAGCCTGCGACAGTCCACTGCTTGACATAGGCCTCACCCAAGGCGTGCCACTTGGCCCGATCTTCGGCTTCACGCATCCAGTTGCTGCCAGCCGCCTTGCGCAGATCGTCGCTCAATATAGCAAGGGGGCGTCCGACACTACGTTTACTTGAACGCGGTACCTACTGAGGTTTACAGCACTGAAATTCTGTTTTGCAGTAAATTTTACAAACATGGGTTAGAATAGAATAAATAATGCTAGACCTTTCAAATATAATTATATTGTTTTTTTGTAGTATAAGGGCGACAAACGAGCACACAGTCCACCTGATGGTAAGTGGTTGCTGTGGCCCATAGACATCTACATCTATCCTCGATGACGAAACAAAATGGAGATGCGTTGTCACCCGTGAGGACTAAGATGGAATGCCTCGTTTCCAGTAAAAAGGGTCTCCGGTTCTCTACACTCACCAAATGAAACAGAGCAGCGTTAAGCTGCTATTTCACGCTGGTATTCTGTGAGAGCGTGGTCCTTCCCCGGTTGAGCCGACCCATTCGTGCTACAACTATACCAGATATGTAGCTGCAGCATTGCTCTACCACGTAAAAATTTTATGAATTTAATATCAACTATAATATCACATAGATAGACCGCAACAATTTTACCACAAAAGTTCCTGTCGAAAATGATTGGCGGGTATATTTAAAATAGAAAGTCAAATAATCTCTATATATAAAAATCAATTGCTGTCCGTTAGTCTCGCTAAAACTCGAAAACGGCTCGAACGATTTTGATGAATTTTTTTGTGTTCATTGCCACTCAATACATATATATTGTGAATCTAAACCATCCAGGAACCCTGGATAGTTTAGATTCACAATTGGACCCGGTAGGTGGCGCTGTTTTCGAGATGCAGAAATCACCCGCCGGGGCGGATCGCTAAGGTTAAAAAACTTGAACAACACGTCGATCATTAGCTGTGATGTTTCTAGTAAGAACACTAGGTCATCGTTATGATATTATTGTATTGTCACCGGTTCTTAATATGTCTGCAAAATTCCAAATGATTCAGACGTCCGGAAGTTGGTGAAAGCTGATTTACAATACTCTATTACTTTTATCCATACATACATACGAACCTACAGATATTCAACTTAAGCTAATATAAGTGTTAATATTGTAAATTTTCACAAACGACGACGGCACAAATCTGTACGCTCGATAGCTATTAAAAGCGATATCATTCAATTACCCAATTACTACTCGAAACTCGAACGCGATATCATTCAATTACTCACCACTACTCGAAAGGCGAGAAGCAGTCTAACACTTATGTTTTCTAAGCCTATTGTGAACGAATTTAGATTTTGTACAAGAAAATAAAATGTTATACATTATTTTATAATGTTTAAAGTAATGTTACACTAACCCTAGTGATAGAAATGATAAATAAGAAAAATATTCTTCTCACATAATATGGCCTTCATGAATGTAATAAGTACATTAATTTATGCATGACATAATTAAATACAATTACAAATTTACATGACATAATTAAATTGCAACAATATTAATTTAAAGAACTGTGCTTGACGTAAAGCGGTTTCATTTAAAGCCGTTGTAAGTTGTTTAAAGAATAGATTGTTATAAAAAAAGATTGCTCTATACTTTGCGTATATAATAAAACTAATAACGGAGAACGTAGTTATAAGTATGTATTTAATAAGACCCACTAGTAACGCGGTAGTATGTGCGCAAAATGCGACGAGATGCGACAGTTGGCAACTTTAAAAGGTGTGAAAGAGTAAGCAATTAAAAGATGAAGACCTTTGTGGCTCGTTACAGTGTTGAAGCGACGTAAGCTGTGAGGGTCTGAGGGGTTGTTCCGACGGCGCTCGAAACACCCCGGGGGTGTAAGGCGATAAAATTGCCGCTACTTGCCTATATTTTTATGCTTGGGATGTAGGAAGTAAAATTGGTTACCTTTAAATATAGGCAAATTTCTTTAATGTAGATTAAATTACCGTTTTAAATTAAAAATAATGAAATAGTACTAAAATAAATTTATATTTTAGTAGTGAGGAGCTCTGGGCTAAGGCGTTTGCTGTAAATTTCACAGTACGCGTGTAATCCCGCCGGCACCAATGACATTCTTATTTACAATTATTAATGTATTGATTTACTATGTTCTCGGCGGTGAAAGAAAACATCGCGAAGAAATCTGCATGTCTGAGGAATAAAACATTTCAAGGACATGTAAAGTTCGCCAACAAACAGCGCAGCGGTCATTTCCTTGCCCTAAACCTAAAACCCACTCAAAACTGGTCTCGTAATAAGCTGTGGGGCGTCTACAGGCTGTAATTAATTTTTTATTTTCACAAGAAAATTTTCCTATCCAAAGAACAATTTATTCTAAAAATAAAAAAAATACCGTGAGTGTTACTTATTCATTGATTATATATATAATATATAAAAAATAATAATATATAATATATAAAAAAGTAAATAAAATGTATAAAAATCATATGATTTTTTATGCATTTTATTACTTTATAGTTATATATATATATCCATTTTATTTATGTTTTATTGTCTATTATTATCTATGGAATAATAAAAAAATCTTCATCATTTATTGACTGTATAGTGTTATTATTTAATAACTTTTTGAGTTTTATTTTTGTTCAACTTTATACATCTGCCTGTTTTTGTATGTTCCAAATAAATATATCTTTCATTTTATCTTTCACTACAGTGTCATGTCAAGAGTGACAAAGCAAATTTATGTGGCAGAGGTGAACGGCAGAGTCTGGAAGGGACGCCCTAGGCGAAAATTTCTCGACCAAATTGGCGATATATTGAAAATGGGCCAAATTAAGAGTACCCTTAACCGACGAGCGTGTATGCGTAGGTATATGGACGTGGAGGAGGCGAGAGAGGTGTGTCAGGATCGTGCATAGTCTCTGCCTACCCCTCTGGGTGACAGGCGTGAGTGTTTTATGTATTATTTTTTTATTTATGTACAATTTCATCGATGCTGGCGGGAATCGCGTTTGTTTATATACTTGTTCTCCGTGTTACCACGGTTCTTTAGTTATGTATATCAACATTAAATTTAAAGCTAACGTGAAAAGGAAGAAATATTAGATTTAATACACACGACTCACAGATATTCTTTTTGGATAAAGATAGGGGCTGGATATAGCTACATTAGCCGTTAAAATAGATAATTTTTATTCAGTTACGTGTGTTTTGGAAGAGGCAAGTATGAGAGAGGCCAGAAAGTCATCGTGGCCTCATATGGATTATTGCCTTCATTTGGTTGAAATTAATCTTGGAAGGCTCGAGCCCAGGAGCAGAATAGCCATTCGGTATTCGATATTCCAATATGGGAATCTTCATAGCAAAAGTGAATAGGGTTTTGTAACGCTAAAACTGTGCGATTTATCATCTAGGGCTTTATCACTACTTACCACCAGGTAAGGTTGTAGACAAGCACTGGCTTATTAAGAAGTTAAAAAAAAATGGATCTATGGCCTGTACCGCTTACTGTATGCCAGTTGTAAAATACGCAGATCAGATTAGGAGTAGCGTCAACTTGCGCTCAACACAACAAACTACAAAAGGAACACCTACTTCCCACGGGCTTTTAAGGACTGATAAAATAATAAAAAAAATATCCCTATAAAGCTATGTATACACGAATTTATGACCCCACAAAAATGAAATGCATAACCGCTTTAAAGCAGTAATGCAACAAGACCTCTGTTATAGTGGATAATGTATATTGTATAGTATTAATAGGTGTTACCAGCGTTCAAGGGCAAGCGACTTTATATTATCTATGTTTTAATGATATAGTAGGAGTGCTCTACTTACGATTATTTATATACATAATGCTACATATACATGACATGACAGTATAAAAACGCAAACGGTTACGGAACATAGAGTATAGGCTGACGTAATTCCGCATAAACGGAATGATGTAAGCCTCTACACACCACGTCACACGTACACTTCACACCGCGACACATTATACATGAAATGGCACATTATAAATGAGATATTCACCAGCGAACAGCATAGAGAAGTTGGTAAAAGTGCCGGACCGACTGAGGTAGTCGGCGGACCCTTTGATATCGAGCATGACGCGGGATCAAGCCGTAAGCGTCCGCATACTGTTCAGACGTGCGATACCCATGACGTCGTCAACACACTCGCTACGGACTGTCGGTTCGGGGGCGGGAGCGCGCCCCAAGTCCCGCCCACAACCACCCTCACGGTTTACCCCACCAATGGGACCGCACTTCGGCTAATCTTTATCTAAAAAATAAACAGGGTGGGCGGGAGATTATAAGGAGGCGTCGGTAATCAGGAGGCTTTGTGGGTCGCGACAGCCTGTTAGGGAGCAGCTAATCCACCGACGGTTTGGCGAAGAAAATTGAATGCTTTGTGCTCCGGTCGGGATTTTTAGTGATATGAGCTGAGCGGCGGGCGGCGGAAACTCCAATTTGATGTCTACATTTGTTATAACGCGAGCGTATATAGACAAGCGCTCGGATGTATCTGGCTTAATCGTGTTTGGACTATGATGCATTCTCTTTGCACTTTTTACTGTTATATCTTCTTCTTCGTCATCGAACCATAAGCCACAATGAGGGCTAATAATTTTCTGCTCACCAGATGTCGCTAGTTGACACTGAGGTAAAGTTTTTTGTTACACAATGTAATTTAATTGAGAAGTTAGTTTTTAATAAAAGTTTATCAGTTTCTAGAGTATTATAGTTTTGCTCTTTCATTTTTTGTACATTTTTTAATTTTTTTTTAATTTTTCTACTTTTATGAATATATGTGGTTTGGTTTGTTTATTTTTAATCTTATTAATATAAAATATACTTAGCTAATAGTACATAAAGAAACATTAACCTTTACATTTTTCGAACAAATTAACTTCCCCACTATGAAATCTGTCAAATATTATACCTCACTTTTAAGTGGCGCCGCCCTGGTGGCAGAAAAAGTCGTGGATTGGGTTGCCCTCATTGAATATGGGCCTTTTTTATAGAATAAGGGTAACAAACGAGCACACAGTTCACTCGATTGTAAGTGGATACTGTGGCCCATAGACATCTACATTTATCCTCATCAATATGCAGATGAGTTGCGTATCCAATAAAAAGGGTCTCCGGTTCTCTACACTCACCACACGAAACACAGTACCATTAAGCTGCTATTTTATCCTGTGAGAGTGTGGTCCCTCCCCGATCGAGCTGACCCATTCATGCTACAACCATAATATAGCTGCATTTGAAATAATAGTCACGATTGACTCGCGGATTGACGGTCTTAGTACCAGTCGTCTCCACATTTGACGCTGCTATCCATAGTCTGTTGTTGACATTTACCAAAGTCTTCTCTTACCACGGGATTGATTCTCATCCCACGGGATGAAATGGGGTGATGGATTCTCTTACTTTATTTAGCGTTACTGTTACTGTTCCAGCCTATCAAAAGTCCACTGTTGTGCCTGTTGACCTATGTTATGCCTCACCATAGATCACTTCGTAAAGGGGATGTTTACCATAGTTGCCTTTAGTTTGCGATCGCACTTATTTATTTTTAGTTGTTATTAGACGCTGCAGAAGACGTGATGCCCATCTTCAGGATTCCCTATGTCGCCTCTTACGGCACCCATGGGATGATATTATGGAGTAGTGGATATTCTACTCCATAATATCAACCCGCCACTACATTGTCGACGGTCGGTTAAATTATTCACTGTATCTTTATTAACAAAACGCATATTTACATAATTAGCACAATTAGTTACTACGTTTTGTATATTTAATACAACCTTTTAGACACTAGTTTTTTTTTCTAAATGATCATGTTTTAAAAGAAATTCACTACTTACAAAATTTTCAAAATGAGACCTTAAAAATTTATTGTAATAATTACATAGAGAACCAAAATATTAAAACGGTGATAAATATCTAATTAAAAATAAGAGAAACAATGTTCAGAAATTTTATCAACGCCAGTCAAGAAGCAAATTTAATGCTACATCGCAGTACTCGTTTGTCACAGTCGTATTGTTTTCTTTTTTAATTCATTTATTCCGTATTTCGGGGACAATGCGCGTGCCGTCAGGCCTTATTGTGATAATTAACCGAATTTTAGGCGTATTGTCAGCCACCTTTCGCAGCTGGCCTGCCATTGTCAGGTGAATTCATTTGAAATTTACTTTTTTAAATGCCATGCTCTTTTAACCCCATTTACATTGACATATTTTCAAAGCTATTTACAAAAAATATAAATTTGTTTATTTTCTTTTAAAAGGCATATATGTACCTACCTACTTTGCTTTGATTTGTAATTGCTCCAAAAAGGATCTACTGATTCTTTGGAGTCGAATATCTAGTATAACTAGCTTGTGCTTGTTCCAAGTATTTACAGAATGTACATCACCATCTTTGATAAACCTATTTTTAATTTTGTGTAATATAACAAATAATTATAAATGTAAATTGAGACCAGTTATAACTAAATTAAAGATGATAGAATAGGTACTGATTTGGAACATCTACAAAATACAGGTTGAATTTTTCAATTAGGAATGGATGACCAAATCTGAAAGTCTAGGGAATAGTGAAAAATGATAAAAAATTCTCGGCTGATTTTGATAAAATAAAAAGCTTTTAAAATTAAAAAAAAATAACTTTACTAGCCGGGTATGAAACCCAATGATTTTGATTTTGAAAAAATTACCCTTCTACGGTAACCGTGTTCCGCTGTTAAAACAAATTTTAGCCTAGACACGGTTTTTGACGGCTGCTACTAAATAGAAAGTACCTATGATAGGAGCATTGAAAATTTTAATTGAAGAGGTTAGCTGAATTATGAATGAATTATATATATATATATATATATATATGTGTGTGTGTGTGTGTGTGTTATATATAATATGATTTAATTAAATTATGAATTATTATGAAGTTATTCACAGCACATATTTTAGATTGGATCAGGACGCGTTTAGTTTTACACGAATACCTTCGTCTGAGGAAGATAGTCTCACGTTGGGTGCCGAACTACCTCACCGATGCTCAGAAGCAGGCCTGCGTGAAATGGTGTCGTGACATGGTTACTAAATTTGAAGCATGCTCGTCTTGGCGTATTATTACATACTTATATTATTTTTCTCTTCTGTTTGATTTACTAATACTGATGCAGAAGAACGGCACCAGTCGACGGTTTCGCTGTTTCAAAATGAACTGAGCAACAAGCATCCGAAAACGGGGCTACGTGGTTCACAGCTTCAAAGTGCCCAAAATGTAGGATTTCCTGGACAGCATTCCGGTTAAGTTTTAGGTCATCCTCTTTAGAGATCTGATCCGATACCGTGTTACTTTTATTTACTAAAATAAAAAATCAGCTAAAAGGCTCTGACGGCCCTAGAAAAGGTGTCTAAGGTGCAAACTTTGTATAAATGCTTGTGCAGAGTTCTTTAAAGGTTTAATAGTAAAAACTTTAACCATAAAACTTTCGTTACGTTATGTTTCGAAAAACTTTCTGAGTAGCCCACGTTTATATAACTTCTTTTTCATCATCATTAACTATTACTGGTATATTGTTAACATTGACATTTAAAAAAATATTAATGTACATTTGACATCGTTTTCATTTTATCATAATTTGTAACATTGCGTTTAAAAAACGACTTTAGATTTCCTCGACTTTCTTAAAGATATTTTATTAACATAAAGTTTTTTTTTAAGTTGTATAAAAGGTTTTCAGTTTCACATTGACTTTGAACTTCTTTAAAGTCCACCGCTGAACATGGATCTTTCTAGCTGTAGGGAGGTTTTCTAATAATCACAATTTGTGCGTCCTTGTCGTCATTCTAGCTATTTTACGTACGTTTTAAGAAAATGAGTATACCGCCATCTATTGCAAACCACAACCTATCTGAAATTTCCCATAGACCAACCTAGGACACCCACAGATATAAAGAAAGCAAACGGAAAGTTATTACCGTTAACACACATGTAACACGTAAAAGAAGAAGTTGAACTATATCGGTAAAAGTTAACCCTGTGTCGTCTCCGACTATATTTATCTTCTACTAGCTGGTACCCGGCGCATTACTGCCGCAGAAGAAATAATTGTGGGAATATCGTTTTAAATTTGGAAAAGTTATACTGTTTAATTAGGAATTATCATACATTCGTTGAAATTAGATGATACATAACTTTCAAATAAATTTGTCGGCACAATACGCGCGCCACCTACTGTAAGTTAATTGTACTATGCCTATAATCTTCACGCAAGTGCACGCAATAAGTTCACCAATTTTTACCACAATCTGATGAACGGTATGGCAGCGCATAAAATACGAACTAACAAAAATATTTTTTTATATATTAGGTTTATTATGGAGGCCATTATTTCGGCACTCGACGCGTATCCATTACACACTGCACGAATTTTGTGAGAAATTTCTACTCATACCGCAATAACTGAGAGATTATGTAGTGTTTCAACTTCTCTCTAACTATGTCTATGGTTTCAATCAACACCGTTTTGACTTTAGAGTATACTAGCTTGCTTATGTATACTCTAAGGTTTTGACATACGAAACACATGGGCATAATAGCTGCAGCTTAATAGCTGCTATTTTACGTTGGAATTCTGTGAGAGCGTAGTTCTTTCCCGGTCGAGCCGACCCATTCTTGCTACAACCATAATATAGCTGCAGCGGGGCTCTACTATGTACAATCCTCATTTTCTTGACACGTACTCACGCACACATCTTTCTTTTTACCATCTTTATCATCCCTTAAGTTCTCCTGGACACACACATGCACCTAAAACCATGTTGTTGGTTAATAAAAATTATTTTAGATTCATATACGCATGCGAGTGCGTGTTCTTACTGTTGTTTTGCGTCAGGTAAAAAATATGCTACGTTCGGTCTTTCTTTCTCTGTTGGTTTGAGGTTCTCTTCTAACTGTTATCTAGGTTAGATACCTAGATACAGTATGATTTTATTATTTCTTAAGTGACACAGAGTTTGCAAGACACATCGTTTAATTTCTTAAATGTATAATATTAGTGCTTAGGAATTGGAATTTTAATGCGTATATTATATGAAAAGAAATGAATTTACGAATTATCTCGTTGCACACACAAAAACAACACCACCCCAAAGGGCGAAGAAATGCTAAACAGTTCGTAATTTAACTGGTTCTCTTTATCCATTAAACCAAAAACCGTTTGACGCGCACTGCTCGTATCAACACTTATTTGATCGTATGGGAAACATGTTAGTCAGAAAAGGAACATAATCACCAGTATAATGTTTCTGCTTTATCGACATGTATCCCTAATTAAAAGTCAATCGCATTGGGGTCGGTGTTGCTCACTGCATGTACTCACTTCCTAACTGTTATCGTGATCGTATTTTTGAAGTGTGCATGTTTAAAATCGGGGCTGCTAATTAGGTTTTTTTTTTATAAAACTAAAGTGACGAACGCATTTACAGTCTACCGGATGGTAAGTGGCTACTGTAGTCCATGGACACCTGCAGCCAAATACAAACAAAGAAGATTATAATATACCTACTAGCGATCTACCCCCGTTTCGCACGGGCGACTTCGGTATCTCGACAACAGTGGCAGCTACCGGGTCCAATTGTGAATATAAACCAAACACGACCAAACACGACCAAACACACACACACACACACTATACACACAATTTCATAAAAATCGTTTAAGAGGAGTTCAGTCACATACACATGGACAGAAGAATTATATATACAGGGTTATTTTGAAATAACCGACCAAATTTCAGAATCTTCTATTATATATATACTTATATATATATATAAAAGGCAAACCTGACTGACTCATCTATGAACGCACAGCCGAAACTACTGAACGGATTTCGCTGAAATTTGGCATACAGACAGTTGTAATGACGTAGGCATCCGCTAAGAAAGGATTTTTGAAAATTCACTAATTCCTAAGGGGGTGAAAAAGGGGTTAAAAGTTTGTATGGAAGTCAGTCATTTTTAGAGCTAGAAGTCTGAAACTTTGGTTTTAGGTTAATGATTAGGAATAAACAATTCTGTGTCCTAGGATTTTTGAAAATTCAACTCCTAAGGAGGTGAAAATGGGGTTGAAAGTTTGTATTGGGAAACAAGATTAGTTAAACTGTTTTATTCGAAACTTCACAGGAGTACTCCTATCAATAAATGAGTAAACAAGTGTTTCAGGCTCTTTCAGAATTCGACCCCTAAAGGATGGAAAAGGGGTGACAAATTCTGAAAATCAACATGGGTATCGTTTTTATGGTTTATCGGGTCGCTGATTACGAAAACAACAACTATTTCAAAAGCCAACGTAGCAGACGGGAAATACCTACCATCATCCCCTGTGGGGGTGCGATGTGGTTGAAATGTCAATATGGGTGTCGTTTTATGGTTTTTTGGGACGTTAATTACGAAAATGGCATCGATTATGGTTTGAAACCAACATGGATGGAAGGATGGATGGATGTATGTTTGTATGTAAAATCATCATGGGTTGGGTGACTTGGGTGTCATTTTTAAGGTTTTTGGGTCGTAAATAACGTAAATGATATTGATAAATATTTTAAAATTAATTTATTAGAATAGAATAGAATATACTTTCATTGCACGAAAACATAAAACATGATAGACAAGGAGATTTGTACAAAAACTTTGCACAAAATTACACCTGAACAAAAAAATACTAATTTAAAAATTAAAAAACAATGAAAATAAACAACCAAACCAAATATATTTTTTTACAAATTAATAAAATGGCAAAACCAAAAGAAATACTTAGGTACCTACCTATTTTGTATTGATCTTCAAGTTCCAATCCCTACCAATAGATGGCGTTGGTATCGTTTTAGGACGCGGTAACGTTGTGTTTTTTCGAACCAATATAAAATGAATGGTGAATGAGCGCTTCAACCTGTACCACATACGGTACCTATTCACTGTTAACTTAACGGATATTTGACTAGACTTCGACTTTGTTTGCTTGTTTACTGTTTAATATTTGCTTCGTGTTTCGGATTAGTTGCTTGATTTTGTCTTTCTTACTACTACAGTTCAAACTTAGAATTCGATTTGCTTTGTGATTAGGTATTGTTGATAGAGGTATTTTTTCTCACTGAAAAAATGACTACAGAAACTCTTAATATTAAAGGAAAAATTGAAGAACATACTGTCGTCCCAATTATAAGTGACGGCGCCTGTATGTTTCGTGCTCTTTCATTTTTAATGTACGGAACCCAAGGAAATGCGATGGTGGTGCGTTCACAAATTGTTAGATTTGTGGTAAATGATTGACCTAGGTTTTCAGTTATGACCCACGACAGAAATGGCGATAATTATTCAACAGCAAATGAATATTCAGCCGATATGTTAAAAAATGAAACTTACGGTGGACTTTGTGAATTGGTAGCTGCAGGATTAATATTTCCGTTTCGGTTTGAAGTACTCGTATATCGAAACGGTCTGCTATACACAGAGTCCGGAACAGATATCTGTACAGTAAGGCAATTACGATTTAGCCATGATTTATCTAATGGACATTTGGACGCCTATCTGCCTATTGTTGCGAAGAAAATTACACAGCATCGTATGGTACCTCCATGTCCCTGTCGATATTCCTGTCGAAGAGCGTGATACTTTTTCAGAGCTTGACCATTTAACTGTTACATCTTTTGGAAACAGAGAAATATTATCATCTCCAACTAGCGGAACAGATCAATCTATATCGTCGACATTAAAATATGAAAAAAAGAAAAATAAACGAAGGTCGAGGTTTTACTAATTACACAAGAAAATATCAATTAAAAAGTGCACAAGGAAGATATAGGCAGAACAAGCCAGATTCAAATCGTAAAGCTGTGTCCGCTTATCAGAAAAAAATCCCGATGTACACAGGCAAGCTGTTGCAAATTACCAAACTGCGAATCCACAAGTGCATAGAGCAATTTAGTCACGGTATGAGGAAAACATTACACTGCGTTTATGGAAAAACAAGGTCCATTGCACTATGGAGTATGACCCTGATATTGCTTATAGAACTGACAGCAGTGTAGCCTTGGGTTCTATGACATACAAGTATCAGTGGTGCAATGCGCTGAAATGGAAGGATGAGACACCTGGTTTGTATTCCAGCGCTGGAAAAGTGCAACTTGATCGGTTGAAACAACTGCCTGAACCACTCTTTAGTTTGATTAATGATCTACACCCAGATCATGACCATTTTATGGGTAATATTCGTAAATATAATGCCTGTTTCCAGATGACTTCCTTTGGTGGTAAAAAGGTAACAGCAGATGGTTTTTCACAATTCTACCATTTAATAAGTACAAGGCCAGGTCTACCATTTAATTGGAAGTATATTACCAAAAGCGGAACATGACGCTCAGTACCTTCAAATATATTTTGTAGGTGAAGATGATCGAGAAGCAAAGATTCGATGTTCTAAATTTCCTAACTCAAAGCCAATTTTAATCAAACAATTGCAGAATATGCTGCATCAAGTGAACCCGTATATAAAAGATCTGAAAAGTGCCATTGATAAAGCCGCTCCTTCAGAGTCATACAAAGTTGTCATATATGCTGATAAAAAACCACCAGAAAAACATAGAGGTAGGTATGATGCACCAACTACAAATGAAGTGGTTTTACATATGAAGTGTTAGTGGATCAACAATTTGATCGAAGGGAAATCCTCGAGAGGCGAAGTAATTCACATCAGCGTATTAGTGAGATACATCGAGCATATGATGCGCTACAGTATCCATTGATGTTTTGCTGGGGGGATGATGGGTATTCAATCAACATAACACAACGCGATCCCACAACTAAGTTGCCGCTTAATAAAACTGTCTCTTCTGCAAGTTTCTATTCGTATAGAATAATGATTAAAGAAGGAGAAGATTACTATTTAGTCAACTATCGTGTCCTTTTTGTCAATATTTGGTGGATGAATACGCCAAAATAGAAACAGAGAGATTAAATTATATCAAAAATAATCAAGCCAAATTACGTGCTGATAGTTAAAAGATACTATTGGACGACAAGACGCAGAAGCCAACCAACTAGGACAAATGGTTGTCCTTCCATCATCTTTTACGGGGGACCTAGGTATATGCACGAAAGAACACAGCACGCTATGACCTATGTTAGGAATTATGGCTGGCCTGATCTTTTTATCACTTTCACATGCAATCCTCGCTGGGACGAGATAAAAGAGTAATTGCTTCAAGGACAACAATCTCATGATAGACACGATATAATTTCGAGGGTGTTTCGACTAAAGGTGAAAAAGATCATGAACTTATTGACATAGGGTAGAAGTCAAAAATTTAAAGAAGAAATTTAAATAAGTAAAAAATTTTGGTGAAGATACTTAACGGAATGGCAAAAGAGAGGTCTTCCACGTATTCATATTCTTTTATGGCTTCACAAACATATTACTCCGGATCAAATCGACAATATAATTTGTGCTGAAATACCGGATCCCAAACGTGACCCAGAGCTTCACGAAATCGTTAAATGTAATATGATACATGGTCCATGTGGAACTTTAAATCGAAAGTCACCATGTATGAAAGATAATACGTATACGATTTTAATACGTGGTAGAGCCATGCTACAGCTATATTAGTAGTATAGTTGTAGTACGAATGGGTCGGCTCGACCGGGGGAGGAACACGCTCTCACAGAATACGAGCGTAAAATAGCAGCTTAACACTGCTGTGTTTCGTATGGTGAGTGTAGAGAAGCGGAGACCCTTTTTACTGGAAGTGAGGCATTCCATCTTAGTCCTCACGGGTGACAACGCATCTGCATTTTGATTATTTATTGAAGATAGATGTAGATGTCTATGGGTCACAGCAACCACTTACCATCAGGTGGACTGTGTGCTCGTTTGTCACCCTATCCTATAAAAAAAAAAAGATAACATGTGCAGTAAACGATACCCCAGGGCTCTGATAAGGGAAACTCAAACTGGTGAAGACGGTTATCCGCAGTACAAGAGACGTTTACTAGATGACGATGGGTTCTCTGTTGATATCAAAGGCACAACTATAGATAATCGCTGGGTAGTCCCTTATAATCCAGTATTATTAAAAACATTTAACGCTCACTTAAATGTGGAATATTGTCATTCGGTGAAATCAATAAAATACGTCTGTAAATACGTAAATAAAGGTTTTGACCAGGCACCGTTTGCTTTAGAGAATGAGAATGATGAAGTTAAAACCTACACAAGTGGAAGACATATAAGTTCATCAGAGGTAGTATGGCGAATCCTTGAATTTCCCATTCATGAGCGTTTCCCTCCCGTATTCCACCTCGCTGTTCATTTGGAAAATGGGCAAAGGGTTTATTTTAATGAGCAAAATCTGAGTGAAAGAATGAATAGTCCTCCAACAACCACACTCCTATACTTTTTCGATTTGTGTAAAGTGGATAACTTTGCAAAAACATTGCTCTACCTAGAAGTACCTGCATACTACGTTAGGGATAAAAGAGTTCCAAAGGAGAAAGAGAGGAGCAAACGTTGAAGGCTGACTAGGGGTCAAAAAAGAGCACGTTCTGGGCAGGGTTTATACTGTGCATCCGAACAATATAGAATACTATCACCTTCGCATGCTTCTTCATGAGATCCGGGGCCCAATTTCGTTTGAAGCGTTAGAAACTGTAGATGGTCATGTATGTTCCACGTTCCAAGCTCTCGGCTTGCTTGAAGATGATCAGCATTTGTTCGTAGCAATGGAAGAGGCAGCACTTTTAGAGAGAGAGAAACATTTTTTTACGATTATTTTAGTGTTCTGCCGAGTATCAGACCCTTTAAGCTTTTGGGAGAAATTCAAAGAATTATGTACCTATTCAGATCAGTTCAGTACTAAGTTATTTAAAAAAATTTGATATGAAACAGCTTACCGATCCTCCGTGGCCTCATGAGATTCTCCAAGGCACATTAACATGTTGCCGTATTCACGAGCACTATAAACGTACCTACGCGTTAGACATTATTAAAAAAAAACAAAAAACACAAAACGTAACAACAAGAACAATATCATTAATTAATAAATAACAAGTAATAACGACAATAATTTAATAAACAAAACAATTGAACTATCGCTCGTGATAGTCAACACGGAACTGTCTCAAAAACTAAAATTATTAATCAATCCCGCCAAAACAAATGCGCACGTTGTAACGTCCTTGAAGTATGTGTAAATTCCACAGCGCGAGGCGACACGAGGCAGCGTGTGTGTGAAAGGGAAGGGTAGAGTGAGTAGTATACCTAATGCATTGTTTCGTACCGATCTAGATAAGAGTTCGGCGCCCGCGAGGATATTGACCCTATTGTCAGCCGATTTTATTTTTTAAGTTTCACTGCTGGTTTTATGTTTCAGTATTTTCATGATTTTTTTAGTAAAATATCGTTTCAATTAACTGTAACAACATGATGGAGCGTGAATAAAGTTAATAAAACGTTGTGAAAAGATGATTTTTTTTCCTCAGGATCGAATTTCTTTGTGACCCATCATCATAGGTATCCTTAGTACTATCATCTGTCTTCGTTTTCGGGAGCCTTTCAAAAATACCCTGTATAATAAATTTGTAGAAACATTGTGTGTTCACGATTCACGCAAAAACTACTGAACGAATTTCCATGAAATTTTGTATGTGTGCAGTAAATGACCGTGTATAACATATACGCAACTTTTTATCCGCTTACGGAAGAGTAAAAAAAGGTTTATGTATTTCCTTTTTTTTAAGTTTATTGTCATTATGGCTGCTGATGGTTATATAAGTCCTAAAGAGGATTTAGCTATACTAACTAATACATCTATAGAAAAAATGTGTGTGTGAAAATGAAACTCATCGCGCCACCAACCAGTAGGTAAGGGCAGAATAACGTCTGCCGGGCCAGCTAGTTATTAATATATTTCAACTTGAGTTTAAAATTTGGATACTCTTTGAAAAATATAGATGTATAAAGATTAAATATATATAATGCTCTAGAAAGATATAGATCTAGAATGTATAAAGATTAAAGATAAAGATATAGAATATAGGGCATGTAATGTGTCAGAATGTAACTTTATTGGCTCTCTATACCCTTTAGATCGGAACATACTCGTAGCAGTATTAGCACTTTCATTTGGCGGCAGGAATTGAAAAGAGTGTGGTAGCCACACAGGCTCCTAGGCAGAAAAGGACTCCTAATAAGTAGTATTTTCAATTATAACGCACTTTAAATATGACAATAAGTATTTTCGTGCCCTAATTGAATTGCATTTGACAATTATTACAATTAAATTGATAGAGCCGTGGTAGCTCAGGGGCTAAGCGCTCGTTGTAAATTTCACAGTACGCAAGCAACCCGGCTTCTATGCCCGCCGGCACCAATGAAATTTTTAATTGCAATTTTAAGTGCTGACCACGTGCTCGGCGGTGTAGGAAAACATCGTGAGGAAACCTGCATGTCTGATAAATAAGGTAAAATATTATTTCGAAGACATGTGACATGACATGTTGAGGCAGCGCGGCGGACATTTTCTTGCCCTAAAACCCTCTCAGAAATGAGGCCTGTGCCCAATAGTGGGACGTATATAGACTATTACTTTACTTTAAAATTAAATTTCATTAATTGAAATGTTTTTTTTTTTATAGAATCAGGGTGACAAGCGAGCACACAGCCCACCTGATGGCAAGTGGATGCTGTGGCCCATAGACATCTAAATATATCCTCGATTAAGAATAAAAATTCAGATGCGTTGTCACTCCTGACGACTAAGATGAAATGCCTCGTTTCCAGTAAAAAGGGTCTCCTGTTCTTTACACTCACGATACGAAAGACAGTAGCATTAAGGTGCTATTTTACGTTGGTATTATGTATGAGCGTGGTCCTTCCCTGGTCGAGCCGACTCATTCGTGCTAAAACCATAAGATAGCTGCAGCATGGCTCTACCATGTAAAAAATGTTTGACCATGTCTCTTAATACCGTAATGCATGATACTATAATGAACCGAAATTTAATGTTGTAATGCTTTATATAGCCTGTATTTATGGTATACTTACCTACGGTATACTTCAGTGTATTATTCAAAACGGTGCATAAGAGGTACGGCCCGTTCCCATTTCTCGAATGCCTGATCCAATGTTTTAGGGTAACGCTGCAAGTGTAATGTCTTCAGCAGACGCTGCAAGTGCAATGTCTTCAGCAGACGCTGCAAGTGTAATGTCTTCAGAAATGAGCTGCACGTGTTAGATTATTATAGACGATGGGATGGGTAGGTAATTTTATAGCTAATTTGTACAACAAAGTTGTCAAGTTCAAAGTTGTCGCAAAGTTCTTTCTTGTGACTCTACAAATTAATAAATCTAACACACGAATAAGCTTGATTCGGGAGGAACCACGCTTTCACACAATACAAGTGTAAAATAGTAGCACAATAATTCTGTATTTGGTAGTAGTGAATGACGAGAATCGAACCTATTTATTTGTAACAAGGCATTTCATCTCACAGCAGGAGTGACAACCTTCTTACCTAGTTTCAATATCTGCCCGAGGTAGGTATATTCCTGGACAACTTCGAGAATTTCACCATCGACAGTAATTGGAACTGGCATGACGTGATCGTTGAACATAACTTTTGTCTTGTTCAGATTCATACACATACCAACACGTCGGGAGGATTCATTCAGTCTGTTCATCATGTCCTGAAGTTCTTGCAGCGATTCTACCATGACGGCAATATCATCAGCAAAGCGTAAATGTGAGCTATACCCACCGTTTACGGTAATACCGCGTACTTTCCAGTCTATCGTCTTAAAACATCGTCCAGTGCATTTGTAAACAGTTTAAGGGATATATCATCCCCCTGTTTAACTCCGCGATTCAACTGGATTGGTTTTGTTTGATTGCTTCGACGGACATCGTACTGGTGTTGTAAAGGCATCTCAGCACTTCGATGTACCGCCAGTCAATTTGGCACCACCGCAAAGAATCCAGAATAGCCCAAGTATCGAGTAGTTCCTTTCGAGTAGAGCCTTTGGAGTTCTCCCATCTCGTAAGATGCAGTTAAAACTCGGCAGAGTTCTTTTAGCAAGGGTTGACTCCGAGCCTTTAAGAGCTCCGTTGTAACTCCATCTTCTCCAGGGGCTTTTACATTTTTAAGTTGGCCGGCTCAATCTCCTCAAGGCAGATGTCTGGCAGCTCGTTGGTATAGTGGCGGGTCAGCGTGGCTCTGGGATCATCGCATTTTAGAGTCAGGTTATGGCTTATGTGAGGTATATAGTTTGCCATAATAGTCTTCGATGTCAGGGAAAACCTCAGGCTTTGACTTGAGGACTTTTTCATAATGCGTCTGTATTCTTGCGATGTGACTTCTCCCAAGCTCCTGAGCAAAGACTTTGGATCCCTTGTTTCGCTCTATTGCCTCTTGTATTGCATTTGCATTAGAGCGACGCAGGTTCCGCCTCAGAGCTTTCCTCACAAGCTTCATTAATGTCACCTGTTCCAATGGAGTTGCTGTTGTTAACTCACACCTTCTTTTCATAAACTGAAGTGTCTCATCTGAGAACCTCGACTTTCGGCCCATATGTTACAGGGAAAATTTATTAAGGGCAAATCCTCCCATGAAAAGCTCGCTTAATTTTATGCAATTCTAAAAATTTAATGAATTATGGTCTAATTTTTACCAATAGTCGACCAGTAGTATGACCAATGTATTTTAGTAAATCCTTAATATTATTAAGTTTAAAAGAAAGCAACAACTTCGTCTTAAAATGCCATACTTATTACTATTTTAATTTGTACGTTAATAGATGTTGGCGGTAATACAGTTAGCGGTACTACAGTTGCGATTTTTTTAGGCGATATATTTTTTTTATAACGTTACCCCCACACTTGGATTTTCTCCTGTATCGTGGAGGCAGTTTACAAACATAAATTGCACAAGGACAAACATCCAGACCCGGAATAATTATTAGTAGGTCATACCAATACTTTTTCCGTGCGGGTTTCGAACCCGCGGCCCCCAGCGCTGCAACTCATTGCTAAGCCACTGCGCCACAGAGCCGTCTTTCTTGGTTTTACCATTATCTCATCTCAAAAGTAAATTTCATATTGTACCAATGATAACAACATTGACAAAAAAGTCATTGATAATTCGCCTATTATATGTACCAACACATTTATAAAGGTATAAATATAAGTATAGACGCAGTGAAAAAAAAAAAATTTCACGTATCAAATTAGGAAGGTGGCGATAACTGCTGCAAATAACTTCTACAAGCACTGTCTCGTATCATATAAGAAGAATTTAACTTTTATTTATTTTTGTTCTTTTACGTTTCTTTAAATAACAGGCACTGTAGGATTATCTAGTGTTGTGGAGGAGCTTTAAATATAAACGTTTCACATGGATAAACAAAAGATTTGGATAAACAAGAGAGTCTACTGTCCACTATGGCGCAGAGGATGCATTCAGGCACAGTTCTATTAATGAATGCGTCATAGACGTTTCATGCAAGAAACGACCCATTTTCATGTGATAGCCTGAAAGCACGCCTTTTCATTTCAAAAATGTTTAGAGCTGATAAAATAGAAATGTTACTCTGATATACAGTTCATAATTTTATTAAAAAACACCGAAACAAACCAATAATAATTTAGCTTCATATATAAAAATAACAATAAATCTGGTGTATGAAGTTTTTCGTAAAGGCAAGAACTTTGCGAAATAATTGAAATGAAAATAATATTCTAAAAATATGCAAAGATTTCTTAAAAGCCATATTAACCACAGTTTGTAATGATGATTCATTCGGAATAGTGAATTTCACACCTAAATAAATAAATATAATAGATTTTCGCCTCGCTGCCCGCTTATTATTAGATCGCATAATACGGAGAGCTCGAGCTATCACATAAACTTTTTTCATATTTCGGAATTCAGTTAGACTTAGGTTTTTCCTTCGTACTCCAGTACATTCATCCTCCTACTTCAATAAATCATTTTCTGTTACAGCTGTAGATACACTTATGGAAATCCTTGTTTATAATAATCACCGTACTCATTACCTTTTTTCCTTCATATACATACTTGGATATATTACTTGGAACAATAATATATCCAAGTATATATCTATATAAAATATAAAACAGATATTTTATCATTTCAATTCAAGAGTATTTGCACTAATTTTCAATTTAAAAAAAAACCATTAATTAATTCTTCTCTATAAGAACATCCTCTGCCTCTCCCCCTCCCCACGTAAGGCGTTGTTTTAAAAATCGCTAAATTCGAATCCATTTATTTTATTTACAGAGTACTTTTAGTAAGTTACGTTACGTACGTAGTAGAGCCATGCTGCAGCTATATTAAATGTATAGTTGTAGCATGAATGGGTCGGCTCCACCGGCGAAGGACCACGCACTCACAGAATACCAGCGTAAAATAGCAGCTTAATGCTGCTGTGTTTCGTATGGTGAGTGTAGAGAACCGGAGACCCTTTTTACTGGAAAAGAGGCATTCTATCTTAGTCCTCACGGCTGACAACGAATCTGCATTTTCATTCGCAGACGTGAATAGATGTAGATGTCTATGGACCACAGCAACCACTTACCATCAGGTGGACTGTGTGCTCACTTGTCACCTTTATCTTATAAAAAAAACCATCTAGATGGTTGGCGGTCTACCACTGTGCGATTTACCAGAAGTTCCAATCATATATTTAAAAAAACGCACCTGTATTTTGATTCTTAATCGAGTACAGATGGAGGTGTCTATGGGCTATAGCATCCACTTACTATGAGGTGGACTATACGACTAGTAGTCATCCTTAAATTGTAAAAAAAAAGACCGTGAGGAAGCTAAGTAAGGGTCAAGACTCATTAGTTTAATTTATGAAACGGCATTTGGATTTTTGGTAACTTACGCTATAGCTCTATTGACCGGCTACGGTTTAATATTTAATAATTTTTATTTAAGGCATATTTTCATCATCTCTTAAAATGTAATATTTTATAAATACATTTTCACAATATTTTAACCGTTAAGACATAATATGTGTTGACATAGTTGGGTGCTGCGTTGACGATCGCGTTTGGGAAAAATGATGAGAGTGAATTTTTTACGATGCGCGCGCAATCCGACCTCAAAAACGACACCATGAAGTTGTTACGATGCGCGCGCACACTGACACCTAAAACCGACAACTTCAGTGGATAATTGTCTTTCAAGTTTTCGTGAGAACTGTTAACTATATTTAAAGTAGTTATTCAAATATAATATATGAATCTACAACACGTGTTTTATTTATATTATTGTAGAGTATGTAAGCCATTTATAGGCTTATGAAAAAACTAAGAATCTGAGAGTTGTGTTGTCATTCAATAAAAGCTATAATTTTCATTTGTGTTTTAGTGGTAAAATCCTCATAAATACACTATATTTGGCAACGAGGACCTTATTCACGCATTATTGAGTGCGATAAAGTTAAATAGTTACAAATAAATAATGTCAAACAAAGGAAATGTGTTGTTCGGCAACAACCTCACATTTGATAACCACATGCAAGAGTGGTATATTTTTAAGAGTCGATTTTTGTCCAGTTCTGTATGGTAAATGATTATCATGATGACACTGACAAAGCAGAAGTTATGTGAAGAGCTTTTTGCTCACATCATTAGCAGAAGATATATTATATTGCCTAGTACGCGATTTTGTTTTTGGGTGATTCCGCTATAGACGATTTTTGGACATTAATTTTTAAATCACACTATTTGTTACTTTTTCATATCAGCGCAAAGAAGAAGGTCAAAATGTAATTATAAAATATATTTTTTTTGTATTTGAATTAATATTTAAAATTTTGGTGCGCTTGGAAAAATTATTATTCGAAGAATCGGTATAAACAGCAAAATCACACCGGAGATTACTGGCGCGAAACAGCTGTCACCGATAGTTTGAAGTTATATTTACCGGCTAAACGTGTAGCGAAAATATTACTTTATTCTTATATGCCTAAAAATTTAAGTATTTATTGTTATTTTTTAAGCATTATTGGCTGCATAAAGTTACTTTCAGCTTGTTGCACCCGCGATAGAAAATATATAAAATTTTGTGTTATTCACAGAATTAAAATGTTAAACTTTTGTAAAAGTAAAAAGAAGTCAAAGGCGAACTTATTTCAAATGTTATTAAGAGTATAATGTTACTTAAATTGAAATTTACTTTAATTCAAATTGGCTGCACCCGCGATTGTGATGTTGGGATCGCGGGTGCAACACTGTGACAACTAACCTTATTGCCTGATTTATAATATAATTTAGTTTTTTTTTAATGCCTTGAATAATAAGTATATGCTGTGCATGATTGGTGATATATATTTAATCTGTGTTTGTATTTTATTTCTTTTTTTTATAAATATATCGGCTAAAATGACAGAAGAGCGAAGGAAAGAGACCGCTTGGCAAAAATATAAAAACCTCGATTTCTATGCAGATTATCTCTCGAGAAAGGGCTCGTGATTCAAAACGGAAAGAGGTAGTGAAAAGGAAAGTGGAGGTAGATGAAGATTTGAAAATACTGGTTAGAATCAGATTAAAAAAAAATGAATGCAGGCAACTAAAAGCGTCGTAAAGAAGAACAACTAAAACAGATCGGTATTAGATACAGCAGCCGTCGCACACTGGGAAATGCTGTAGTAACAGTGAAACGTAATCTACCAGCTATTCCCACTAAAGCATTTGAGCTTGTAAAAAAATTGCTGCAGAATTCCAAGTTGTTTCATCTGACAAAAATTATTCCCCTAAAGCAGTGCCTCGAAAACTGACGGATGAAGTAAAATAACAGATTATTAATTTCTAAAATAGGGATGATATTAGTAGATAATTGCCTGGGATGAAAGACGTGATATCTAACAAATCAAATACGAGAACGAAGTCACGAATCCAGAAGAGAACAATGATTATGAGAATTCGTGAAGTCTTCGAACATTTTAAAGAAACTTATCCCGAAACATCCGTTGGCAAGACTGTTTTTTTTTAAAGAAAGATCTGCCCATATTCTGCCTATCAACGATACTCCTCATAATATTTGCGTGTGTACAGCTCACTCAAATTACATTACTATTCTCACTATTTCTAATTTTCGGCAAATTGAAATTTTTGATGTATTTGAAAAGAAATAATTAACATAAGTGACAAAGAAGTGTACTAATTAGTTATAAACATTTAGTTATAACTAATTAGTACACTTCTTCTCATAGTTTAATCTCATATTTCATTCCTCTTAAAGATTTTATTGGTGTTTGTTTTCACTTAAATTAGACGGGTTGCACCCGCTATGATTTAATGTTGCACCCGCGATTGCTTTAAAAGTGAATAATTCATTGTTTATTTTTGTTTTTATATTTTTTTTATTTATTTACTTGATTTGTTAAACCTTTTGCGAAATAGCAAGGCATAACATAATAAATGTTTCACAATTAACAGACTTTTGTGTTTTTGTTTTATGATCTAGAAAGTTTCGGCCATTTTTGTTGCACCCGCGATAGGACTTTGAGCCTCCTTCTTGACTATTTAAATGTTTAATTTTTTTTTATAGAATAAGGGTGACAACCGAGCACACAGTCCACCTGATGGTAAGTGGTTGCAGTGGCCCATAGACATCTACATCTATCTTCGTTTGCGAATTTAAATGCAGATGCGTTGTCAGCGGTGAGGACTAAGATAGAATGCCTCTTTTCCAGTAAAAAGGGTCTCCGGTTCTCTACACTCACCATACGAAACACAGTAGCATTAAGCTGCTATTTTACGCTGGTATTCTGTGAGAGCGTGGTTCTTCCCCGGTCGAGCCGACCCATTCGTGCTACAACTATACTATTAATATAACTGCAGCAAGGCTCTAACACGTAAAAAAAATTAAATTCTTATAACGTAAAATAAAATTCTTATAATGAAATAAAAAGTAAACTTGTTGAAATGTAGCTCTTCCAAGAATAATTTTATTTAATATGTTTTTTATTTTATTATTATGAAACTTTACATACGTCAAAATGTTGCACCCGCGATAATGGAATCGCCCTTTTCTGTTAAAACTAGAAGACTTAGCTTATAAGGCTCTTATCGAAAAGATTGACAACCAGTTTTCCTCAAAGAAACGTATGTTTGCGGATAGATATGTTTTATAAAGCGGAACAAAGACCAGGCGAATACTTAACTGAATGGGCGGCCCGGTTTCGTCATCTCACACAGTTTTGTGGTTTTAAAATAGAACTCGAGACGGTATTATGAGACAAGTTTGTGCTAGGATTGGCGAATGCCAAGGAAAAAGAAAAGTTTTTTAGTGAAAACATCGATAGCTTGACATTCAACAAAGCGTTGGAATTAGCACAAAGCGTACGATGTGTTCGAGTTGCAGTTCAAAGGTCATTGCAAGATGAGGGACTAGCCATATCATCAGCGGCAGCGCAACACGTTTTCGCTTTACGAGCCCAAGAAAATTCTGTTCGTCAAACTACAGAAAAAAAACATATCTTGCTTGGTTTGTGGATATAAGAACCATACTAAAGATAAATATCGATATGCGAATTATTTTTGTCAAAAGTGTAATAAAAAAGGACATTTAAAACGTGTTTGTATGAGTTGTTATAAGAGCAACAATTATTTGGAGGTGGATGACAACGATTTAGTAAAACGTATTTCAAACGATTTTTATACTACTGTAACTGTAAGTACTAAAATTATTCGTTTTTATATTATAAAACAGATCTTAAACAACCAGTTCTGTTGGGTCGTGATTTAATTACGTCGTTTAATATTAAACTGTGTATTGGTGACTGTAACAACTTACAGCATAACAACTTAGTAAAGCAACTGAAAGAAGCATATTCACAGATGTTTACAGATGAACTGGGGACTTTTAATAAATATAAAGTAACTTTGAAAATAAATAATGATGCTCAGTTAAAGTTTTTTAAGCCGAGAAGAGTACCAGTAGCTTTGAAACATAAAGTTGAGTTAGTTATAATTGTATAGAAGTTGAATTATTCTTGTATATATTATTGTTAAACTAGATTATATGTTAGATTGCCCTTGCATTACATAAGTTATGTGAAATAAGTCTGCCTTGTCTATTTAATTTGTTTGAATTCCAGGTTGATCTTCATCTTCCACGCAGATCATCTACATATCAGTACAGAGATATTGAGCCTGTACCTAGCTTATCTACTTATACTACATCAATCAGTGGTGTTGAAGTGACACCAAGAAAGAGGGAAAGATTAAAAACAATATCCAAATTAAAGAGAAGAATAATAGACAAAGAAAAAAGTTAAAAAATGCTGAAAAGAAAGTATAGGATCTAAAATAATTCAACATATTATATATTATTCAAAGTATATAACATTAAGTGATTTTCTTTACACGCACATAAGAAAAAAAAATTGTTTTGCAATATATTAAATGTGGATAGAGAGGAACAGTTTTGTAAAACAAACTTAAGTGTGGAGATTGTATCGCAATTTTGCATTCTCAGCATAATGATGCAAAATCGTTAATATAGTTATTTAAATCTTTATAAAGATAAAAGAGGTTAAATTTACCCATCAAAAGACGTGATTGATGTATGTTTATTTTGTGAAACAATATTAAGAGTAAATATAAAGATTAAAAATCTCAATAAAAAACAAATTACAATTTTTTTTTAAAAACGTTACCTACACTAGGATTTTCTCCTGTATCGCGGGAGCAGTTTACATAAATAGATTTCACAATTGCAAACAATAAGACTCAGAACAATTATTTGTAGGCCATACAAATACTTGTTCCGTGCGGGAATCGAACCTGCGGCCATTAGCGCTGCAACTTATTGCTAAGCCACTGCGCCACGGAGCCGTCAACTAATTGTCACCAGGTTCTTAAATAATTTTTACTTATTTTTGTTTTGTTACGCTTAAGAATTATAACTTCCTACGTGCGTACATAAGTACAAACACACGTTTTTTTTTAAGTATCGCTATGTATCAATTAAAAATTAATAAGTTTTGTGGTTTTTTTTGTTATTACTAATCTTTTAATTGATATATACCATAGAGAACGGAGGGGAGTAGCCATAGCGTTTTTCCCCGATACAGAACTGTCTGTCAATTATTGCGGTGGGATATAGTCTGCGCACACAAAAATAATTGTCCGTCACTACGAAACTCACACAATAATTAAAACAATAAACTAACAATTTGACACACACACACACACACACACACACACATAAACATTATAGCAGGATCGCTCGCCAGAGACAACTCGGATCAGTCGCTAGACCGATCTGCATATTGTATAAGGCCGAGATGCCTGTGTTGATGAACAAATCCGAAACAACACGACTGTTATTATTATTATTTTCCCATTAACAACATTATATTATTAATATTATTATTATTTTCCCATAACACGTAACATTTCTAACGATATACTACTATTTACTCTATACCTACATAGAAAGAAAAAAGCAAAGTTACAGTATATATGCGTCCCACAACTGGGCTGAGGCTTCCCCTTATTTGTGAAATCGATATGATATTTTACATAGAGATAGTTTATGGGCCGGAGGGTAACATAGAATTAGATTATAAATTCTGCAATTACTATATGGGTCTTGGAATTATAAAGGGACTGCGATTTTCCAAAAGGATGTCGTTTTCCAACTGTCACACGGGCGTAGCTGCGGGCAAAAGCTAGTAAAGAATATACCTGTGTGACTGGTGACTGCGTCTAATATGAAGGAAAATAAAATGCAAAATTCACAGACTTAGACAGCGCAGGAAGCAAAAGTACGCTGCGGCCTTAATGAAAAACTCTCTTTGAAACGTAATTTCTGCGACCGACGTGGAACTGGCAGCTTCAATTGATTTTTCTCTTCAATTATCTTTATTTTATTCACCGACGTTTCATTGATGGCGTTTTCGAGTTTTTTTTTTTTTTTATTTATTTATTGGGGTACATAAACAATGGCGTAATAAAATATTTGAACAACAATGATGATAAAAACAATCTTAATAATTGCGACACCAACGACATTAACATTGTTTAAAATAATTTCCTAGTCCTCAGTGGGGTTAGTCAAAATGGCTGTCTACAATCGTTAACGCTCGATCTTATAGTGTTATATAATTATATTATAACACTAGTAGTACATTATTACTAATAGTACATTAGTAATTAGGGCTGATTTACATGTATTAAGTAGGCAAGTAATTAATTAAATTTTTGTGAATAGAATAAACACTTGTACTAGTTTCGCAATATTAATTTTAAATTACTATTATAACAATTATAAAAACGACTGCTTACGCCTCACGGCACCGTCAAGGTATGATATAAGAATAAGTAATTCTTAATAAACGCTTATTTTTATACACCCTGATGTTTAATCTAATAATCAAAATAATATAAAATTTATTAGAACCTTAAGAAGAACAAAATCTTAAAGTTATAAAAGTTATGTACGTCCCACTGCTGGGCACAAGCCTCCTCTATTTTCTGAGAGGGTTTTAGGGCAAGGAAATGTCCGCCACGCTGCCCCAATGCGTGTTGGCGAACTTCACAGGTCTTCGAAATATTTTTTTCTTACTTCTCAGACATGCAGGTTTCCTCACGATGTTTTCCTACACCGCCGAGCACGTGGTAAATCAGTACTTAAAATAGCAATTAATAATTTCATTGGTGCCGGCGGGCATGGAACCCAGGTTGCTCGCGTACTGTGAAGCTTACAGCGAGCGCTAACCATCTGAGCTACCACGGCTCTTGAGCTACCACGGCTCTTGAGCTATCATGGCTCTTGAGCTACCACGGCTCTAAAATCTTAAGAAGAAAAATAAAATAAAATCTTAAGAATAAAATCTTAGAAGACACTAATAATATTAAAAATTATTATATTAGAATACCTTATATCTGGAGGTAGCCGTGGTTAACTATGACATTGGGACGTCAAACACCTCAGGATTCAAAATGTGACTCGACTGTACCTACATGTTATAGGCATGTCGGATTACAGGGGGTGCCGCATTAGACAGGGGCCGGATTACCGGGGGTCCACTGTATATTATTATTGATAAACGTATTACAGGATTATATTATTGATTAACAAATACAAATAAATGAATTATAGGAATCTATTAAAATGAAGCGTCATTTAAAATAAAATAATGTTTCTTTCATGGCAAGATAAGAAAAAGTGCAAGGAAGATGGATATTCCATCTCGCTTCCTTATAGCCGCCAAGACCGCCTACACTACGTCAGAAGGGGTCGTGACGGAAAATCTTACACTTTTCCTCGCCTAGCCCCCATCCGTCAAATTCGTACCGTCCGTTATCACTATAAATCATCACAAAGTCCAATGTGCGAAAATTACGTTTTATGTTATAATTTCGATATATCGTGAATATTATGGCGAAGTTGTTTTCAATAAAATGGCGTTGGTCAAAGATAGCATAATAAAGTATATACCTGTGATTGAATTTTTATTTATAAACGCAAATATCGCTCACCTCAGCAACACTGCCCTAAACATCGCACGGAGCATCCGCGTTCCGTCGAGATAAAGTTAAAAAAAATGTTCCCTCTTTTTTCCTCCTAATAATACATTTATCCTATTAATATTATAACAAACACTTACCGTTACAGCCTATGGTTACACCCTATTTTAAGTCCACTGCTAAACATAGGCCTTCCTCATATGTTGCCTCATAGGGGGTATATTTGCCTTAGCTGCCACTATGTAACAAGGTACGTCTACCGTGTACTAGAACGGTATACCGACTAGGCATGACGATCTGAAATCGATTGATCGATTTCTTGTTCCAAAAAGATCGATCTTTAAATCGATATTTAGCATTGAATCGATATTTCACCCTAGAAATCGAGATTCGATTTTTCTGTTTTGATAAGAACCATAAAATTAAAGTAAAACAATTACAGTTTTTCACTTAATTATTTGAAAACTCGCGAAATGACTGTGTTCTCAGTTTCTTTCGCCTCTTCTTAATGGATTAATAAATAAAAAATAGTTGCGTTTGTTATCGCTTTGTTGTATTTTGTTGGTAGTGTAAATACAAACTCAAAAAGTAAATCAAATAAGATCAATTTTAATCGAACTTTAAATCTCGATTTATTTGAGAATCAGATTTCGATTCAAATCCATTTGAAAATTGATCTTTTTTAGAAAAACCGCCATCCTAATCGGGTTAGATGAAATTCGTATAATTCAAAAATAATAGTAAGGAAGACATCGGTTGACGGTTCTAAGTATACTTGATTAGATTATTATTGAGGTTTAAGAACTTTATTTCTGAAAAGAGTATACACTCACTGAGAAATATAAAAGAAAAGAAAGGAACATATGATTTGAGTAGACATAACATATCTGTGGACTTACGTTAAGTATTAAATATGAATATAAAATCTTGCACAAAATATAAAAAAGACAGGGGGTAATTTAAGAATATTTAAGATTAGTATTACTAGCTTGAAATGTTCCACTGTAGGGCAAAGGCCTCCCTACTCTCTTTTCACTTCTCTCTCTCCAGAGCCACCACAGACCAGTCCTTCATGCAGAAGTCCAGTTCATACCGGTATCCCGCTGCCCATTTGATTAGATATATCCATAAAATATATGTTTATCTAATAACGATGTTATGATAAAATAGTAATCTTAGGCGGAAAAATATTATAATGAGCACAAAATTGCTAAAGGTGGAGTTTTCCTTCGCGATTTTCACCATACGGGTATAACTGAACCTTAACTTTCTGAAGTACTTTGTAAAATTTTTCTATAAATAAAGATATTTGATTTGATGTGATAAATAATTAGTTAAAAAGTTAAAGTTGCAGCCTATATATGCGGCCCATTCCTGGACACAGGCCTCCTCTCATTTCTGAGAGGGTTTAAGGGCAAGGAAAAGCCCGCCGGGCTGCCCCAATGCGTGTTGGCAAACTTCAGATGCCTTCGAATTTTTTTTTTGCGCGTAACCCTAATTATTTTTCTAAACTGTATTTTTCAAAAAGTTGCTTAAATTACTACTTATAACATAAGTTATCTGCCAGTGAAAATCCCGTCAAAATCAGTCTAGCCATTTCGGAAATGAGCCGGAACAAACATAAATTTTTAATATTGTTTTTTTTTTGCTTTGAGTACCGTATTTACTTTCATATGCATTCAGTAAAAAGCTGTTATTTGGACAGTACAAACAGACACTTCAATTTTATTTAATTCTATACATATAATTGTTTACTTTTTTCGCTAAAATGCAAAAAGGGAATACTTGCTGATTTTCCTTTGTTGTTTATCTGAAGAACCTCATTCGGAAACAAATGGTTGAAAAAATAATTATGTGTGACACACATATTTTGTGTTCTTACATAAAAAATAAAGAGATACTTAATATCATTTTATATAAACGACTCTAAATACATCTGTCGAGTGTTTAGCTCACGCAACGCCGCCGACATCTACTATCTGATTTAATTATCTTTTGTCTCTCTTCAATCATCTTACTACTTATATTAAACGTTAAAACAATTTATATAATATTTTTATTAATTCAAAGCGATATTATCTTAAGTCAGAAAATGTCCATAATAACGAAAGAAATTTTATGGTTCTTGTTCTCAAAAAGTTAAAATCTTAATAAACAGTGGTATTTAATAAAAAGTAAAATCCGAAATGTATCAGATCTGAAATCTAAAAAACAGAAGTCTGTATTTTTGAGCATCCCTCTATTAAAAAAGAAAAATACAGTTAATTTAAAATTATAAATATGCATAACTTTTTATAGAGGCTTTTTCAATAGGGATGCTCGAACTTTCACAGCGTATAGCGGCCATCTTAGTAAAACGATAGCTGTCAAATTTGACAAGAATACTATTTTAGTTTAGTCTATTTTACTATTTACTACTACTACTATTTTACTATTTTTTTGTACTATTTTACTTTAGTTTAGTCTTGACCTTAGATTATTATAATAGCTCTTTACTTATGAAATTGCCGTTCTGCAGTAATGGCCATTTCAAATCAAAATAATTTTTATTTGGCTAAGAATTCTAATTACAAATTCATTTCATTTTAAAAACATGTTTTTTTTTAAAATTAGTAATTTGTTTATTGATTAGCGTTATTTTTTCATCGCATTTGAATCTTTTTCGTCATTGATTTGATACGTAAAAAATTCGAGTAATTATGGCATATGAGTACCGTCGTGGCAGTAACGCGGCACAACGCAACATCAACGACGTTTACGGAGCGAATACTACAAACGAACGCACCACCTGTTATTGGTTTGCCCGCTTCCAATGACGAATTAAAGGCGATAATGGAAACTAATGATACTCAATCTACGGCTGAATTAGCAGCAGCTTTCGACGTTAGCATCAAAACAATATTGGTCCATTTGCGTCAAATTGGCAAGGTAAAAAAGCTTGACAATGATCTTGAAGCTTGAAAAAACTCAATGATCGCCAGCGCGAAGTACGCGTAGAGACGTGCCTTACACTGCTCAACAGGCACACAAACGAAGGAATTTTGAACCGCATTGTTACCTGCGACGAAAGATGAATTGTTTGACAATCGCAAGCGCTCAGCAAGTTGGTTGGATCCTGGTTCAGCACTTAAACAATGCCCTAAACGAAAATTTACCCCTAGAAAAGTGATGGTCACTGTATGGTGGTCTAGCGCCGGTGTGGCGGCAAAAAAATTCAATACCCGAGAGGCGGTACAAAATGCCTTTGAAGAATTTGCTGCCTCCCGTCCAGCTTTCATCTTTCGTCTCAGATTTCTTCAACAGGGGCATCAATAAACTGCCACTGTATTGGCAAAGATGCATCGATTGCATGGGTGATTACTTTGATTGATAGAAATAAATATAATAAAAACAGAGGCAGTCATAAGGACTGCCGACAGTAGAGAAAACTCAAGGATGTATGCGTATACATGTACACAGGCCGCTATACTGCTCGTGACGTCACGAACATGTCGAGGTCATCGGTGACGCGAACCCATAAGTTTTTCCCCCACCAAAAATTGCTCAACGCGGCTAAAGAAGTTTTCTCTTCAAAAATATAGAAAAAAAAAATAAGTTAACTTATTTCATAAAAAACGGCAATTTCATTTATATACTTAAAGAAAAAGAAAAGAAAGTCTTGATATTTCCCCACGGAACGCTACACTGCACTACACGCTTCAACAATGCGCTAAAATTGTTAAAATTTATTATCAAAATCAGTGCTCTGTTTGTCTAACGTTCCGTGCGTTGCGTCCAATTTATGGCATTCATGGCCGTTGATTCCACGACTCCACTATCCGTCATTTATTAAATTTGAGAAAACTGGGTCGGTGATCGATAAAGTAGTGCCTGTACGTCAAAGAAACGCGAGATCGTTGGAGAATATTGTTATCGTTCGGGACAGTGTGCGAAAAAACCCCAGACAGTCCATTCCGCGTCGTGCGCAAGAGCTAGGCATTTCTGCGACATCAACTTGGCGGATTTCGCGTCGAGACTTGGGTTTTCGTCCATATAAAATTCAGTTAACTCAAGAGCTAAAATCCAACGACCACATACAGCACCGTGTATTCGCTGATTGGGCTTTAGAGGGCATTTTAGGCATTTGGCGGCTGACCCTGCTTTCGGTGAAAAATCATCTTCAGTGATGAGGCTTATTTCTGGTTGAGTGGCTTTGTTAACAAACAAAATTGCCAGATTTGGAGCGACGAAAATCCACGGGAGATTCATCAAGTGCCTCTACACTCCGAAAAAGTCACTGTTTGGTGTAAATTTTGGTCCGGCGGTATCATCAGCTCTTATTTCTTCGAAGATGCGCAAGGAGCCGCGCTCACTGTCAACGACAACCGATATCGAACGATGATAACAATTTTTTGTGGCCTAGGATAGATGGTATGGACCTCACAAACATGTGGTTCCAACAGGACGGCGCCACTTGCCATATTGCACGGGAAACATTAAATTTATTGGGTGATAAGTGTGAGTGCTTCGTCATCTCGCGTGGTGGCGACATCTGGCCACCGAGATCGTGTGACTTAACACCGCTCGATTACTTGTGGAGCTACGTGAAATCTCTGGTCTAAAGGCCCGAAGGCCAACGTAACTCGCGTTCTTCATGAAATTGAGCCCCATTTATGCGAAGATGTCGTCCAAAACTCTTGTCGACTTTTGATAGGCTGAAACGAAAACGGATGCACAAAGTAATCTAACATAACGCGTGTCTTTTTTTATATCATAAGGGTGACAACGAGCACACAGTCCACTGATGGTAAGTGGATACTGTGGTCCATAGACATCTACATTTATACTCAATTAAGAATCAAAATGCAGATTCGTTGTCATCCCTGAGGACTTCGTTTCCAGTAAAAACGATCTCTCCCTCCTCATACGGAACACAGCAGCATCAATATGCTATTTTACGCTGATATTCTGTAAGAGCGTGGTCTTACCACGGTCGAGCCGACCTATTCATGCTACAACCATAATATAGGTGCAACGTTACTTTACCACGAGCAAGTGTCTTAACATGCTATTGCCAATTTTTTAATTTGTTTTCGTTTTATTTATTTTTTATTGACTCGGTATTTATTACTTGTTTGAGTCAATTTTATACTTTAATTTATAACACTTATTACTTGCTACATATATCAAAATCGCGCGGGAAACTGTATTTTAACCGTATTAGATTCACACAACAATAGTTGTCGCTTTATTATCAAGTGAGTAAATTTTATAAATAGGTATAGATATTATACTAAAGTACATAAAAGCCATTTCCAAAATCTAATAACTAGCTGTTGGACTTACTCGTACGTAGTTTCCAGGCAATCTAAAATTTAGAAAAAAAAAAGCTTAGGACACCGAGCGACGAACGTGTGCGTGAGATTTTGTGTGAACAAAGAGCGCCACGCTCGTGTGCGTGGTCGTGATCGATGGCGCTGCGACGTTGCCGTTTCTCTCACTTCCGGTTGCGATGATGTCGCTCCGCTAGGGCGGGCGGGCGGACGCGGATTACTTAACGGATTTTTTAAATTGTTCATATTAGAAACAGCTGTTATGTGAGAAACATCTTTTGGCTTAATAAATTTTTACTAAACGTAGTAAGAATGACAGAGAGAGAAACATAATATAGCTATGATATATGCCTTCAAAGAGCTCAGTAGTTGTCAATAATCAAACGTGTTTCCAATTAACAATTGTTAAAATAAATTTGCTATATATTGTCCAGTATGTAAATAATACAAATAATTTTCAAATGAAATATATACATATATAACATTTTTTGCCGCAAGACATAATTCAGAAGTTGGAAAAATACTTGCTACTTTTTAATTATTAAATAATTATTTGTTTATAACAGTTGCATTAAAAGTCAAGATTTTACATACACAGCCATACACAGCCCACTGCTGTGCCACAGGCCTTCTCTCATTTCTAATAGGGTTTTACGGCATACAATTGCCCGCGATGCACCAATGCGTGTTGGCGATCTTTACATGTTCTGGAAATAAAATATTTTCTAAGATTAATTGGAAGTTGTTACGCAAAAAGAATCTAACTCACAAACGGCTACTTTTGAAATATTGACATTTGAAGTTTTCTAGAAGAAGTTTATCATTGCGGGATAATATTTTTTTAATAAAAAATTATGTATTAGCATTAAGTAATATTTACATTGTAATTACAGTAGCCTAATAATGGCAACGCGAACTCAAAAGGTCGTGGGTTCGAATCCGCGATTCGACTACTTTTAAGCATTTTAAGCTTACCAGGAGTGCTTAAAGGGAATATTAGTAATGTTACTAGCATTACTAGTATTTAAAAAAAAGTAATAGTGACACTCCTTCCCTCTATTGACTTAGATTTCGTTGTAATCACATTTATTTCATGGGTTATTTTTGAAAGATACACTGAAAGACAACTCATTTTTGACCCGACTGTGGGTTGGATCCTTTTTGCGTAACTACGTCCAATTGTTCCAAAAACCTTTTAAGATATATGGGAGCGGACTCTGCCCAGCTGTGGGATATATATAGGCTGTATTTATATTAACTTTAATATATTTAGTACTAGCTGGTGGAAATATCGTCATAACTTTGGAAGAGTTACATTGTTTAATTAGTAATGATAATACATTCATTGAAGTTGAATGCCATGTGACTTTTAAATAAATTTGACGATACGATATGCGCGCCACCTACTGTAAGTTAATTGTACTATGCCTATAACCTTCACGCAAATGCACGCAATAAGTTGACAAAGTTTTAGCGCAATCTGATTAACGGTGTGGCAGCACATAAAATACGAACAAACAAACATTAATTTTTATATATTAAATATTATTATGAAGAAGAACGTACACTGAGGAAGATCTTTAAGCTTATTGTAAATGTATAAATCGCCAGATGGCCCATAACAGTGTAATTTTGCAATGGTCTTGATATTTTGTATTTTTAAAAATTATTGCCTTTTTATATTTAAATGTATATTATAATAAAAATGATCTTATGGATTTTTTAGAACATTCATGATTAAAAATAAACTTTTAATAAAATGTTTAAGTACTCAAAAGAATAAAATAATTTCAGATTTTGAAGTCAGGGCCTTTATACTTCTGTACAGTATGTCTTAGCACCGACTTCGGAATGTGAAATTATTTCTCTTTTTATTTCTTTAAAGTCAGATTTAACTTTGAATGAATTATTCAACTTTAAGTTTTATTAAAAGTTACTTTTTTTATTCTTGGTTAGACTAAGAAAATATCTTTAGAGTAATATTAAAAACTACATCCTCTATTTTCCCACTCTTATTGGTGGATTTTTTGGAGTTAAGTAGGTAGATATGTTCTGTTATAAGCTAGATAGTTTTTTTTAATAGAAGAGGGGACAATCGAGCATGCGGCTCACCTGATGGTAAGTGTCTACCGCCGCCTATGAACAACTGCAACACCAAGGGAATTGCGGGTCGGTTATCGGCCATTTAAAAAGGAGTAAGTTACTATTGCTTCTCTAACAAACAGTGAGACTTTGTCAACGATGTGAATCATCGTTGGCTTCGTTTTAAAGATTAGTTTCGTAGTATTGCCTAAACGTATTTAGTATCAATTATAAGCTGACACCTCATTTTAGGTTACAAAATGTTATCATTATATAATAACAACCAAATAAGCAATTAATATAAAACAGACTACAGTAAATAACATCGTCTCGTCTTGCGATCAAAATGACTGCCAAGCGTGACGAAAAAGGCATAATCTCGCTACAACACAACAAGACACACAACACAACACACGAGACTGACACTGTCCAGTCATAGACTTCTACGTGCTAATAAAGACGAAGAAGAAGAAATACCGCAGTTGTAGAGTGATTTCCATCGGCAAACGATTCTCACCAGTGTTGCACAATCGCACTGCTGGTTCACATAAGTATAATTTAAATTATTGTTTATAATATCTTGATTGCGATACAAATTCAAGACTCGTGACAGCAACACCTAATATAGGTTTGCAGAGATTGTTGCAAAGCATGGTCCATTCATAGTAGCGGCTTAAGAGTATCTTCTATCCCATTATAATCCCGTAGGTGTCGTAAGAGTTGACAGAGGGAAACTGAAACCGAAGATGGGCAGCAGTGTCACCCTAATATCAATTAAATTGCCATAAATATTGCGAACCTGCCTTCCAATCGTGGCAACTATTGAAAATGTCCTCCGTATACGGTAATTTATAAGGGAGGCCTATGTTTAGCAGTGGGCTTTTTATGAGCTGTGGTGGGATGAGTGACGGTCCTTTAATAAAGATTTCGAGTCAAGGAGAGATAACATTCACATAGTAAAACGGTAGGAATAAGGAGGAAGTTAGCGCGACTCGAGAGCGCCGAGAAACTCCTGACAATATCTACTAATTACAAAATTTCCACCAAAAGTTTTGCAATAAAGACATCGCACTCTTGTTTCGCTATTGAAAGAAGTAGTATGCCCATAAACCAAGGGTTATTCAGGATAAATTATCTAATATTTTAGCGAGGCTCTACCACGTATTATTTTAATTTTATACGTGGTAGAGCACCGTTGCATGTATATTATAGTTGTAGCACGAATGGGTCGTCGATAAGGACCGCACTATTACAGAATATCAGTGTAAATAGCAGCGCAATGCTGCTGTATTTCGTATGTTTATTTATCGAGAACCGGGGAACCCTTTTACTGAAAATGAGGCACTCCATCTTAGTCCTTAGGGGTGACAACGCATCTGCATTTTGATTATTTACTGAGGATAGATGTAGATGTCTATGGGCCACTGCATCAACTTACCATCAGGTGGACTGTGTGCTCGTTTGTCACCCTTATTCTATAAAAAAAAAAGATTAATATACAGCTTATTTAAGGTCAGTATTAGACAAAACCCGCGTTCGGTCCCCACAACTGAAGTTGTTAATGAGACCAGTATAGAGCCTGAGTGCTCCTTAATTTGTGTATTATTTAGTATTCCTTCGTCATTACGCGATAGAATAAATGGATGGAATTCCTGAAAAATTCTGGAGGCTCGATAAACAAATAATAAAAATACTTTTTTGTACTATTCTAAGCCAGCGTTTAACTACAATCCCACCTGATGGTAAGTGGTGATGTAGGCGAAGATGGTGAAGCATACTGACTTAACAAGAGTCTATTCATTCTTGCCTTGAAGACACCCACATTGTAATCGGATGCAAAGACAGATGCTGGCAACTTATTCCATTCCTTTGCAGTACGAATGACGAATGACATAGCAACCCATTTGGTTAAATTGCGTGGTAAGTCGACCACGAAAGAGTGGAGACTGTTCGAAGGGAGAGGGTAGAATTAACTTATGCAATTCTCTTTCGGACTGGATTTGATCCCGACTAGCCCGAGCACTTGGTTGGTATCTTTCCATAACTGTGCTGTCGCCTGCATACCCATAGAAGGCCAGGAGATAAGCCGTACGCTGGAAGCTTACACAGAAGCTAGCGTGTCAAAAAAAGCGTGACATCAAGGGAAACAGCAAGTGCTTCCCCACTGTTCTCGAGTGCCTCGCCCCATATGTGCGTGGCATATGCTAGAGCTAGCTGACCGATTTCGGCGGAACCCGTACTGGCGGTCTCTGAGGAGGTCATTCTGTTCTACGTATGCCATGAGATGGGCGTTCAATATACGCTTCATAATCTTGCAGAGTATGGAGGTAACTGTGATTAGCTGATTATTGCCAGGGTCGGTACGGCTGCCTTATTTGGAACAGGCAGCACGTTGGCCAGCTTCCAGGATTTTAGCACTATTCTAGTTATAAATGAGAGGCTCAGCACAGGAGCACAAGGCTTTAAAACTATAGTTGGTATACCATCTGATCAACTAGCTTTATTCATGGCTAGACTCCGCAAGGTATTAAGAACCTCCTTGTTTGTGATACGAACCTCCGCCATAGAGGTTCCATAATGAGGTAATTCAAGTGGAACGTTGTTATCACTGTCCAGACATGAATTGCAGGCAAAGAGAGACGAGAACAAGTCCGCTTTCTCTTTTGCCGTATGCGCTAGTATACCATCCGGTTTTACCAGCGGAGGCAATGTAAGCCGATAGAAGTTGGTCTCGACCGCCTTGGCATGAGACCAATAAACTCTAGTGCCGGATGGCATGGCAGATAGTTTTGCGCCAATATGTTTAATACGGTCGAGATTGGCTTTCCGTAACGCTTTTGTAGGACTTGTCGGTCTGGTTGAAAGCTTTCTCCATGGAGCTAATATCCGGAGCTTTGCGGTCTGGAACGTCAACCCAGGATAGATACGCTTAATGCTTACTTAATTATACGTTACAGTTAATACAGTTTGAACAGAAACAAGTGTTGGAAACTTTACAATTTTATATACAATAAATCTAATTTTAATTATATTTACGGGGAGTAGGACTGTATGACAATTTAAATTTTTAGTTTTAGTTTTTCTTGATTATAGTTTTTTTTAAAATATTGTGTAACCTTTTAGTTAGATTTAACTATGTTTTAACAATGTAAATAAATTTTAGTTTCTTCAAACCATTTGCATAATATGAAGTAACATTAATTCAGATAAAGTTTTTCTATATAATAATTTCGCATTTAATATTATTATGTCTTATGCAATAAGTAATATAAAAATAAATACTATAAGTATTTAAATTTAACAAAATAGTAATAATAATATTTAAAAAGATCACGTTTGTTTTAAAGGAAGCGTTACATAAATTTCACAACGACAAACATAATTATTCATATGCCATACAATATTTATTCCGTGCGGGATGAGAACGCGCGGCCCGCAGCGTCGCAGTCAAGAGCATACCAAACCGCCGCGGCGAGTCAACCACAACATAGTTGTTTTTTTTTATAGGAGAGGGGGCAAACGAGCATGCGGCTCACCTGATGGTAAGTGACTACCGCCGCCCATGAACAACCGCAACACCAGGGGAATTGCAGATGCGTTGCCGGCCTTTTAGAAAGGAGTAGGCTCTTTTCTTGAAGGTCCCTAAATCGTATCGTATTGTTTGTCTGTATGCCTGTCACAGACGTTTTTCTTGGGGCCTAGTTCATGGAAATGATTGAATTTTGCCAATGTCATAATATGAGCTACAGTACTCTGTTAGCTTTACAGTCAAAATCCACAGCTGAACATAGGCCTACCCCATAGATTGTCTCATAGGGAGGATATTTGCCATAGTCACCACGCTTGGCAAGCGGGTTGGCAACCGCAGTTTTTATTTATATTCGTTATTAGGATGATGCTGCTGAGTATCTCCTGAATAGTTTCCCTCTGTCGCCTCTTACGACACCCACGGGATGATATGCGGTAGTGCATATTCTTACACCGCCACTACACTATGCATACACGCCACTACCGTGCTGGTTCTATTATAATTAACATAAATAATGGTATAATATTATTGAAAAATATTATGCTTAAAATCTATGGGGAGGGCCTTTATTCAGAAGTGGACTTTAATAGGCTATAAAGGTAACGGTGAGTGGGAGAATATAAAAAGTAAGTTTTAAGAACCTTGCGTAGTAGTTGTAACTCATTTTTTGTGTTTTTGTATTAACATTATTTTTTTCCGAAATACATAAAAATTGCTATCCTGTTCCATTTGCTAACGTTGATACGTTATGGGTGCATTGAGCGATCAATTGACGTTATAAACGATTTGAAATTCATTACAACTAATGGCGCGTATTCTTTATCCTTAGGTACTTGTATAAAAATATGACACCTGGGCGACCGAACTTTGCTCTGCGTTAGACAAAAAATATGATTTTCTCAGAAATGACACTTCACTAAAAGTTTATCCAAATACAAAATTTCATTATTTTCTTTAAGAAAACGTAATCCGTGCACTAGGATTTTTTCCTGTATCGTGGAGGCAATTTACATACATAAATTGCACAAGGACAAACATCCAAACCCGGAACAATTAAGTACTTGTAGGCCATACAAATACTTGTTCCGTGCGGGACTCGAACCCGCAGCCCTCAGCACTGCAACTCATTGCTAAGCCACTACGCCACGGAGCCATTTAAATCATTGGAGCCGTTTCCAAGATACAATTACATAATATAATATATATACATTCTTGTGCATAATTATATACAAGAATTGCTCGCATAAAGTATAGGATACAAGCTTGACGTCTTGGCAGCTTGGCAGGCAGTCTTTTTCATACTGCTTTTGTCATTAAACAATATTTAAAACAAACGAACCGCCCCGGCTTCGCCTGTATGGGATTCATTAATGTGGCGTTACTTACATTTGAGATAATAAAAAACCATTTATTTTATTAATTTTACGTTTATTCAAAAAAAAAACATCAAGTTTTTCGAATAAAATATATAGCCTAGATTACTCCCGGTATTGCTGTCTATTTGTTTTTGAAGTTTCATTATAATCGGTTCAGTCATTCCGAAGATAATCGCGGACAGTAAGGCAGACAAACAAAAATTTAAAAAAAAATGGTCATTTATGTCTTAATAGCATGCAAATATCCCTCGGAGTTTAAAAGAAGCTAGTTATTTCAATATTACAAACAAACACTTCAATTTTATTTATTAGTATAGATATAAATTTGAAAACGCCCTAAGTGTCGCCCCCAAGCTCGCAGTCTATGAAAAAAAAAATATCCATAGCATTTAACAGGAAAATTGTAAAAAACCAACACGATTTTCAATCGACTCCCGTAGCAAAACACCGTTAAGCCCGATTCCCGAGCCGAGATAGGCGTCGGTTATCAAAAATTATATGGACTATTCCTACTAATTCGCTGCTTCCATCCCTGTTCGACACCCTCCGTCCCCCTTGCCCCTCTCACCCCGCCTACAACCGCCGCCTCTAAACTCATTTCCTGCGCGCCGCCTGGTTGTATTAATTTTAAATTAACTTAGGATAAAGCGGCGCGCCTGTTTGAAAGTCGAAATCAAATGTTTGCAACCGTTTAGATAAACCGAAGCGCGATCGAGTCAAATGCAACCTGATTTTTTTTAATAGAAGAGGCGGTAAACGAGCATGCGGCTCACCTGGTGGTAAGAGTCGATCGCCGCCCATGAACAACTGCAACACCAAGGGAATTGCAAGTGCGTTGCCGGCCTTTTAGAAAGGAGTAAACTCTTTTCTTGAAGGTCCCTAAGTCGTATCGGTCCGGAAAAGGCAACTTCATTTTAGACGACGTAGAAGTGGAACGCTGGTCTTAATCAATTTATGTCCGATTGCGTCTAGTTTTAATCGAATTGAAAGTTTTTGTTACTTTCTCCGCGCATCGGGGTAATTGATATAACATATATCCACAGTCCACCTGATGGTGAGTGGATGCTGTGGCCTATAGACATCTACATTTATTCTCGTCTAGCTATTTCCGCGACTTCATCCGCGTGGAATTTATTACGATTGGATTTCATAGGTTTTATTTTTTTGCGCGGAACCCTAATTCTTTTTAATAAAAGGCTATCTAAGTTACTTCTTATAACATAAGCCATTTCGGAGATTAGGCGGAGCAAACAGACAGAAAGACAGATAAAAAAACAGACAAAAAAAATTTTTTTTTGTTATAAGTAGTACTTTCATATGCATTTAGTAAAAAGCAGTTATTTTGATATTACCAACAGACACTTCAATTTTATTTATTTGTATATATATATATATATATATATATATATATATATATATATATATATATATATATATATATGAAGATTAACAATCAAAATGCAGATGTGCTGTCACCCTTGCGGACTAAGATGGAATGCCTCGTTTCGAGGAAAAAGGGTCTCCGGTTTTCTTCACTCGCCATACGATAAGCAGTATTAAGCTGCTATTTTACGCTGGTATTCTGTGAAAGCGTGGTCCTTCCCCGGTCGAACCAACCCATTTGTGCTACAACGATAATATAGCTGTAGCGTGGCTCTACCTGTAGAGACACTTAGGACGGGTTCAGATTTTAAATACTATTGAAAAACCCGTACCACCTGTGCCATAAATAGCATGGATAACATTAGATGACGCTCGAAACTAATCTTTAGTTTATTAGTTACACTGATTTTATATATATATATATATATTATATTGTCGGGAATGAGGGTAAAAAAATAAAAGGAAATACGAACAAATGAAGGTAGAATGTTAATCTCTCACTTGTTTTAGCAGTATAAAATATCGTGCAGGCCACTAAGAAGAGCAGTCTGTAATTCTAAGAGTCCTACTGTCGTTACTATGCCCGTTGCGGTATTCTTCTAGTATAGGCAAGGAAGGTTGTGTTGCTGAGAGGCTGCCCAGTGTTACATTGAAATGGGTAGTGATGCTGTTAGTTTGCATACTTTGGTGTTATCATGTAATTGGGGTCCTGATAGTAAGCAGGGTTTGTTACCAAGTAGTGTTCTTTTATTTAAATACTTTTGACATCAGAAGTGGAATAATTTCTTACATCAGAAGCCTTTTCTTGTAGCTCTACATTCTAATTTCTTACAATATATTACTTCGCTAATAAGATGTTATGGTTATTGCACGTAGTGTCATGCCAAAAAGGTGATTTAAAGAAAACCTTAACGCTTTTCATAGAATACAACCCCAAAATGAATTACATAAATGTCAAGTATATTGTATCTTTCTAACCTATCTAACCCTAGAACTATTAAAAATATAATAAAACAAGAATAAAAAAGTATACAAAGAAAAGAGAAAAAGAAAAATCTTAAAATTCTATACAAATAGAAAATCTGTACACAGTTTTATGTGATAATACCACTCCTTCCATCTCATGAAAACAGGGCGACGACAAAGGCGTTTCTAATCACATCACCTACTAGATTAGCGTTAGGAAGATATATAGGATCCATTGTATTGTCCGCGGCAGACTTGACGGAAGCATTCCGCCTCACCCCAGTTACCCCATCCGCGCGGAAATGGCGGCGGGGAGCGGAGACAGCGCCATCCGGCGAAGTAAAGTCTCGCTAGTGGGTGCAGCTTCGTCTAGCCTTTGTTCGGTGGAGTATCGACACCGACCCAGTTTTAGGGAAACCAACATTATTGGCTGCCCCGGTTGACTGACGAATTGCGATGCCCCGGATTGTTTGTCGTGTTAAGAATGATACCTAATTCCTATACAGATAATTCAAATTTTTATTTTTGTCACCGCAGTTGTCTTCAAATACCTATGTCTGTAAGCATTATTAGTAATATTAAAAAAAATTAGAAGAGAAACCATTTCACATTTTATTAGTTGTTTAAAGTACTGAAATCTGATTAACCATTTATGCAGTAAGTTCAGAAAAACAAACAAAAGATAACACATGAAATAATAAAAGCGCCATCTATTAGCGAAATCTAATATTCAAAGGACAAAGCATGTGAATTGCATAAAGCGTCCTCTACTGTAATACAGATGAACTTGTTAGGGATCTGTCCGTCGGGGATTTGTTTCCTTTTTACGTGGCGTAAGTGCTCCCGCTTAGCGCTTGGTAAGGTTTGATACCACAGAGTACTTTTTATATACCTGGGTTTGATACGTCCTACATTAAAAATAGTGAAATAATATTTAATAAGTTGTTTTGCGTATTATTAAATAACTAACTGTCCCCGTCATGCGTAGCATTGTCTTTTTTTATGAGAAACATTTTCGGGTGGGTGCGCTTACAAAACAACTCGCCAATGTTTCTTGTAATCAGTAGGTAATGGCAGAGAAACGTATAGAAAAGTAGAAATCGAATAGAATTTTTTTTGTTAAAAACCTCGTTAAAACATTTATTTTTAGAAGACAAAAACTGTAGCATGATAAAGCTTTCACACGTCGCGATTTACAAAAGGTTTAGCGAAGTGTTCTACATAGTATCGTTGGTGTCGTTATTCATTAGCAATTATCGTTCCGTGGTAGCTAAGGGGACTCTCCTTAATTTATTTCGATATGTTAATTTAAACATTGTAATTGTTTATTGCAATAATAAAAAAGGAGACATGTAAAGCCTACCACTATGCATTGGGGTCAGCGAAGGAGAATCTTTCTTACCCTAAAACTAAGTAAGGGCTGTAAATCATTGTCCGTTTTACAACATTCTTTTTTTTTAATTTTTTGGTAAGTTTTACTATATTAACATAACCAAAATTATACTTTATCGCGCTCAACCAAGGTCCATTGACAATGTCGTTGTATACCTACATCTGTTAAGAGACGTTCCAGAAAGGTGATTAACAAAATTACAAACACTGCAGTATGACCGCTTTTAAAAATTGATAACGTATTGAGGCGTGATTCCTTGATTTTGCATTTTTCATATTCGATTTATTATTATTTAATAAGTAATGGGAGAAGAAAATAACATTGAACTTCAAAATTGTCGGTATTTAAAAAAATCATGATCAACTTCAAGTATCGTAAGCTAAAAAAGCAAGATTTCAATTCCTTGAGACACATAATGTTATTGAAACCTACCACGGAATGTGGTCTTACTTCTGTGACTTCATAGCCTTTATACAAACTATATTGCTTTAAAAGAATATTTTTCATGCGCATGCTATATATATTTAAAATCTTTGCCAGTGTAATTAAAGGACTTTTATACATGATCCGTTGGCTCTAGATATTGTGTCTTAGTTAGGCGCGCTTATAATTAGCGGCTGAGTTGTAATTGTGTCAAACGTGGGATTGGATGATGAACGGACACGGCGGCCGACGCGGGATAAAAAGGCCTAGATTTATCACGTTTTTTTTTGCTGCTCACTTTTTTCAGGCTTTCCAAGGGAAATGCTTAACCTAACTTTAACATGAGAAGATAGGGATTAAAATGTCAGTTACATTTTTGAGAAAACAAAATATATTTAATAATATTATTTTCGATTTGATGCTGTAAGACTCATGACTTAAAACATAATATAATATTATTATATAAAACATTTAGATTCCAGATATTGATATGTTCTCGTAATTACCAAACAGCATTTTGAATACATTGGAAATTATTAAACTTGTATAATGAAAATTGTAATATCTACTTTTTCTTTTTCTTATCGGCTTTCATTTTGTACATTAGTTGAGATTCCAACATGGACATATAATACAAATACTCCTGGCCCCACGGAGAGAATGAAAGGTACCATTGGGAGAACATCTCATAGTCCGCTTGGTCAACGTAGTTGCTTCGATCATGTTTCATGACAGCGTCAAGTATTTCTGAGGGTTCTAGAGGCTTATAGTATAACTGAGCTATTCTTTTTCCATCCATAATTGTATCAAGGGCTCTTTTTATTGTGTTTATATCATAACCTCTTAAAACTTGACCTATACTATGTACATTAAATTCTCGGTTTATTCCATGATACTTCATCAACATCTTCTTCAGTAAGAACGATATACTCCCGTAATCTGTTCTCGGAAACATAATAATAGATGGAAATGCTTTGCTCATTGGAGCAGCTTTTGATAACCACGGCTCAGAAGCTGTACCCAAAACTAAAATCTTGTCTAAATGTGTAATTGGTTTAATGATTTCCTTGAAAAAGTCTTTTTGCATTCGTAATGGATCGAACATTCTTTCTTCATTCGGAACTCTCTTGTAAAACATTTTGTCAGCGTTGGCCACTAAAATTATCGTAGGCTGCATTAATCTGCTAATTTTATTAACAAACGCGAACATTCTTTTTAATTTTTTTGGACCAGGAAATTTGTTATATACATTCAATGGCGAAAGATCTATTAATAGTGCATTAGTTTCCGTTGCTATGGCGTAAATCAGAGTTTTTTTACCAGCACCTCTTGGACCAACAAGAAGGTGTGATCGGATCGCATTAGTGCACGAGGATCCAAGTGCTAACATACAACGTACTCTTACTTGCTCTCGTACATCACCTAAGCAAGGGGGAGGAAACGAGGGCGTCCATTCTACAGCTCTCATATCAGCGGCCGCATAATTGCGTTCTCCCCAAAAATCGTCAAGAGTTAAATGAGGATGCTCCTTTATAATACCCTGATCAAACAGTTCTTGAAACATAGCAGCTGGGGATAATTTATCAGGCCTCGGTTGTTTTTTTTTCTTTGGCTTTTTTCTTTTCTGACTCCGCGGTGGATTATTTATTCCAGCCGCAAGATAATCATTTTTAAGTGACTTTTGTAGCTCAGTCAACTCTAATCTCATCATCTCATCTACAATAGGCCGGAGTTGTAAATGTATATCTTTATAGACATTTTCTGTTAGAAGCTCTTTTATATAACCTTTTATAACGTTTAAAGGCGCTTCTGGTATATCAATGTCTTTCCATTGATTTTGGTATGTTTTCCACGCTTGCTGCAATGCATCGTAATTTTTACCTACCTTTATGTACACACCAGTATCATTGTCTGGATTCATGCGAGATTTTTTATAATCAAGGAGCTTCTTTTTCTCTTTCTCTAAACTTTCCTTTTCCAAACGCTTTTTTTCTAATTTGGCCTCTAGCTTCTCTGCTTTAATTTGTTCTTTGGTTTTTGGATTTCCAGCTTCTGCTTTTAGTCTTTTGTCCTCTGCTGTTCGCCATTCAATATATTCTTCAATAGTAAATGTATCACCTTTCACGACTAAAATTGTTCCCCCTTCATCGGGCCATGGGAACTCGTCAAATGTTCGCACGTTATTGTACCAATTCTGAAACCATTCTCTTATCTCAGCAGAAATATCTTCCATAATATCACCTTCTCTTAATTTTAAAACACGAGTTTTTTCTTTAACGTTTTCTTCTAACCATTTTTCATGATATTTTTGCCTGAAACTGCGACGGATTTCTTGCACTTTTCGTAACTCATCTTTAGCCGACGGAATATAACGTGAAGGTATAATCATTTGAAGCTTTTCTTTTAGCTGATTATCCCTGAGTTGCTCCCGCTTAATCTCCATAAACCGTCGATAAATTTTTTGAATTAACGCAGCCGCCCTTTGTTTCATATTTTCTGAAGCTTCAGGTTTCTTAAGCCCTGCGAGTTCCAAATATAAAGCAGCGTCTTTATTAAATTTCCGGTTCTTTTCTCTTATAACAAATCTGGATCGCTCCATACGTTGAATGTTGTTAATATGTGTCTTATATTCTTCTTCTAATTTTCTTTTTTCCAATTCTTCAGGGCTAAGTACTTCTGATTTAACGGATTCTATATCCTCACCTAATGCTATTTTAATTTTTAATTGAGCTTCTTTTTCTTCCTGTATTCTTATTTCTTCTTCAATTCGTGCCTGCTCTCGACGTTCAATTTCTGATGGCGTAGGTGTGGGATCACCAATGCGATTGCCAGAGAATATTTGGTCAATAATATATTGCATTTCTTCTTGTCTTGTTTCAAACGGATAAAAAAATGGACAAAGTATTTCTATATCTTGGGGTACAATAAGCAGTTGTTGCAATGCATTTTCAGGATACGTGAATTCAAACACTTCTACTGCTTCTAATGTAGATTTCAGTTCCAATAAACGACAAGTGACAGTATCAATTATTATTTTTATATAGGGTCGTCTTTGTATTTGATCCATTTGGTCATAACACTCGCATAGCTTATTATATAAAAGGCAGTACTGGGCATACACCTTAGCCACTAACTCCACAGCCGTACTCTGGGGTTTTATACCAACACTTTCTGTCGCTAAATGTTGAAGTCTTTGATCTGCAGATAAGGCAATTTCCAACTGTTTCTTTATTTCTAACCAACGTTCGTAATATTCTTTGCTAGCCATATTGTAATATTATTTTACTTTGTTTGTGAAATATAAGCATAAATCATATCATAACTAAAATTTAAATAAAGTTTAGGAAATAATTTAAATGTAGATGTACGCGTATCTAATTATTAGTTCATGATCATCTTACATTTGACAATTGCTGTCACTCACTTTACTTCTTCATAAGTACTGAAAAAGTGCTCTGTGTTTTGGATGAAGTAAAGTACCACAAATTAATAACACAGTTCATTATTAATAAAAGGATATTTTAGCTAATTAAATATTTTACTGGCTCTAATTATATTTAACAAATTTTGGCGCTGATATTTTCGTGCTGTTGAAAACTAAATTAGTTTTCAAATATATAATATTAATTTTATTTAATAGCAAGTCAAAAATCTGAATCTCAATTTGATGTTAGGCGGCAAAAATAGGTGCCTACTCAGAGAGAACTCCAAATTGTAAAGGACGCCTATTATTTCTGTAGTAAAACAAACGTGTTGTATTTTCCCCTTTAGAAAACTAATAGCTCAGTAAATCTTTTCATATGAAAAAAAAATATTTCACCGACATACGTAACTTTACCTATGATGAAGATCGATGTTTAGACATATGGTTTTTATAGAAGTGGAGGAAATGGTAATTGAATACTATGAGCCTTGAACACCTACATCTATTTTCGATTAAGAATCAAAATGAAAATGTGTTGTCACCTTGAGGAGTCATTCGTGCTGCAGACATAACACTCTACCATGTAGACTTGTTTTAATGCTGAAGGTTTAACAAACCCATAACACTACCAAGTAAACTTGCTGTAATCCTGATGAAGACTTTGCAAACCACGCTATCATGAAAACATTTTTAAACAAATTTATTTTTATTAATTTTTGACAAACAAAATGGAGGTCCACATCGTATATTTAAATTTTGTTTATCGATAGCAATAATTGGCGAGTGTGTTTTATCAATGTAGTTTATTACGAGATATGTTATGTTCCTTAAAAACGCGTGGGGAGGGACGACAATGACGCTTCAACCCTCGCACACAATAAAAATGTTTTAAGTGTGCCTCCGTGATTTCCATTGAGCGTTAGTAACTTCGGCGCACGCGCTCGGCGACTGTATCCGGTTGACGCGTGCCGGTTACGATATACTACTTAAGTTAGAAGCGGTAGCGGTGCGTTATTAGATTTAATTGAGGATTTAAACTTTCATAATGAAAAGTTTCGTTTTGTTTTAATTTTATTTTACCTCTTATACTTATATATCATAAAGAGGTATTTAATGATCATGTTTAACTTTTTTAATAATCTGCTAATAGATTCGAGAACATAGGCGATATCTTGGCTCTTGATATTTTCCACTCGTGAGGAGTAGGACGGAGCTGGCCTGTGTAAGTCATCCTCTTTGTAAAAGAAGAAGTCACTGTTCGTGAAGAACTTGTCAACACATTCTTTTCGTCATTTCCAATAACGATATAACAAAATTGGACATCTTATAATATAAATATCTCTTTTGAAATCATTCAACTCTAACCAAACTCGTGTTGGCGTGTATATGTATAAGGAATGAATCTTGTTGTAGAAATGACTATTGCTTGCGCCTGTTATAAATAAAATTTAGCAATATAGTATTGTCTGTGGAATTGCTTTGTGATCGAATCGCCAAAGGGATTGCATCCACTGCCGGGTTCAATTATAACTCAGTCTTGGACTTATTACGTGGAAGTCGCCGCGCTGTTTGGTAATGTTTTGATCCCGACCCGCATTGCACCGCCAACTAATAAATTGGCGGTGCAAAGCGGGCCATCATCACATTATAAAGTCGGCCTAGTAGAGTGTTCAGCAAAGACGAGAAATTTGGAGACCAAGGTAAGTGGTTTGCATGTCCCTTTTGTGAAATACTTAATATAGTGTTTTCGCAGGCAGTCCATATTTTTATTATTAAGGTCATATATAATCACCGCATTAATATTTTATTCTTCCCGCATATATCATAGTAATTTTCACCGAATAATATCTGTACCATTGTCATTATCATGTTATAAAACATATATTTTTACAAAGTCACCTTATAAGCAGTGCCACGTGCTGTATTCTGATTTGATGGGTATGAGAGCCATTATAATTTCAGACTTTATTTGTCTGATGTTTCGATGCAACGCCGCTTTTACTTACAATACCTAATTATTAAGTGTAGTGTAAAAAAGTAAAGTTCCAATTTATATACCTTCTACAGCTGGGCACAAGCCTCCTCAAATTTCTGTATGTTATAAAATAATTAGTCCGCCGCGCTGTTCCAGTGTGTGTTGATGGATTTAAAATTTGCTCGAAATATTTTATTCTTCATACATATAGGTTTATTAACGTTGTTTTTCTATACAACTGAGCACCGAGCATTTCAGCACTCAAAGTTACAATTAATAATGAAATTGGTGTCGGTGGGTATAGAAACCAGATGGCTCGCATACATACGTGTAAATTAACGGCCAATAATTTTTCCTGGAGATACCGCGTTCTAAATGGTTATGAGTTCTGGCTACAAAATGAATAAATTGTGGGTTCATTTGCACCATTTTACTATCGTCGGAAACTCTAGCAAAATAATTGTCAAGAAAACAAAATATTAATTTTTTAATTTTATATTTTTATAGAATAAGGGGGAAAACTGAGTACACAGTCCACCTGATGGTAAGTAAATGCTGTGGCCCATAGATATCTACATCTACCCTCATATGTTTTATCCCTGAAGTTTATGATAGAATGACTAGTTATCACTAAAAAAATAGCCTCCAGTTCTCTACACTCACCACAATAAGAAACACACAACATTAAGATGCTATTTTACGCTTTTGTACACCAAAATACAGAATAACGAGTAGAGTTAAATCTAAAGTATAATATGTACAACGGGCGGTCTTATCACTCTGAAAGTGATTACTTTCAAACAACCTTTGCGTAGAAAACTGATGCAAACAATAGCTAAAGTAGAGGGGGGCGTACAAAAAAAATGAAAATACATGATATATAATACGATATAATAGATTAAATGAAAAAAGTACGAAAAGGGAAAAGTAATTTTTCTAATAGCGTTCTAAGTAATTCGATTTAACAAGACTTTAGAAAGAATCAAGAGAATGCACGATGAATATGGAAAAGTAAACAGTTCCACAAACGCACAGCAGTGACAGTAAAGGATTTCTTAAAAAAGGAGGAAGAACGCAAAGAAGTAGACAGAGAAAGATTGACAGAGGATCGAAGGAGCCGTTTATGGGTAAGGCAAAGATAGTGGAAACGGTCTTTTAAGTAATGAGGAGTGGAAGGATTAAACAGCATGTCATTCAAAGCGGAGACAATGTGAGTATTCCTACGAAGGCGGATCGGGAGCCATTTGAGCTATTTGCGAAATGTGTTCATATTTGCGAAGCCCAAATATAAATCTAATACATAAATTTTGAATGCGCTTAAGCTAATTAAGCTGCTCCTCGGTAATGTCAAGATAGCAAATATCAGCATAGTCAAGGATAGGCAGAAGTAGAGACTGACCGAACGTAACTTTAGTAACTGTGGGAAGAAAATTACGTAATCTACGTAAGAGCTTAACGCAGCAACCATTTTTCCACTTACCTCATTAACCTGTGAGGTCCAAGACATACAGGAGTCGAGACACAACCCTAGGTTTTTAACCTTGTTACTATAAGGGATTTGAGTGCAGTCTAGTATAATAGGAGGTAGGGAAGACCAGTCAATTTTTCCAATTCAATTCAAATTTCAATTTTATTCATATGTAAAAATCTTTTTGCTCTCACACTTAAGTTACTAAGTACTTACAGCAATATTTTGTATATTTTTAATAAATTGCGCAGGTTTTCAAAATAAATACAAAAAGTTACAGCCTATATTCGTCCCACAGCTGGGCATAGGCCTCCTTTCAATTCTAAGAGAGATTTAGGGCAAGGAAATAGTAGTGGTGCTACACCAGTGCGTGTTGGCGGACTTCACATGTTTTCGAATTATTTTCGAAATTTTTCTGACATGCGGGATTCCTCACGATGTTTACTTTATAGTCACCGCCGAGTACGTGGTAAATTAAAACTGCAACTAACAATTTCATTGTACCGACGGAGATCGAACCCGGGTCGCTCGCGTGTTATTTACGGTAAGCGCTAAGCCGCTAAGCTACCACGGCTCTTAAAATAATAAACGAAACTAAAATTTAATCTATAAAACTGTATAAGACAAGCAATAATTAAAATTAAATGAAATGCTTTCTATTTCTTCAAACGCTATGCGCTGTTTACTTGGGCCGAATCCTTAAACAGCATCGCCCGAAATGCAACGTAACAATGATTTACTCAGTATCCCTCCTATGTATTCATTACGGGTGTAGAATTTAAGCCATTTATTTTGTTAACTCTGTCTCGGGCAATAAAGCCTGTCCGGGGTGGGACTACGGGGATCGGAGTGCTCCAATAGTTTGTGATCTTAATGTTGGTGTTGAGATTGCCGGCTTATTAGCATACCCACATCGAGTTTGTTTCGTTAAAAAGAGCAAGGGTGATCAACGCTAATCTATACATATTATCCGTTATATATATTATACATATAAATAATTAAAGTGTCTGTCTGTAATATTGAAATAACTGGCTGCTTTTAAGGTTAGGAGGTTATTTGCATGCTCTTAGACATAAATAACCATTTTTAAATTCTTTGTCTGTCTGTCCTATTTTCGGAATTGCTGAACAGATTAGAAACTTTATGAACAGATAGAGAGCAATACCAGGAGGGATCTAGGCTATATTTATCCGAAAAACTTGAAGATTAATTAAAAAAAAAAAACGAAAAATTGATTAAATAAATGGTCCTTGATTGAATGCCTTAAATCCCACATTAATAGGTCCTATCCAGGCAAAGTCGGGGTGGGGCTCTAGTATCTAAATAAAATGAAACGTACAGTAACGAGGTATTATTTGTGAATATATCGATCGATTCCTAAATAATTATTTAAGAATTTTATTTTAATAGATTTTTAAATCGAATTATTTTATTAGTGTTAACGTAACGGTAACGGTTGTGTAGATATGTACCTCTATAACAGGTATGTATGGTATGGTATATTCTAACATGACATAATAAAATTTATAATATATACTTGTTTACTAAAAGCGGACATAGGTACCTACTAATGTTGACGATAAAAAATCAAGGCTTTTGAAATCATTTTAATTATGCATCCACTTTATTCAAAAATTAATTTATAATAATAGTTATAAAGTTATGGAACTTCTTGAGAGAAACGATTCAAAAATAATTTAATTAGGTTACCTTGGATAAACCGGATGGACTGGTCAATTGATGAAGTTAGATTAACGACAGGCCTATCGCTGAAATAGCATTAGTTTCTTTTTCAGGGGCTTCCTGGCTTAATCAAGAGCAGTATATCTCTTTTCTTTTAATAATTATTACTATTAAAATTATATAATTATGTAATTCACCAGTTCCAGCAGTTCTCATTTGACAGTAGCGATAAAATTAATGAAGCGTAAGTACATTTCTACCAGTTGGATTACGTAGATAAATAAAAAACATTAAAAAAGCTTCTAACAAGTTTCTTTTTAAAAACAAAGTTCGTGAACATTTTAGTAAAGCATTGCAAGTGTGAATTAACGCTTTTTCCTAAAGAATGATTCTATCGTCACATATTTTCCTTATTTATCATGGCACAGATATATATGTATATAATATAATGTATTTAAGTAGATTTATGTATGTGTGTACGTCTGTATTAATATATTTACATTTTATGATATATGTATAGAATACGTTATATATATTCTGGTTTATTCGAACTTCGTTACCTTTTTTTTCTCATTATTAGTTTAATTTTGCTGCACTACCTCCCATATGTTTATCTCTGCTTAGCCTAATGGTTGACTGGGAGAGAATGCCTTAAGGCATTAAGTCTGCCATATGTACGATTTTTCTTTTGTGCATTAAAGTTTAAATTAATAAATAAAACGCATTCAAGAAATTTGAAACAGTAAAGTTATATGTATACATATCAAGCTAGGGTTGCTGTAAACCGCAATCAATCTACCCGAAACGTCGGGAATTAAAATTAAGTAAATAAAACGCAATAAAATCCGTAAAAATAATTTTAAATCAACCGCAATCAAATTATTATCACCTTTCCATCACCATCATTACAGCCCTTCACAAGTCCACTGCTGAACATAGGCCTCCCCCAAGGAATGCCACAAAGCACGATCCTTAGCCACCTGCATCCATCAACTTCTTGCATGTCTTACAAGGTCGTCACTCCATCTAGTGGGGGCTGCCTACACTTCGCCTAACGGTACAGGCTGCCACTCGAAAGGTGTTTTGACGATAATATGTTCAAGACAGTGGTACAGACAAAACTGACTTGTAACAAGGTGGTTTCAGTGATATGTGATTTTACTAGGTAATAGATCTCCTACTAAATGGTAGAACTCATTTTTGCATACGTGGGTCCCCCAATTTCTGCCGCCAAATGGTAATGCTTACACTGCTGCTGAGTACCGGTCTGAAGGGTATAGAAACCCAGTATGATTACAGGCTGTGTGACATTCGCATGGACTCCAGTGGCCACTTACCATCAGGTGAACTGTAAATTCTACCTGGAAGGAGTCCTACCACCTAGAGAATAGAATGATTTTATGAAACAGTTTCTCTAAGTTAAATATCATCATGGCTCTATTTATCACACAAGCTGTTAAAATTAACAAACAACATTAATAGTTCCCACGGGGGGTGTCTTCATTAGGCATATAGAGAGGGAATCGAACCCGTGACAAATTCGCCGCTTGCTCGTCGAGCCAGCGTGACCGGCACCACCCAGCCAGTTAGCGGGACACCGGAACGACGGGACAGAATGATTGACTGCTCAATTGAGTGCCGGAGTGATTCGGGATTGTACACTCAACGCGAATTAGACTAAGCGTGTGTGAGATTAGAGATGTGATTTTTGGAAGTATCGATGTATTTATCTGTTTTGAGATCTAATAGTATTTAATAATTCTAATTTACGAAGTTTATCGCGATTGATTTATCTTATTTAACTTATATATAAACGTATATATTATAATATATCATTTATAAAATCCTTAAAATTAGTTTTTCAATAAGATTTATTTAAATATATATATATATATATATATATATATATATATATATACTGATAGAGACACATTATATAAAAATATATTATGTTATAGTGACAGCTGTAGCATAGAATAAAAAAAATTAGTAGTACTAATTACTGTGTAGTCGCGGTGTAAGAATATCCACTACCCCATATCGTCCCGTGGGTGTCGTAAGAGGCGGCGAAGGAAACAAACCAGGAGATGGGTCAAACAAACCAGGATGGTAGCAGCGTCTTCCTAAAGACAACTAAAAATTAAAAAACTGCGGTTGCCATCCGCCTCCACACGTGGCAACTGTTACTAATATCCCCCCTATGAGGTAATCTAAAGGGGAGGGCTACGTTCAGCAGTGGACTTTGGATAGGCTGTAACGGAAACGGACTAATAGCACTAGTGCTAATGTACTAATTGCAGTACAGACTGCGAAACTAAGAGTGGTGGACTCTAATTCGCTATTTGACCACTGTCTTAAATCACTCCTAAAATTTAAGCTTAGTTAGTATTATTAGTACTAGTAGTTATATTAATAGTATAGTTGTAGCACGAATGGGTCGGCTCGACCGGGGAAGGACCACGCTCTCGCAGAATACCAGCGTAAAATAGCACCTTAATGCTAACCGGAGACCCTTTTTACTGGAAAATAGGCATTCTATCTTAGTCCTCACGGCTGACAACGCGTCTGCATTTAAATTCGCAAACTAAGATAGATGTAGATGTCTATGGGCCACAGCAACCACTTACCATCAGGTGGGCTGTGTGCTCGTTTGTCACCCTTATTCTATAAAAAAAAAGTATTCTTTTATAAAAGTAAAATAGTGGTTTATGCTTAAGCCTACTACCTACTACCCAGAAAATATTAACTACTCGTATGCACTAATAATAATTTGTTTATATATAAAAAAATTAAACGTTAGTCGTAATAAGACATGTGATTTATTCAAAAACTATCAAAATCTATCTAACAAAATTCACACACTTCAATATCGTAGCTCTATGCGGTATTGCACATGATTTTAACTAAATCTGCGTCTAATGACGCTGTGCAAATAGCTGATAATATTAGTATTAAAATATATTGCGCTGACGTCCTAAGACGTCGACGTTTATATACGCTATTCGTCAAATGATAATATATAAAAATTTGTGCAATAGCAAACAACGTATCATAACGTCAACGTTCGTATACGCTGTGCAACGACATATACATTAAAAAATTGTGCAATAGGGAACGACGTATTATAACGTTGACGAATATAGATGACTGTGCCGTAAAGCATAGATAAATATATATCCAACAACTAACAATGCCATATAACGTCAACGTATATCTACGTTGTTCTATAACATCTTGACAATAATCAGTACAATAGCTCACATTATCTTATAACGTTGACGTATTTAGACGACTGTGCTTTAAAGCATATTGTATTTGTTAACTAACGACGGCTAATAACGTTAACATGTTCTAGAAAATTTTAACATATTATTATAATTACAAAAAGAAATATATGAAATTATTTATTTTCAAATTATTGACTTAATCAGTGTTATGAAATACACCAGTGCAATTTTTGGTTAAATCAGACTCATTTATCACTTATTATTGAGATCAAATCAACTATCACAAATAAAAAATAATTAGGTATTATTTTTATCAACAAAAATATTTAAACTTACAAACGAAAATGCAAAAAATTGTCTTATAAACTTATTCTAGAACTTGATATACCATCGCTACAACTTAGACTTATAGAAACAAATAAATCTCTTCAAACTTTTTAGTAACAATTACTTAATTATCTGATAATAAACTACGTTATAGGTATTTTGTAACAACATTATCACAAATTGCAATTAGCTTTGTTTATGCCATTCTTCAAAACAAATAGTACAAAGTGCTGGTTTCTCAGGACAACCCTTGCACCTAAGGCCTGTCTATCGTCTAACTTTTTTTTGGCACACATTTTACATTTCATGTAATTTGTGGTTTTCTTTGACCCTTCTTTAACGGAGTTTTTGGGGCCAGTGGCCATTCCCGGTATTATTCTCATCATTGTTAGATGAAAATATAACAGAGATATCTGAGTCTATTGTAATGTTTTTTGTGCAATTGCAACATATTCGGCTTGATATTGGATGATAAATGTATGAGTGATCTTATCAAACTATCTCTAAAAGTAAGAAAATCATATCGTTTATCGTTGTTTTTACGTCAATATTCTATGTGAACATAAAATCTGTTCACGCGATACCCTCGCTATGTGCACAAGTCGACTGATGTAATGAAACTTCTTATGCGAAACGACGTATAGTGAAGTTGTGCGCAAAGTAGGTACTTATTACCAGGGTGGAATGCCATCAAAGAAAGCAAAAAAAAATCGGTGCAGTGTGGCACGACAATTTTGAGAATTCGGTATGTTGTGGCACAGTAACCAGACTTTAAAATATTAGTATGGCCAGACACCGGACCATTACGTTGTGCTCAATAAATGGAGTTATTGCTGAACGTAATAATACGTTGTGCATTATCATATCTACAGATATGTGACGTACATATACGTTGTTTGCATGAACGTGTTAATCAAAATATTTATGGTTTCATCATGTTATTAAAAACAAACTAGCATTTTAATACAGATGTAAGCAAAACAGATCTAAGTGAACATACGATGTGATAGTTCAAGCAATTATCGAGTGAACTCAACCCTAAAATATAAGCGCGCGTGTCTTTTGTGACCGCATGTGATAAAAATCATGACCGTAACGCTTGTCACTGCAAATTAGTGTGCTCTCGATAGTCGAGTCCCACGCGCAATAATTCGATACGCGCGGTGGCGCCGAGTCCGCTCTTCACTAATATAATATTTAACTTACCTACTTTACATTCAAATGCAAACTGTGTAGTGGCGGTGTAAGAATATGCACTACACCATATCATCCCGTGGGTGTCGTTAGAGACGACAGAGGGAAACAAATCAGGAGATGGGCAGCAGCGTCTTCCTAATAACGACTAAAAAAACTGCCGTTGCCAACCCGCTTGCCAAGCGTGGCAACTATGGCAAATATGAGGCAATCTATGGGGGATGCCTATATTCAGCAGTGGACATTCAAATGCTTATATAGTCACTGTTACTCATTTGTTGTTGCTAAACTCAGCACTAATCTAGTTTTAATTAATATTCATTGAAACTACTCATAAATATTATGTTAATAATACATGGTATTTCAAAATAATATCGTCAGTAGAAGGGAAACGGTTATGCGTTAAATATTAATGTATTAAAATTAGTCGGATACTTTTTAATACTAAACTTAAAACTTTCTATAAAGAGTAATCTCAGTTCAAAGAACAAAAAAGAAATTCCTATTCTATAGTCGGCGGTGAGACATAGTGTAATAGATTTTTATAGAAGATTTTTTTTTATAGAAGAAGTGGCAAACGAGAATTGCAGGTGCGTTGCCGGCCTTTTAAAAAGGAGTTTTAAAAATTAATGCCCCAAAGTCGGCATGTGAAATTATTTAATAGTTTTATTCCTTTAAAGTCGCGCTTAACTTTTTATTAAAAGATATATACGACTTGTCGTGGATACAGTTCACTGCTGCTAATAAGCGGACTGATTCTTTTCTCGCTCATAGGCTAAGTATTGTCATTCAGACAGGAAACGCAGCCAGCGTTCTTGGCATTATACCGCGAGGAGTAAGACTGTATGATAATTTAACCTTTTATTTTAGTTTTTTTTTTATTATGGTAATAAATTTTGTATGTTTTATAAAGTTTAAAGTTACTTGTTTTAGGACCGGTTCTTCTATCCTCAGTTAAAATTTATTCATAATATAAAATACAGCATAAACAAATTAAAAAATACATTTGGGCGAATAAATTAGTTCAATTATTTCAATTTTATATTTAGCCAAGTTATAATTTATTTGATGGATAACTTTTACCTGACGATAGACCCTTAATAAAAGTAAAGTAAAGTGTGAAGTATTATTATTGTTTAAGGATTTGTTAATATAAAAACATAACATATACATAAAAACATAAACACTCACGCCTGTCACCCAGAGGGGTAGGCAGAGACTACGGACTTCCATTTGGCACGATCCTGACACACTTCTCTCGCCTCTTTTACATCCATATATCTACGCAAACACGCTCGTCGGTTAAGGGTACTCCTAATCTGGCCCATTTTCAATATATCGCCAATTTGGTCAATAAACCTTCGTCTAGGGCGTCTCTTCCCGACTCTTCCGTTCACTTCTGCAACATAAATTTGCTTTGTCACTCTTTCCTCGTTCATTCTTTCTACATGACCAAACCACCGAAGCATTCCTTTCTTAATCCTGGTCACAACGTCATCTTGCAAACCACACTTTTCTTTTATCACACTATTTCTCACCCTGTCATTCAGATTCAGCCCTAGCATACTCCTTAATGACCGCATTACTACAGCATTTATTCTACTCTCATGCTTCTTCTGCCAGACCCAACTTTCACTACCATACATTAAAGTAGGGACTTGTTAATATAGAAGAATAATTTATGTCATTAACTCAGTTCAGCTTCGGCTTTTATCGAGGTATGCGTGAGATGTTAGATCACCACACTGTCTTCGCCCGTAGCGTCCCGCATTAGGGTGTGCACAAAGATAATATAAACTGTGATACATGTGATATCAAATATGCGTAATAAACCCACAATAATCCAATACTAAGTCTGATCTTCTACCTGATTGGTAGATTTCGGATAAACTGCTACATATCACATATGGTTAGCGTTATGTACCTTAATAATATAATAATTATTATCTCAGTGGACACAATGTGGGTGTCTTTAAAGCAAGAATGAATCGACTTTCGACATATAGGGCTAGATTGCGACTTTTGATCGGATAGATATCAAACATTGGCTTAAAATAACAAAACAGTGTAACAAATACCTTAAAAATTCACTTTCAAAAGTACAACTTTACCCTTAATTACACTAACTTTTAGTACGCACTGAGGATCACTTAAGTTCGCTAACAGATTTATAAATATATAAATGAGCCTGTGGGACCACTGCATTACAAAGCTTTAGGGTGTACTCGAAACGGAGTTGTATTGAGCCGCCGTGCTCTCGTAGCAAAAGTACTCTTAATTACAGAGCAGCATGTGATGACGCGTGTCGCAGTTTACTTGTGGGCCCTAACGACTACCATAATTGTTTTGAGCTACCCTTTACGATTGTTATTTTGTTATGCATTCCTGCCCAGTTTAGTTAACGATAATTTAAGATTACGTCTTAATATTTTTCGTGGTAGAGCCATGCTGCAGCTATATTATGGTTGTAGTACGGATGGCTCGACCGGAGAAGGACCACGCTCTCACAGAATACCAGGGTAAATTAGCAGCTCAATGCTGCTGTGCTTCTTATGGTGAGTGTAGAGAACATAAGACCCTTTTTACTGGAAACGAGGCATTCCATTTAGTCCTCAGGTGTGACAACGCATCTGCATTTTGATTCTTAATCGAGAATAGATGTACATGTCTATGGGTCACAGCCTCCACTTACCATCAGGTGGATTTTGTGCTCTTTCGTCACCCTTATGCTTTATAAAAAAAGTATTTATTGTTTATTTACAGCCTATTTACACGGTTTACGGTTTCCTCTCATTACTAAGAGGATTGTGGAGTAATTAGACCGCAAGAATTAAGAGATTAGTGGCGGTGTAAGAATATCCACTATCCCCGGTGATACGCTACTGTGGTCTTCTTTTTTATTTTATTTTTACAAAATTGTAGTAACTATCCAACTCAGGTGGACTGTATCCACCTGATGATAAGTGGTTACTACAACCCATGGACACATGCAACCAACTTCAAACAAAGAGAACAACAGTTTTGTCACTTCTGAGGGCTAAGATGTTCGTTAGAAATAAGTAAGAGGATGGTATGAACACATACTCAGATGAAATACAAAGCCAAAAAGGGGCTCTTCTATCTTATAAAATCCTCACCAAAACGTACCTTTAAGATAAAATGTACCTATTTTTGTATCGTTTGATTATTCTTAAAAGAAAAAGTTTGACATGTTTTCTAAATGAAAACTTTTCTAGAATCGTTGTGATTTGAAACCCGATGCAACGAAAAAGCGACCCTAAAAAGAGAAAAACATATACATCTATAGAATTTAGCCTGCGAGAGAATGAGATATAATACAGTATACAGTGTTTCCTATTATCTATAATATAATAATATATGTAATGTATAAAATTATATTTAAACTTGTTAACAGTATTATAATAAATAAGCCCTACAATTATCCTACTCCTAAACTCTGCATTCGTTTCATTCCCCCGAAGTTTAATTTTCTGAAAGTTTCACGTCTACCGCGTGTGAACTGCACACTTGTTATTTTAAACGTAAGGTGACAAATACACAGTCTGCATCTGATCCTATTTATACGTTATGGCTTATATACGTCTACATCTACTTTCGGTTAGTAACCAAAATGCTCATTGTCACCCCTGAAACTGAGATGGAATGCCTCGTTAACAGTAAAAAGTGTTTACGGCCTTTGTAGCTTCATTTTAAACAGAATGTACTTATCAGACATGTGTAAAGCGGGGAATTATTCCGGTCTTTGTACTTACGCATAATCGAATATGTAAAGAATTCAGATGTTACGGACTCCCCCTGGAAAAAACTCAAGTGGCGCATTAGGAGGAAGAGTTCAAAGCATCAGAGCAAATTTGGACGGGCAATTGAAAGTTATCCTCAAAGAAACGCTCATCTCGCTCCGTCGCGCGGTTAAATGTCTTGATGGGATCTGAATGAGGTTTGAGCTCATTTGGCCAATTTTTAGATTATACGCGTGGAAAACCTTTGGGAATTTACTACATGTTTGTCAATGTTTCCTTAAAAATATTTTTTACTCACGTAGAAGCAAACGTGTATACGGTCATCCATCCACCACAGGCTATAAAAGTCCACTACTGAACATAGGCCTCCCATAGATTGCCTCATAGGGAGGATTTTGCCATAGTTGTAATGTTACTGTTGATTTAATAATTTCACCTCTCAGTGGGTCATGTGCTCCTGGTAGATTATCTTCTATACATCCATCCATTATTACAGCCTATCCAAAGTCCACTGCTGCACATAGGCCTCTCCCATAGATTGCCTCATAGGGAGGATTTTGCCATAGTTGTAATGTTACTGTTGATTTAATAATTTCACCTCTCAGTGGGTCATGTGCTCCTGGTAGATTATCTTCTATACATCCATCCATTATTACAGCCTATCCAAAGTCCACTGCTGCACATAGGCCTCTCCCATAGATTGCCTCATAGGGAGGATTTTGCCATAGTTGTAATGTTACTGTTGATTTAATAATTTCACCTCTCAGTTGGTCATGCGCTCCTGGTAGATTATCTTCTATACATCCATCCATTACAGCCTGTAAAAGTCCACTGTTGAACATAGACCTCCCCCATAGATTGCCTCATAGGAATTTTGCTATAGTTGACACGCTTGACAAACGGGTTGGCAACCGCAGTTTCTTACTCGGGTTATAGGGGGTAATGGATATTCTTACATCGCCACTACACGGTTACGCAGTTCAAAGTACACGATCAATCTGATGGTAATTGGACCTATATCTGTCATCAAATCAGAATCAAATACAGATGCGGACTAAGATGCAATACCAGCAATGCGTAACTAATAAAAAGTGTCTCCGGTTCTCCATACTTTGAGACCGAATTACAAAGACCCAAAGACCAAAGACCGAATTGGAATCTACGCAGGGTTGCAATTGGGTCTTTGGCAGTCTAGACAGACGAATGACGACGTGTCGAATTTTTATGCAACTTTTGGGTTTTATTTCAGACTGGCTGATACCCACTCGCTTCTACGCGAGGGCGTGCGATAATATTTTATTGCGGAACCTATTAAATTTATTTTTGATGGAACTATCGTAAAATCCGTGCTTAGTGAGCGTCTACATTGCGAAATGAGTAACTATACTAAATTTCAAGTCAATCGGGTGTTTAGTTTTAGAGATCTCATGATGAGTCAGTCAGTCAGTGGTATTATAATATATAGATTGCTGTATTTAAACTCAAATTAATAATAAGCAAAAAGCATAAAGTTTAAATTTATATTAAAAATTTTCCAGTGTCCATAGAATAGAATAGAATAGAATGATTTTTTATTCAATATTGATTCATAATACTTATTGAAAGTAATTTTTTTATTTACCACTGGTTCAGAAAATACCTCTGTCCTGGGCAGAACCGGCAAGAAACCTAGCGGGACTTTTTTTATACATATTTCACTTTACAATATTTTTGTTTGTACAATTTTTAAATGAATTTTCATAGAACCAGCATGGTGGCGATCACCTCATTCCCAGGGGTTATTTTAATTCATGTATTCCTTGATATTATAATAACCCACTTTGTATAGTTTTTTTTTGATAAAACTTTGAACATGCTCATATTATCCAACGTAATGAAATGGATTATTGTGTATTCTCAATGAGACTTTTTCACGATTCATTTTTGTAACTTTCATGGGTAAATATGGTAAACCATTTAAATTTTCCACAAAACTCAACTCTGAATGGACGTAACACACACAATAAATAATCTATACAAATAAATATAATATATTTTTTCACTAAATTCATATTAAAGTAGGTATATTATACGGCACTTATAACAAAAAACAATTTTTAAAATTTATGTCTGTCTGTTTGTTCCGGCTACTCTCCGAAATGGCTGGACCGATTTTGACGGGACTTTCAGTTCAGAGTAACCTAATTTTATGTTAGAACAAAAAAACTAGGGTACCGCGCAAAAAAAAATTAAAACCCAGAAAATCCAATCGTAATCAATTCCACGCGGACGAAGTCGCGGGGAACAGCTAGTTATTAATAAAAATGTTTGTTGTGTAATTCTCATTCAATCAATACATAAATATACATCCCTCCAATGGGACTTATATAAAGTTATGACGTCATTAATCAGACTGGCACGGTGACGTCATCGGCGCGAGATAACAGCGCGGGAGGCTCGGTTATTTACATGAGATAGCGCCTACGCCCGTAACGAATAAATTATTGGTCGGAAGGGGAGGCAGAGGAAGAGAGATTTTTCTCATTCGATAGAGCCGGTTGATCGTGTTTGTTATTGTTATGAAGAAGCTTAAATTCTATGACATTAATAAAATAATCTTCAAGTTCTTCATTCAATAGCGATAGTAGCCTATTTACTATTAAGACTTTTGGCTTGGATGCTTGTCCTTTAAGCCATGTTTTCATTTATCTCAGTATCAAGTGATAATGATCCTTTAAAGTACACTGCTTAACAATATGTTGACGCGTCACATTGCGTAGTTTTCGGGAGATTTTGACGTCAACTTGAGCCAGCAGACAGTTGGCGATTGTATCTCAAGGCTCCTAAGCAGACAGACACCTTATCTTGAGATTCACATCACCATCGGAGCACTTGTTTCACCGTTTCCACTAATAGTTCACATGCGCAGACATTTAATAAACAAAATCGCACCACTTTAACATATTAAAAACCATTTCAAACCATTAATTAAACAATAACACATGAGCAGCAATCCGCCGCCGGTGAAGTTCCCGCCAAAACCGACAGTAGCCTAATGGTAGATTGCGGACTAGGAGTGGGCAATACAAATCGTATATAGATACAATATATTTAAATCGGTACAATACCCGATATATCTATATCGGACGACAGACTAACTATGTATCAGTTACCGCTACAGTACAGCGTAACTTCACAAGTCATCAAACATCGAACTTGAAAAAAAAAATATTATCCTAAAATATGTATGATATGATGCACAGAATACATTTGAGTAAAATATATCTACTACGGCTCGTCGTTGTAAGATATACTCGTTTCAGAGTATCATAGATACTTAGATATATTACAATACATCTATCCATAAATCTAAGCAAACTAAATCCACCAAAATCGCGTATCACCGTGTAATACTGAATGCTGACTTCGTTACAGAGTTACAGAATCACGTAGATATCGACCGATATATAGATATTGTAATATATATATTCAATATCAGATACTTAAATCCAATACATAGATACGATTTGATATAGGGTCAGAGTATTATTACCCATGTCTAGTGCGGACCGCGAATTCAAAAGGTCGTGGGCTCGAATCCGCAATTCGATTACTGCCGTGAACCACTCCTAACACTAGCATTTTAAGCTCACTAGGAGTGGTTATAGGGAAATAGTATTAATGTTAATAGCATTGCTAGTATTAAGAAAAAAATAAAAAAGTATTTCATCTCCACGTGAAAATCTATCGCAAGCCATATTCACCAGCGATTGTACTTCGGAGAGTGTGCTCATGAGCTTCATAAGTTCATACCATTTCATTCCATTCTCCTATCGGAATACCAGACGTATTGCAGATTACCATCCCCACTTGGTTGATATTCCGAATGTTCGCACTAAGCGCTATAAGTCATCTTTCATAATGCGCACAGCCAAGGAGTGGAATGCTCTGCCGGCGTCTGTTTTTCGGAGTGCATATAATCTTAACCTCTTCAAGGTGCGAGTTAACAGGCTTCACCTGGGCAAACTCGCTCCATCGTAGACCTTATCTTTGCCCTCGGGCTAGATGGAGGTCAAGAATGAGCCTAGTTTTAATAAAAAAACACATAAGACGGCTGACGGTTCTACCACGTACAAAATGTATAATAAATGTAAAGAACTTGCGAATCTTTTTACTGGTAACTAAGTAAGGCAGTTTTTTAGTCCTCAGGGCTGACAACTCAATCTCGTTTGTCACTCCTAAATAATAAAGAAAAATTTTTGCACTTGTTAGAGCCACGCTGCAGCTATTTTATGGTTGCAGCAGAAATAAAGTTAAAAGTTAAAGTTACAGTCTATATACGTCCCACTTCTGGGCACAGGCTTCCTCTCATTTCTGGGAGGGTTTTAGGGCAAGGAAGTGTCCGCCGCGCTGCCCCAATGCGCGTTGGCGGACTTCATATGTCTTCGAATATTTTTTTAATTTTTACAGTAAAACTGTAGCTTAATGCTGCTGTGTATCACACAGTGAATATAGAATACAGGAAACTCTTTGAACTGGTAACAGACAGTCTATCTTAGTCCCCAGGGGTGACGACATATCTACATTTAGATTCTTAATCGAGGCGTAAAATAGGCGTGTATGGGCCACAGCATACACTCATCATCAGGAGGGCTATTGTTGTGTTTTTGTGTGTGTTTGTTTTATTATTTAAAACAGTTCGGTGATTCGGATGATTGTGAAACATGTTGAATTAAACATGATGCGCATCATCGATATATATGTATTACGTACTAGATTTGGCATTCCGAACATTCACTATGTTCAAATGAACTGTACTGCAATCCGTACAACTTTAGTGTCGTTTAGTGTGGCTTCAATATTCATAGAGTGTGGAGCTGCGCTAATAATACGAGATTTCAAATTAAAGCTTAAACCTGAACGTAATTAATAATTCAGTAATCAAATAAGTAAAATTATTTGGTGTTCAAGTGAATAAATAGGTAATAATATTACAATAGAAAAAATAAATTTCTTCATTTATATGCCACGCTATCTACAATCATAGACTAAAATCTACTATCTCCCGCGCATGCGCGAAAACAGAGTAGTACACATTTTTTGTTTGGAATAGTTTCTCTAGTACGTAATACATAGAACTCAATGATGCGCATACAAAAAATATAATTTAGTTAGTACGAGTCGGACCCCAAGATATAGGATTATCCTAGTTTGGGGGCGAAAGGAAAATATTTGTATATCTTTTCTTGAACATTGTTTAGATATTTAGCTCACTGTTTTTGCTTACATTTGTTATTATTATAATTATTAACAGTCAGTTTAAAGAGAACTTCCTTTACGTAGTTGCTTTAGTAGTCATTGTGGGAGAAACAACACTAGAGTTAGACATTGTATTCATTAAGGTAGGTTTCATTCAACCTATTATAAGTGTTCCGGACTGACCTGTGCATTTTGTGGCGCGAAGTGTGTCAGAGAGAGTTGGTGTAGAATATCCTTTGCTGAGACCACTTCCAAGCTTTTCGGAACCTATAAAGAAGTCAGTGGTATTAGTTTCATGAATAAATTTAAGATAATAATAATAAACCTGGAACCAGACCTTGCGGGAGTCCATACTAATTAGATATTTTTTTAAATTAAAGAGATAAACGAACTAATATTCCACCTAAAGGTAAGTAGCTTCTGCAGCCCATGGACACCTGCAGCCAACTTTAAACAAAGAAGGCTACAGATGCGTTGTCAAAGTCAGAGTAATAAGACAGAATGACTTTGTCTGCAATTACACTGGCACCATACCAGCTCTAAACAGCTGTGCAGGCACTGCTGTGTGTCGGCAGAAATAGATACGACGGTAGTACCTAACCAGATGGACTCCTCAGCAGATGAGTTCTGTTACCCAGTAAAGGTAAACTATTAGTTCGTGTGCCATTCTAATGTAATAAAAAATTTAGGTTTGCATAGAAATCACAGTCAAAGCTAATATTCTTCAAACATACAAATGTAGATTTACCGCGTGCTTGACGGTGAAGCAAACTTTGGGAAGAAAACTGAGTGTTTAAAAATTTAAATATTTCAAAATGATGTGAATTTGTCCTACGCCAAGTTTAAATACTTTATTAAACAATGGTTGTATAAAAAAAGGGTACTTAAAATATTAATTAATTATGGATGATAAAAAGTAACAACCTCTGTGAAAGAGGTCATAGATAACAAGCTATTTCTAATTTGTTTTGTGTATATTTTTATTCAATCTAAATTGTTACATAACACAATTGAAAGCTTTTTCTTTATTTACTTCCGGTTCGGAAAATACCTCTGTCTTGGGAGTTTACACAATTAACTACACAAAATAAATTAATAGTATAATAGCTTGGTAGCGATCACCTTTTTCACAGGGGTTGTTATCATCCATAAATTCCTTAAAGATTCAAAGATTCAAAACTTTTATTTGCATCAAATATGGTAAATACAGGTGTTAATTATAATACATTTTAGGCCAAACATGTTTCACCGCTTATATAGAGGCACACAAATATCAAATTTAATTCTATGGCTAATTCAGTTATTCATTATTAAGTTATTACTTACAAATTTTTGAAAGATACATTGAAATTAAAGTTTGTATATACTCATTAGATAATTATTAATTATTATTAAATAGAGTAGAAATGTCAGATAATTATTAATTATTATTAAATAGGTTAAAAATGTCAAAATAATTGTTAATTATTATTAAATTAAATAAAAATGTCCATGATTAGTTAAATCATAGTGGGTCATTTGTCAAATTTACAATCTAGAAATTCTTTGACGCTATAAAAAGTACTTTCTGCAAGAAGATCATAGAGGCCTTTTTTAAATCTTGAGAAAGATAGTGCTTTAATATGCTGAGGAATTTTATTCTATATTTTGACACACATAAATAGACAGCTTTTATTATATTTAGATAGTCTAGGAAGTGTATCGATTACAAGTTTTTCAGGGTATTTGTTGCTTCGAGAAGATATATCTTTTGTTTTAGTAAACAGATGGTTGTGTTGTTTGACGAACAAACATATTTCATATATGTAGAGCGAGGACAATGTCAATAACTTAAGCTTTTTGAATAAAGGTCTACATTAATGAAATGGCGCTTTGAGAGTTAGTGCTCGTAAACATTTTTTGTTTTGAGTGATAAAGGCTTTATTTAACTGAGAACCATTTCTCCAGATAATTAACATGTAACGCAGAATAGAAACTACATAAGCATGATACACTGGCAGGGCTGTATTTATGTTCGTGACTTTCCTAATATACCTTAAAGTATATACAAATTTATTTATTCTATCACATACTGATTTAATATGAGACTCCCAGTTAAGGTTTCTATCAATTACTAAGCCAAGAAATTATGTTTGCGTCATTTCTTCGATTTTGGTTCCGTTGTGATATATGTCAAGCTTATTAGTTTTCAAATTGTCAAATTTAATATAAAGAGTTTTGCTAAGATTAACTTTTAAATTATTTACATTTAACCATTCTATTACTGATTTTATAGCGTCATTTATGTATATCAGATTAATGTTTTGTGAATGAATGTTTGCTTGGGTTAGTATTAATTGTTTAATAATTACTAATTACACTTTTATACAATATTTATTTAATAAAGTTTTTAAACTTTGCGAGCTAAAAGACGAAATTCCTCAGAGAAATGTCTTCCGCCCAGCTAAGGGACGTATTTAGACTTTTGCTTTAGGTACTATACTTTTACTATGATTGTCTATCACAGTCAAAGTAGTAGTAATGCATGCAATCCGCTGGTCTAATTGCATAAGCCGTATTTATATCCGATACGAAAAGTGAGAACGAGTTAGTGCCTTATTTGCACGTGCACTTGTAGTTCTTTAATCTGCGGACTTGATTACTTCCGATAGAGGCAGTTGTCACTGAGACAGTCACAACTATATATATTATTTTCATCAGTCAGTGTAAGAATATCCACTGACCCATATCGTCTCGTGTGTGTCGTAAGGGGCGACAGAGGGAAACTGAAACAACCAAAAAATAAAAAGACTGCAGACGGCCAACCCGTCTGCCAGGCGTGGCAACTACAGCTAATATACCCCTATGAAATATGAGTGAAACCTACGTTTAGCAGTGGACTTGTGGCTGTTAACAGTAACAGTAGATGAAAACGCGTTGACGTTTGATAAAAGGAATTTTAATATCTTGGGTCGAAAAATAAAGAGTTCTCATTTCATTAGATTTTATTAAATAAGTTATACATAAGGGATGGTCTCATATAAATTTGGTGAAAAAATTTCAGTCCTAAGGGGAAATAACAATTATAAAAGGAATATTGAATGAAGTTTTTTACATAACTATTTGGACGACATTCAAGCCTTGAGGTTGTGACATTCCTTTGTCCATTCAAAAGAGTCAAAAAATTAAACCATCAATAAAAGTAAATGCCGAACTAAGAATAATAAAAAAATTAGCAGTTGAGGGACCCCCATCAGGAAAAAGGTTCCTTACGTTATTTTATCAACTCTAAACGTGATTTAATGTGTAATTTTTTTATAATTTATTTATTTATTTATGTAGATTAGAGTAGAGAGTAGATATTTAATGATTATAAAATAATATTTTTTTAATCTTTTTTTTAATTAATTTCAATAAAATTAATTAAATTTAATTATTATATTAATCTCGATACTCGCATGAACACACACATGTACAACCGTATATAATAGAAAGAGACAGAGAGAAAGAGATAGAGATAGAAAGGTTGCCTAGAGGGAGCATAACGCTTTTGCCTTATGCTACGGCCACAGCCACACTACCTCACCGTCTACCGTCCGTTTACCACAATAATTATGGCATTAAATTACTGCCTAAATTACCGCGTGAAGTGGGGTGGTTACACTAGTTAGTGGTTGCCATTATATGATTTTTTTACATTTTGACAAAGCTAAACCAAGACTTAAAAGAATATGGTGGATTATAAAAATGCACAGAAAGTTGAATAGGTTAGTCTTTTTTCCGTTCAGCTCATGTCGCACACTAAACAAACTATAGTGTGGCCACTTGACGCAAAAATTACCGCGGTAATCATCTTTGATATGCGGAAAAGACTGCCACCGGAGCTATTGCACGTTTTGATCGACATTGTTAAATTATGGCCATAAATCGTGACTGCACCTAGATGTTGTTTCAATTATGACCATAATTATTGCCATGTCACGGTAGTGTGGCCGTAGCATTACGTGACGATTTCTGACAGTTCACTCTACTGTAAGCCGCATAAAAGAACTTCGTTCCAATAACATCTGAAGTCAGGGCTTTAACTTGTTGACTTATAATATCTATTTATCTAAATGAGAGATAAGGGGATGGCAATGTTTTTAATATAGTCTCCGCACTTTTTTTAACGTTATGTTACTCTACAATCAAAAACTTATCGTATCAAAATTCAAACACAATTTTCGAACTCCCATGTAAATCAATTATTGCGAAAAGTAAACGGAAGTTAATGATAGGAAAAGGTCATTAACATTCCCTAAAGTCCAAAAGCTCCCACGCTTAAAAAAATTAACGCATCACTCCGCAGTGGAATCGCTTGCGCAATATGCTTTGGAACTATTTATTTGGTGTAACGACGATCCACTCGACGGGTCGCAATAAATCTCGCACGCGAGGGGAGAGCTATCACTGGTGTATCTTTCGCACAATTAAGTCCTCATTGTGCACGCCATGGTTCCCATGAATTTGGGCAAAACAACGTGGCATGCGCGCGCGCAGGATCGCGCGCCATCTATTGTGAGTAGGAGCGAACTAAAAGACGCGCCGTGCGACCCCACTCGTCCCATTAAATTTTATTTTCGCGTTCGTCCATCGATTGAGTAATAATTGTTTGTTTGTATAATGCTGAAGGGATAGATGGGAGCTTCGAGTGCGGATTATTGGTTTAGCGGTGGCTTAACTTGTACGACTTCGTCTCCCCTTTAAACAGCCGTTGTCAACTTTTTGAGTTCATTATTAGCTTTGTTTATTGTGAAAGGATTTTGTTTGCTTATAATATAGAGCAGGTGCAAAGAATATTTGTGTTGGAATGCACTTTTTAAAGTATAAATATTTATAATATTATTAATTCATTTCGTTTGTATGTACGCAAAGAAACGAATGGATGGTTCATATGATATAAGAAATTATAATAAACTAGCTTTTTCCCGCGACTTCGTCCGCGTGGAGTTAGGTTATGCACCCATATGTGAAAAAGAGTCTGCTGGTACAAGCCACAATTATAACTGGATGTCGCGGGCAAAAGCTAGTAAACTACAAAACTTCTTTATACTTTCGGGTAAAGACTTGAGAGAAAAACAATTTTCTCTCAAGTCTATACCCGCAAATTTTAATGTCTGCCCTTGTGATTTGTGTATGGTCATTGCAAAGCAGACTTTGAAGGAAAACTGTATTCGTTTGAATTCAAAGGGAAGATCATTCGGGATCAAGGGAATTCTTGGTACAAATACAGTTTCCCCTTGCGCACATCCAGTTATAATTGTGGCTTCCACTACATTGCGATGTAACGCTTTTACTTTTAGTCTTGTTCAGTTGCAGAGCTGAGGAGGTTTTAAATTTCACAACAACAGCTTATGTTGTGGAAGACCCGATGGTTTCAGTGAATTAAGAAATTCGACAGGGTAGTTAATTGCGTCATCTGTGTTGACCACAGAGTCTATTGACGTGTACACCATTTCTTCCCCCTCAAAAGACATTAACAGTATATCGTTAGTTGCTGCTGCTTGGTCGTTTTTCGGGGTTAGTATGGCACGTTCACACAACTATTCCATTGGCTTATCGTGGATATGAGCAATATCTGGGTAAATTTTGGATATTAACTCCTGTAACGTAAAGACAACTGTGCACAAATTATCAGGGAGGGTTATCATTCCGTCATTTATCGGGTAATCACCGTTGCCGATTTCAAGTAAGGGATTCGCAAATCCACCAGCAGACTCTTTTTCTCCTAAGTTTACCCGCATATTTTTCGAGAGCTTGAGGATTTTAATTATAGGCCATAAAGTGGATCCCTTAAGACACGCCTTAACTTCATCTGCTCTAGTTCCTTTTCGCACTACAGGTCTCTACTTGTAGTGCCAAAAGTAGTGTTTAAAATCTCCACACTATCATTTTCGTATGTTTTAATACTTCAGCAAAATTACTTTGTTTCGATATATTACAAATGGGAGTATCAGCTGTTGTTAAATTGAGTGGTAACTTGAAGGTAGCATGAGCAGTTCGTCCACCCTCAAGCAGTGTAGCTGCGATCCTAGAAGAAGTCACAGAATCCACCGTCATCTAGTAAACGTCTCTTGTACTGCGGATAACCGTCTTCACCAGTTTGAGTTTCCCTTATGAGAGCCCTGGGGTATCGTTTACTGCACATGTTATCTTTCATATATGGTGACTTTCGATTTGAAGTTCCACATGGACCATGTATCATTTTACATTTAACGATTTCGTGAAGCTCTGGGTCACGTTTGGGATCCGGTATTTCAGCACAAATTGTATTTGATAAAACAACATTAAACGATACCAACGCCATCTATTTGAAGGGATTGGACCTTGAAGATCAATACAGAATAGGTAGGTACCTAGGTATTTCTTTTGGTTTTTCCATTTTATTAATTTGTAAAAAAATATATTTGGTTTGGTTGTTTATTTTCATTGTTTTTTAATTTTTAAATTAGTATTTTTTGTTCAGGTGTAATTTTGTGCAAATTTTTTGTACAAATCTTCTTGTCTATTATTTTGTTTTATGTTTTTGTGCAATAAAAGTATATTCTATTCTATTCTAATAAATTAAGTTTAAAATATTTATCAATATCATTTACGTTATTTACGACCCAAAAACCTTAAAAATGACACCCAACCCATGATAATTTTTACATACAAACATACATCCATCCATCCTTCCATCCATGTTGGTTTCAAACCATAATCTATGCCATTTTCGTAATTAACGTCCCAAAAAACCATAAAACGACACACATATTCACATTTCAACCGCAGAGCAACCGCACAGGGGATGATGGTAGGTATTTCCCGTCTGCTACGTTGGATTTTGAAATAGTTGTTGTTTTCGTAATCAGCGACCCGATAAACCTTAAAAACTAAGGGTGACAAACGAGCACACAGTCCACCTGATGGTAAGTGGATGCTGTGGCCCATAGATATTTATCCTCGATCAAAATGCAGATGCGTTGTCACCCCTGAGGACTAAGATGGAATGTTTCCATTTTCCATTAAAAGGGGTCTCCGGTTCTCTACACTCACCATACGAAACATAACAGCATTAAACTGCTATTTGACGCAGGTATTCTGTGAGAGCGTGGTCCTTCCCTGGTCGAGCCGACTCATTCGTGTTGCAACTAATATAGCTACAGCGTGGCTCTATCACGTATAAAGTTGTATGATTTACAAATAATTGTTCCGGGTCTGGATGTTTGTCCTTGTGCAATTTAAGTTAGTAAACTGCCTCCACGATACAGGAGAAAGTTCATGTGTGCAATGTAACATTAAAAAAAATTATGCCTCTCCTTATTTACCTCTTACCTATTTATTCCAGCAAGCAGCAGTGTTACAGATGTGTTGCGGTCTGAAGGGTACAGAGCCACTATAATTATAGGTTAAGGCATTCCATCTTAGCCCTCAGGGTGACAACGCATCTGTAGCCTACGTAGTTTGTAATTGGTTATGTAGACAGTTGTAAAGCCATTTATCGTAAGGTGGATTGTAAGTTCTTTTGTTACTGGCATTTTATAAAAAAAGAAAACGTATTTGGAGCAATTTAAGCGTACCGCGTAGCTAATATGAATGCCTAACATTTGTATCAATTTATATTCCTAACCTATTCGTAAACTATTACAAGCACCGTACACTAATGTGTAATTAATGAATGCTGAGAAATTGTACTATTTAGTTAACTGTTTCAAGACAATTTTCTAGCGTTTTACCCTAACGAGCTATATACGTAATAACGTAATTTCAAACAATGATGTTTCCACATTCAACATTGTTTGAAATTATGTTGAGAATACAATTTCTTTAGTACACTATAATAAAAAATATTTTATATTAAGGCCATATTCACATTCGAACACTCTTTTATTAACTTCACCTGTATCACCTGCTTCACCTGTATGCTATCTGGTGTCTTCTTAGAAAGAAAAACATAATCCGTCTTTTTGTATCGCTGTAGCCGCATAAAAGTGAGAGATAATATCGCCTAGCACGATATATGACTTCTGCAGGTGCTAGTCGTGACACCGCAGGTTTCGGACCTCGAGGACTCTACCCCATTACCCAATTACCCAGACTTCTTGGAGCATAACTATGCGCCGGTCATGGGAGCCGCATGGTGCGGCATTGTAGATACGGGTTTTATTTCTTTTTTAATATATATTTTTTCGGCTGACGGCTAAGAGTTACGGCGTTGAAGGCTGCGGGTTCGAATCCCGCACGGTACTAGTATTTGTATGGCCTACAAGTAATTGTTCCGGGTATGGATTTTTATCCTTGTGCAATTAATGTGTGTAAACTGCCTCCACGATACAGGAGAAAATCCTAGTGTTGAAAGCTAGCCTTAATTTGTCTTGAGGTTTTTACATTGTAAGTATTCAGACAATTAGGCCGACTGCCCAGCTACTAGTTTAATAGATAGCGTGATCATATATACTCGTATTTATTCGAACGTTTCGTTGTGAAAGTCCAATCCAAATCCGTTATACCGTTGTTTCGTTTTTGTGTGTTTGTGTATTTGTATGTTATTTTTTTAGCGTTCTTATTATTCACTACACATCTTCAAATACATGTACTACGAATCCCCAAATATACATATTTCATAGGAGTCTATAATTTTTTTTAATATGTTTTATTTTATCTATATAGGATAACAACAGTTGATTGTTTTACGTTTTATTTAAAGATTCAAATAATAGGAACTGGTTAAATATATTATTTAATTAATAACACATTCTTTACAGAGTAGGTTGGTTCTCCAAAATGGATGAAAGAAAAATAGTATATCGTGTTGTTAAGAAACATAAAAAAAATATATTTTTATGTCTTTCACAACAGCCTTACATTGTGACAAACAAATTTTATAAATAAGTAATTTAAAAAATCGGCCAAAGACTGTTATCCACTAATTATTTACTACGTAATTTTTATTTGATCACAGATATTTGATATGTAGATGTAAATGTCTATGGTCCACAGCATCCACTTACCATCGGGTGGCCTGTGTGTTCGTTTGTCACCCTCATTCTATAAAAGAAAACAAGGTATTGGGCTGCCATTCTCTGCTTTCTATTTCTCTGAGCCCTGCGGCTGGTGTTCAGAGTCAAAATTAAATGAAACTAGCTTAAAAGTTAAAACAGTAACTAAGCAAACCCGACTGCGAAAAATTTTTACTGAAAAGAGAAAAAATTTATACTTTAAGTCACTTCCACAACTAACACGAATCTAACAACACCTCATATTAAAATCCATCAAGCCTTTTAGACTACAGAGCGCGCCAAAGAAATAGACATACATACATACTCTCGAAAAACATTACCGTCCTTCTGGAGCAGTCGGGTAAAAGACTGTTCCTGTTTGTTTTTTTGAAGTGAAAACATCTTTAGAATCGTTGTGATTTTAAACTCGATGGAACGAAAAAGCGACACTAAAAAGAAACAAACCTAATATATATAGAATTTAGCTTGCGAGAGAAAGAGATAGAATATTATATTAAATTTGTCGTGTTTAGATCATCTAGCGTCTATTTTACGTACCACCTTGAGAGTCAATCAATTTATGTTCGATAAAATGACTTTACCTATAGAATGAAGTAGATGGGGTTATTACAAAGCAATTTTACTGGAAAGTATAAATTCTTTTTATTTATAACACTAAAATTTACCTCAAAATTAAACTTTTATCTTATATTTTATGACGCACTTGTGCTTTTTTTTATATAGGATGGGGTGACAAACGAGCACACAGTCCACCTGATGGCAAGTGGTTGCTGTGACCCATAGACATCTGTATCTGTCCTCAATAAAGAATCGAAATGCAGATGCGTTGTTACGTGTGAGGACCAAGATGGAACGCCTCTTTTCCAGTAAAAAGCATACGAAACACAGCAGTGTTAAGCTGCTATTTTACGCTGGTATTCTGTGAGAGCGTGGTCCTTCCCGGTCGAGCCGACTCATTCGTGCTACAACTATACTACTAACATAGCTGCAGCATGGCTCTACCACGTATTAAAAAAATATCTAATCATATTAAATAAAAAATTTGCCGTGAAATATTTTTAATTTTTAATTCATTTCATTTGAATGTTTCACTTCTACCGCGTGTCAACTGCACACTTTTTTTTGATCTTTAATTTTCTGTTATCAATTTAAAAAAATCCAAATACAACACTGTACAGACCCCGTCGTTTGAACTAATGAATATGAATTGTGAAACAACAACCCGACCCCAGCCCTTTCGCCTAAGCAATAAACATTAAAAAATCAATATATTCATATCGGGGCCAGTTTGTAGCTTGATTTATTGAAATATATTTTATCGCGATACTATCTTAATCACGGCCTCGTAATAGATGTAGAGTGTGTACATCGAAGCTACGGTTGCTCTGTGTTTCGATAGTTAAGCGGTAATTAAATGTAAAGGGCTGTTAATTTTCAGATAGTTAGTATACCAAAAATACAAAATCTAATATATAATTATTAATGTTTGTGTTACTTCTTGCGACCGACAACCGGGTAGAAGAGGAGTCTAAGTAAAAATACGCCCGCACGCGGAAACATATTGTGTCACGCTCGCTATATCTATTTAATTATCATGCACTTAAAATCACGGCTGTGAATTGTATCAAATAAGTGTAAATCGCGCAACAAAAGTAGGAGTGTACCACGCAAGTGTCAACCTCAAGTACGAAGAGAAGCTGCTGGCGTTCTCCAGGTGCGTACCTTCAGTTTTATGTGTCGGTTGCAAATTTCAACGAAATCAATTCAACTACCTATTACAGTCCACTTAATACCAATTTTAGGATTAGAACCATATTCTCCGGTCCATTCGACCGTATTAAAATATTTCAATTCAATAACCATTTTTTGCCACTTCGTTGGAATATTTTCATTCACAATAGGCATTATATATATATATATATATATATATATATATATATATATATATAATATACTTACCGCAATACATAATACAATGTCTACATACCCTCTCGCTCACAAACAAATTTAGATCAGTTTAATAAATCTACCTGATATTTCCGCGATAGATTAGTATTAATATTTCCTATATATATTTATTATAAAAATGTCAAAAACTAGCACGTCAAAAACGAATGAACCTAGGGCTGAAACGCCAGACTCCAAATTAATGATGTTATTGAATATAGCTATAGCTAGGCGCGATTCTTTATTTAACCGCTTACAAACAATTTATGATCGCTCTCAACAAGTAGATAGTGAGGTGGACAGGGAAGAGTTCCTTTCTGGCGCGATTTCGATTGATGCATTACGAAATGATTTCGAAAAGGTATTAAGCGAGTGCAATTTGTACAATATGCAAGTCTACCCAGGAGCAAAGGTGGAATATCAGTCATGGGTCGCGTTCGAGGAATTATACTGTCATATAAAACGTGTAATGTCTCGTCTTACAAGTCGAATAACAAATGAATGTCCAAAATCGGCCACAATATCGCGACCGTCTTTACCGCCTATAGAGCTAGCGTCGTTTGATGGTGATATCCGCTCATGGTCATTATTTTATGCAAGTTTCAAATCCACTGTGCATGATAATCCGTCCCTATCAGACGCCGATAAATTGTATTACCTGTTAGGTAAATTAACAATCAAAACGCATTGTGTGTTCGCCGGTATTACTCCTTGTGCTGAGAATTATGAACTTATTTTGAACGCGCTTATAGAGAATTACGATTATAAACGCATGCTGGCATCGACCTATATCAATCAAATTTTCGACTTTAAACCAATTTCTAACTCTTCTGCTCGAAACTTAGAATTATTTTTACATACATTCGTAACCGCGGTTAGCGCATTAAAAAACTTACAAATAATTACACACAGCTTTAAAAAAGTTATATCCCGAAACAGTTCATTCTTTCAAAATGCATTCTTGAAAGGATAAAATTCCTAAATTTAAAAGTTTAACCGACTACGTAAAATAACAAGCTAATATAATACAGCGCTCTTATCATTCGACTTCGAATTCGAACCCGAATCACCGACCCACCGCAGAAGCTCCACAACCACAATCTTATGTCGCTATGGCCGACACATACAAGAGCCATGCTGCAGCAATATTAGTAGTATAGTTTTAGCACGAATGGGTCGGCTCGACCGGGGAAGGACCACGCTCTCACAGGATACCAGCGTAAAATAGCAGCTTCATGCTGCTGTGTTTCATATGGTGAGTGTAGAGAACCGGAGACCCTTATTACTGGAAACGAGGCATTCCATCTTAGTCCTCACGGGTGACAACGCATCTGCATTTTGATTCTTTATTGAGGATAGATGTAGATGTCTATGGGTCACAGCAACCACTTACCATCCGGTGGACTGTGTGCTCGTTTGTCACCCTATCCTATAAAAAAAATGTTTGTGCAAGGATATCGTGCATGATCATAAGGCATAAGTGCATAAGGCAGGGAAATGCAACTCTAATTCTAAATGTAAAATTTGCAAAGGTAAACATCATAGCTTACTTCACTTTGACGTTTTCAAACCTGCTAACGCTCGCGTTGTGACCATCGCCGCCGAGCCATCGGGGATAACGCGCGCGACCGTACTGACAGCAGCTGTTCCCGCGTCGTCGCCTGATGCGAGTAGCAAGAGCGTTTCGTTGTGTACAACGTCCATTGCCGCGCCGCTATCAACGCAATCTTGCGTATCCGAAGATTTATTTACACGCAAAGCATACACTACAGTTCTGTTATCCACTGCAACGGTTATGGTACCCGACGCATATGGTACGAGCCGTAGTGTGCGTTGCTTATTAGATAGTGCATCGCAGAGCAATTTTATAAAGTCGGAATGTTGTGATAGATTAGGTTTATCAGTAAATGAAGACAATATAAAGGTAAAGGGTATCGGGGGTTCAGAAAAGTACGCAAAGGGAGTTGTGGCATTCCAGTTCACTGCTCGTTTTAACTTTAACATAAGATACAATATTTCGTCGCTCGTCGTCAATAGAATAACAGATGACTTACCGTCTACAAGGTTTGCTGTTGGCCGATGATAAATTCTTTGAGCCATCACAGATCGATGTCTTGATCGGTGCCTCTTTATTTTCGCAACTTTTATTACCCGGTATAATAAGGCATAATTCCGCTGTACCGCCCGCTATACAAACCACGCTCGGTTACGTCATTATGGGCACCATACCCGCTCTTCCTGTTCGCGAAAACGTAACCTTGACGTGTTGTAGTACATTACCCGCACACGCAGATGAAGACCCGCTAGATACGCTAGTAAAAAGGTTTTGTCAAATATCCTTTTAGAACTCCTCCCACTCAGTCCCCGGCTGAGATAGAGTGTGAGCATTTCTTTCGCGAAACCACTGAAAGTGATAAAGGAACGGGCAGATACATAGTTTCGTTGCCTTTTCGGGATGATATATTTTCGATTGGTGATACTTATGAAACCACTCGGAAACGTTTTCTGGTGTTGGAGAGGAAGTTTGAAGTTTGAAGGCCGCGTATGACTCAGTTATCCACGAATATTTAGAGAAAGGCTATCTGTCACCCGCGCTACTTTTGGACAGTGATAATTGCTATCCCGTGTACGTCATACCACACCACGGTGTTTTGTGTACAGATAAGACCACTACTAAACTTCGCATGGTTCTCGACGCGAGTCAGAAATCGAGTTCAGGCCGCTCACTGAACGATATTCTCCATAGTGGTCCTAATTTACAAGGTGATCTGTTTCCAATTATTTTAAATTTTCGTCTTTTCGCTACCGCGCTTTCCGCTGATTGTAAACAGATGTTCCTTCAAATTATAATGAATAAGCGCGATCGTCGTTTTCAACGCATGTTATATCGTTTTCACCCGCAAGAAGAACTTACCGCATATGAATTTAATAGGGTTTGTTTCGGACTAAGGTCCAGCCCGTACCACGCCCTCCGTGTCATTCAGCCACTCATTGCGGATGATGGAGATTCATTTCGCTAGCAAAGATAATTGCTCGCTATATCTATTTAATTATCATACACTTAAAATCACGGCCGTGAATTGTATCAAATAAGTGTAAATCGCGCAAGAAAACTAGGAGTGTACCACGCAGTGTCAACCTCAAGTACGAAGAGAAGCTGCTGGCGTTCTCCAGGTGCATACCTTCAGTTTTACTGTATGTGTCGGTTGCAAATTTCAACGAAATCCAATTCCAACTACCTATTACAGTCCACTTAATACCAATTTTAAATCACGCATCACCATTTTGGTCACTTAGCCTGGATTAGAACCATATTCTCCGGTCCATTCGACCGTATTTTTTTAAATATTTTTTTTATAGGATTATAGTGACAAACGTGCAAACAGTCCATCTGATGGTAAGTGGTTGCTGTGGCCCATAGACATCTACATCTATCCTCTATTACGAATCAAAATGCAGATGCGTTGTCACCGTGAGGACTAAGATGGACCTATATCTCGGTTCATATCACCATACGAAACACAGCAGCGTTGAGCTGCTATTTTACGCTGGTATTCTGTGAGAGCGTGGTCCTTCCCCGGTCGAGCCAACCCATTCGTGCTACAACTATACTACTAATATAACTGTAGCATATTAAAATATTTCAATTCGATAACCATTTTTTTTGCCACTTCGTTGGAATATTTTCATTCACAATAGGCATGATATATATAGCCATATGTTACCCACATATTTATATACCATTGAGGTAACCTATCATATTTCACGACGTGATTTTCTCATAAACTCGTTGTATTTCTTCCACGCGAGTATATCATACCCGCTCGCTCACAAACAAATTTAGATCAGTTTAATAAATCTACCTGATATTTCCGCGATAGATTAGTATTAATATTTCCTATATATATTGATTATAAAAATGTCAAAAACTAGCACGTCAAAAACGAATGAACCTAGGGCTGAAACGCCAGACTCCAAATTAATGATGTTATTGAGTATAGCTATAGCTAGGCGCGATATTTAACCGCTTATAAACAATTTATGATCGCTCTCAACAAGTAGATAGTGAGGTGGACAGGGAAGAGTTCCTTTCTGGCGCAATTTCGATTGATGCATTACGAAATGATTTCGAAAAGGTATTAACCGAGTACAATTTATATAATATGCAAGTCTACCCAGGAGCAAAGGTGGAATATCAGTCATGGGTCGCGTTCGAGGAATAATACTGTCATATACAACGTGCAATGTCTCGTCTTACAAGTCGAATAACAAATGAATGTCCGAAATCGGCCACAATATCGCGACCGTCTTTACCGCCTATAGAGCTAGCGTCGTATGATGGTGATATCCGCTCATGGTCATTATTTTATGCAAGTTTTAAATCCACTGTGCATGACAATCCGTCCCTATCAGACGCCGATAAATTGTATTACCTGTTAGGTAAATTAACAATCAAAACGCATTCTGTGTTCGCCGGTATTACTCCTTGTGCTGAGAATTATGAACTTATTTTGAACGCGCTTATAGAGAATTACGATGATAAACGCATGCTGGCATCGACCTATATCAATCAAATTTTCGACTTTAAACCAATTTCTAACTCTTCTGCTCGAAACTTAGAATTATTTTTACATACATTCGTAACCGCGGTTAGCGCATTAAAAAACTTACAAATAATTACACACCGCTTTAAAAAAGTTATATCCCGAAACAGTTCATTCTTTCAAAATGCATTCTCGAAAGGATAAAATTCCTAAATTTAAAAGTTTAACCGACTACGTAAAATAACAAGCTAATATAATACAGCGCTCTTATCATTCGACTTCGAATTCGAACCCGAATCACCGACCCACCGCAGAAGCTCCACAACCACAATCTTATGTCGCTATGGCCGACATACAAAACCATGCTGCAGCAATATTAGTAGTATAGTTTTAGCACGAATGGGTCGGCTCGATCGGGGTAGGACCACGCTCACAGGATACCAGCGTAAAATAGCAGCTTCATGCTGCTGTGTTTCGTATGGTGAGTGTAGAGAACCGGAGACCCTTATTACTGGAAACGAGGCATTCCATCTTAGTCCTCACGGGTGACAACGCATCTGCATTTTGATTCTTTATTGAGGATAGATGTAGATGTCTATGGGTCACAGCAACCACTTACCATCCGGTGGACTGTGTGCTCGTTTGTCACCCTATCCTATAAAAAAAATGTTTGTGCAAGGATATCGTGCATGATCATAAGGCATAAGTGCATAAGGCAGGGAAATGCAACTCTAATTCTAAATGTAAAATTTGCAAAGGTAAACATCATAGTTTACTTCACTTTGACGTTTTCAAACCTGATACGCTCGCGTTGTGACCACCGCCGCCGAGCCATCGTGGATAACGCGCGCGACCGTACTGACAGCAGGTGCTCCCGCGTCGTCGCCTGATGCGAGAAGCAAGAGCGTTTCGTTGTGTACAACGTCCATTGCCGCGCCGCTATCAACGCAATCTTGCGTATCCGAAGATTTATTTACACGCAAAGCATACACTACAGTTCTGTTATCCACTGCAACGGTTATGGTACCCGACGCATATGGTACGAGCCGTAGCGTGCGTTGCTTATTAGATAGTGCATCGCAGAGCAATTTTATAACGTCGGAATGTTGTGATAGATTAGGTTTATCAGTAAATGAAGACAATATAAAGGTAAAGGGTGTCGGGGGTTCAGAAAAGTACGCAAAGGGAGTTGTGGCATTCCAGTTCACTGCTCGTTTTAACTTTAACATAAGATACAATATTTCGTCGCTCGTCGTCGATAGAATAACAGATGACTTACCGTCTACGCCTGTCGACGCATCCGCTATGCCGTTCTTACAAGGTTTGCTGTTGGCCGATGATAAATTCTTTGAGCCATCACAGATCGATGTCTTGATCGGTGCCTCTTTATTTTCGCAACTTTTATTACCCGGTATAATAAGGCATAATTCCGCTGTACCGCCCGCTATACAAACCACGCTCGGTTACGTCATTATGGGCACCATACCCGCTCTTCCTGTTCGCGAAAACGTAACCTTGACGTGTTGTAGTACATTACCCGCACACGCAGATGAAGACCCGCTAGATACGCTAGTAAAAAGGTTTTGTCAAATAGATGAATCTCCTTTAGAACTCCTCCCACTCAGTCCCCGGCTGAGATAGAGTGTGAGCATTTCTTTCGCGAAACCACTGAAAGTGATAAAGGAACGGGCAGATACATAGTTTCGTTGCCTTTTCGGGATGATATATTTTCGATTGGTGATACTTATGAAACCACTCGCAAACGTTTTCTGGTGTTGGAGAGGAAGTTTGAAGTTTGAAGGCCGCGTATGACTCAGTTATCCACGAATATTTAGAGAAAGGCTATCTGTCAGCCGCGCTACTTTTGGACAGTGATAATTGCTATCCCGTGTACGTCATACCACACCACGGTGTTTTGTGTACAGATAAGACCACTATTAAACTTCGCATGGTTCTCGACGCGAGTCATTAATCGAGTTCAGGCCGCTCACTGAACGATATTCTCCATAGTGGTCCTAATTTACAAGGTGATCTGTTTGCAATTATTTTAAATTTTCGTCTTTTCGCTACCGCGCTTTCCGCTGATTGTAAACAGATGTTCCTTCAAATTATAATGAATAAGCGCGATCGTCGTTTTCAACGCATGTTATATCGTTTTCACCCGCAAGAAGAACTTACCGCATATGAATTTAATAGGGTTTGTTTCGGACTAAGGTCCAGCCCGTACCACGCGCTCCGTGTCATTCAGCCACTCATTGCGGATGATGGAGATTCATTTCGGCTAGCAAAGATAATTGCTTCTCGCTATATCTATATGGACGATATCGTTTTTAGCGTTATGTCGGAGGTAGAAGCTACATCAGTTGCTAATGAGCTGATTGAGTTATTTAAACGTGCGCAGTTCGATTTAGTAAAATGAACATGTAATTCCGACTCGGTCTTAAGCGCTCTGCCTTCGTCATATAATATGTCTGAGCTCTTGAATTTGATAAAACCACTCAGTTAAAAATTTTGAGCTTGAGTTGGGATAAATCTCGCGATTGTTTTGAATTTAAAGTAACCACGCCTGACGAAAAGTGTTCAAAACGAATCATTCTAGCCACTGTAGCTAGAATTTGGGATATAACGGGCTTCGTAGCGCCTGTTGTTCTCTTCGCTAAACTTCTCATGAAAGATTTGTGGCACTTAAAACTTGATTGGGATGATTGTCCACCCCAGCAAAACTAGGAAAAGGTTTTGTATGGAGTTACCGCTACTCAATAACGTCAAAATACCGCGACATTTGTGTGTCTTCGAACATTGCGTTGTACGACTGGTCGTATTTTCCGATGCTAGTGAGCGTGCTTATGGAGCAGTGGTATACGCCCATATTACTCGCGCAAGTCAAGTTACGACGCGACTCGTCTGCGCCAAGTCAAAGGTCTCACCAATGAAGCCTTTGTCTATTGCACGTCTCGAGTTCTGTGCTGCCGAATTACTGGCGAGACTAATTAGACGCGTGCACGACACCTATGATTCACGCTATCATATTAGTGAAATGTACGCGTTCACAGACTCAATGGTCACACTTTGTTGGATAAACTCTTCCTGAAAACCGCTGGCAAGGTGTTGGGAGTAGTGGTGCTGGGATTAGTGGTGACGGTGATAGTGCACGCAATTGAGGGAGGACGGGAAGGTGCTCTTCAAACTAGGTAAGATACGTCATTTTATTTTATTACGCGGATCTTGGCAAAATAAATTTTAATAACTTTAATATAATGGATTTCCTCAAAGTACCTAACGCCTGATTCTATTAATTAGCAGCACGAAAGGGTCAGCTTGACCGGGGAAGGAGCGCGCCCGAAAAGAACACCGGACAAAATTGCAAAATGACCGGAGATTACCACTTGTGAAGGGGCACTCCATCAGTGGTCAGGGGCGACAACTCATCCGCATTTAGATTTTTAATTGAAGACATATTTAAGGTGTCCTCAGCTTTCACTTTCCATCAGGTGGACTGTGTGCTCGTTTGTTAACCTTCCATATATAAAAGTTTATCGCTCACACACAAGCTCATCAACTTTTGCATCCGAATTCACTATGACATCAACGACAATAGCTTAATTATATCCATAGAATAGGCTCCGAAAGTAAAAAGTCGAACTCGAATCCGTCACTGTACTCCGTTCCCCGTACATACTTTTTCGGTTTAGTTGAAGTGGTCAATGATAATATAAGTTACGTATGTATGCCAGTGTTACTAGTTATGTATGTATATACTTCTATATATTTAAATGAAAATTATCTCCTTCACCAAGGTTTGCCTGGAGGAGCTCGCTGTTTAGCGATAAGGCCATCTAATTGTACATACATTTATAAATTTAAGTTTGTTGTGTTATTTTGTGTGCAATAAAGAGTATAAATAAATAAATTAATAATAGTTCATCCATTCCGGGAATTAAAAGTTAGGTAAGCACCGAACATGTCTCTAACGTAGGTAAGTTGGATTGAACAACAACAACTGTGCATTAGAAGAAATATTCTCCAATACATCGGTCTACATCACAGTTGATGCGCCAACTGCAAATTAAAATAGTTTGCAAAATCCAAAAGTGCACGCCTCATGAGCGTTTTGTTTAATTTCGTTGTAAAAAATAAATTGTATTTCCGACTTTTAAAATATATTATTTACGTGTTTTAAATTTAGCGCTCTATTATTATATTTTAACAGGTAGCTAGGTTTAACTTACAGGGAAAAAAATTAATAATGTTTACCAAAATAAATCGTTTACACAAAGTATAAAATCGATATAGGTTGTATGGTACATTAGTTCTTTGTTTATTAAGAGCTAAAAAAATATGAAAGCGCCTTTAAATTTTTAATAGCAATAAAACTTATAAAAGTTGATAATCATTTTATTAAGAAACAACGCGTACTAGGCTATTGATATGAAATAGGGAACCAGTTGATGTAATTCTGAAGCTAATAAAAAAACCCGGTCTCGATACGTCAATTTTTCGGGAGTTATTTTGACCACATACAAAATCAACATCCGGTCGTCTACGTAAATTTTTTTCAAAGTAGCAATATAAATTTTTTCGAAAATATAAGATGGATTAATTAGAGTGTTTTCTTGATATACGGCTACTCATATTGTCGTATAAGTGCAATATGGTTATGATAGAGGCATTTTAAGAACACAAAATTGCTTGACCTTGACGTGCCGAGAGTAAAGCACTACCTAATAACGTTATGAGGTATGTAATTTATAATGGAAAAAAATTGTGTTATAAACTACAAATTTACGATTTTCGGATTTTTCGTTTACTTTGCCAAATTTCACGATTCTGGTAAACGATAAGTACCCTATAGTTTTCGATGAGTGAGTTTGCGAGGATCAAAGAATGTGAATAAATGGCTGTACATGTTGCTTGGGTTGTCTTATAAAGTTTGAAGTTTTTACACCTCCAAAGGACCTTAATATTTGATATTAATTTCAACTTGATACCCGTTGCTGAGGAAAAGGATCTTGACAGACGGACAGACTAACCGAAAACAAAGTGATCCTTTGGGTTCGGCTGTTTTTCTTTTGATGTACGGAATAAAAAACGTGATTTGAAATTGATAAAAAAAGCAACAAAAATAAACAATTATAACAAACATTAAGCCATAATTTATTAACAGACGTTTTCCATCTCTAATATCCGTAGGGGTGTATCAAAATTATTATCGTGTTAACAACTCTTTAGCTCCGCGCTCTGGGGCTTATAAATTTTAATATGTTGCTTCTAATGACTATAAGATTAGGGTAGGCAGTCCCCCACGCCGGCCGGCGTGCGCGTGGATTTTCGCAATTATTTGAATATTATGTAAATAGATTCGGAGTCGGTTAATTTGCTACTTATTTAGTATTCTTGGCTCGGTCCGATTGTTTATCAAGCGGCTGTTGTCTAAGGGGTTCGTAGAGAATGAATGTACTCGGGGAAAAATAGCTCTGTCTTGTTTACTTGGTTTGTTTGTTGCGAATTGAATTGTTTGCTGAATTTTCAAGATTTATCGTCCATTGAAAGACTAGCGGTATGTTTTTTAGTGTATGCTTATTCAAACTTATTCTCAAGTTTAAGTATGACTGCCTCGTCGGGTTTTTCAGCCCGGAAGTTGTCAGTGTTTCGCCCCCGTGCCTCGGAAAACACGTAAAGCCCTTGGGCTGCGTGTCTCTCCGGCCATGTCGGATTGCCGTACCATCGGACTATGTGATAAGAGAATAGAGAGTGCACCTGTCTTTTCGCACACACTTGTGCACTGTAATCCTGACCTGCGCAGATGGTTAGTCTCCGTTGATACTGGCCGCCGTGATCGAAATTTGGTCTGGAGGACATTACCATATTATCCTTAAATCTTGAAAGATTTTAGTATAGTAGCTATAGTGGTCTAATGTGTAAGGGGACTTGCACTGGTGGGGGACCGCAATTAAAAAAAGTCGTGATACAGAATCCGTCATACGGTAACTGTCGTAAAATGCTCCTAGTATAAATATTTTAAACTTTTTTAAAATGGGTGCTGGGAAAATATGCGATCTTCAATCTGCTTGCAAAGCGTAACGATTTAGCCAAATTCTACCCCTACTCTACTACTATATATAACTTACTCTACTCTATAACTACTCTCCTACTACACTAACTTCTTATAATGGGAGATGACCATGTCTGGCAGTGGGCGTTTAAAGGCCGAAGAAGAAAGAAGAAGAAGAAGAATTTAAGTGAAAGCTTTTGAAGACCTTCGAAAGAAGTTTGAATGGCCCATGTCCAGCAGTGGACCTGTATAAGATGAAATAGAAAAAAGAAGCGGAATACTTTATGTGATAGCTTATAAAGACCTTTGGCAAAATTTTGGATGTTCGTTACTCAATCACACATCAACGGCTAAAGAGGATTCAATAATGACTAGTACCCGCCATCTTGGGCGGTCCGCCATATTGAATTTAGAATGATGTCACTTAGCGAACCATGCATTCATCCAAACTTAACATGTATGCAAAATTTCAGCTCAATCAGTTGAGGACTTTAAAATTCAGTTGCAAGATTTGATCGTAACAAACATACAAACATTGCAAGTTAAATAAAATCTTTTAAAATTCGACACACATATTAACTACTGCGCTTTGTGACATTCCTTGGGGGAGGCCTATGTTCAGCAGTGGACTTGTGAAGGGTTGTAATAATGATAATGATGATGATGACACATCTATACAAATAAATGAAATTGAAGTGTCTGTTTGTAATTTCAAAATAACATCTTTTTACTAAATGCATATGAAAGTATATACGGTAGGTACTTAATAAAAAAATTGTCTATCTGTCTGTCTGTCGGTCTTTCTGTTTGTTCCGGCTAATCTACGAAATGGCTGTACCGATTTTGACTTCCACTGGCAGATATCTGATGTTATAAGGAGTAACTTAGGCTACTTTTATTTTAGAGAAACATTTGGGTTCCCCGCAAAAAAAAATCAAAACCCATAAAATTCAACTGTAATACATTCCACGCGGACGAATTCGCGAGGAACAGCTAGTAATATTATAAATATTTTTAGGTGTGACCTCAATGATAGGATGAGAAATTGTGTGATAAGAGAAAAGTGTGGTTTACAAGACGATGTTGTAACCAGGATTAGGAGACGAATGCTTCCGTGGTTTGGACATGTCTGAAAAAGCAAATTTATGCTGCAGAAATGAGTAGATTCTAACTACTCATTACTGCAGCATAAAATCTAAGAAACAATCTACTCATTAATTAAATATTTGTAAAAGTGAGTAAATTGACCATGGCCCAAATAAAGAGTACCCTTAACCGACGAGGATGTATGCGTAGATATATGGATGAGAAAAAAGCGGCGTATTTATTTATTTAAAGTTTATTGAACCTTACACATTAAGTAAAGGAACAAAAGGCGGACTTAATGCTAAAAGCATTCTCTGCCAGTCAAAGAATGCGTATGCTTATCGATTATGCGCTCAAGAGGTCGAACATTGGTACCGTTCCAGCCGCGTGAAATGGATACCGCCTTGGAACGTGCACCAAATTGTTCGTTGGAACGCTCAAACGTGGAGCGGGCCGTACCATCTAGTGTCGGTTTTTTACCGCGTATCAAAGTAGTTAAGTTTTGGCGCGCGTGTGAGTTTTTTTTTTATAGAATAAGGGTGACAAACGAGCACACAGTCCACCTGATGGTAAGTGGTTGCTGTGGCCCATAGACATCTACATCTATCTTAGTTTGCGAATTTAAATGCAGACGCGTTGTCAGCCGTGAGGACTAAGATAGAATGCCTCTTTTCTAGTAAAAAGGGTCTCCGGTTTTCTACACTCACCATACGAAACACAGCAGCATTAAGCTGCTATTTTACGCTGGTATTCTGTGAGAGCGTGGTCCTTCCCCGGTCGACCCGACCCATTCGTGCTACAACTATACTATTAATATGGCTGCAGCATGGCTCTACCACTACTAGAATCAGTTGGGACGGTTGTTTTCATCATTCGTGTGTTGGTTGCGTTCCGAGCTATGGATAACCAAAGTTGACGTAAATTGATAAAATTATATGGTTCAAAAGAACTGCTGCGGAGTAGCAAAAGTCGTTTTTATCACAATAAAGCGCTCTAAAGCGAACTATGACACTGGAACAGCTGCCGCGCGCGCCAGACGCGCTTAGTTGATATACTTAGAACAACGAAACAACAGAACGCGTTCCGCGGAACGCACTTACCGGCGCGGTCATACAGCCATGTATGACCGCGCCGGCCATTTACGCGAAATAATTTAATTTAGCGTATAGAATTTAGCGTCTAGATTACGATACGCGGTTAAAGAGGTGAAAGGTGTGTCAGGATCGTGCCAAATGGCAGTCCGTAGTCTCTGCCTACCCCACTGTTTGGCACATAGATTTAGTAACTAACTAACGTCTATGGGTCGACAGGTGTTAGAGTTCATGTGAGATAATGTATTTAAACCTTGTGTGTCAATCTATCTAGACGTAGGTACTCCTAGACAGAACTGAGACCAACCACCTAGTATCACTAAATATTAACCAATAGAAACATTATATTTTATTAACTAGCGATCCACCCCTGTTCGCCTGGGCAGGATCTATTCATGTGGCGTTATTTAGATTTAAGATACTCAAAGACAGTTTATTTTATTAATTTTTCGTTCTTTTTCCAAAAAAAACATATAAATTTTTGGGATAGAATATAGCCTATATCACTCATGTCATTGTTCTCTATCTGTCCGTGAAGTTTTATTACAATTGGTTTAGATTTAGAAAGATTACCATTTATTATTATTATTTATGATTATGATTAAAAAAAATGGTTATTCATGTGTTAATGGCATGCAAATAACCACCAGGTCACATGAGTAAAGAAACCGCCCAGGTCAATCAATATAAGGCAGTTATTTCTATATTACAGATAGACACTTCAATTTTATTTATATTTATAGATATTATTTTATATAAATTGATGACATCAGTGTACAACCTCGGTTACCATCGAGCTCAAATTCATTAGAAAACCCTGCGCTAGTGTACTATTTCGGTAAAAAAATCCGCACAATCGATGAACTAACGAGATACTGTGTTATTAAAAAACATTGAAATTAAAATATAGTCGATTTAACAACCATCCTTTTTTTTATAGGATAAGGGTGACAAACGAGCACACAGTCCACCTGATGGTAAGTGGTTGCTGTGGCCCATAGACATCTACATCTATCCTCGTTTGCGAATCAAAATGCAGATGGGTTTTCACCCGTGAGGGCTAAGATAGAATGCCTCGTTTACAATAAAAAGGGTCTCCGCGGTTCTCTACACTCACCATACGAAACACTGCAGCGTTGAGCTGCTATTTTACACTCGTGTTCTGTGAGAGCGAGGTCCTTCCCCGGTCGAGCCGACCCATTCGTGCTACAACTATACCATTAATATGGCTGCAGCATGGCTCTACGACGTAAAAAAACAGAGTCGGTTTTAAAGTGCCTCACATGCACTTAAATTCGTAATACTCATTGCTGTATTTTACCTCTCCCGTTGAAGGCAGTACTTGTGAAATAGTCAATAGCAGAATAACAATAGCAGTTAGGCTCTTTTCACAGACACACGGTTTTAGTGTAAACGGCCACTAATATAGACATTAATATAGAGTATATAAGCCCAAGATACCGCTCACGGGTGTGATAGTGATGAGTCGCGCAAATCCAGGCGGTTGCGGATCTTCCGCAATAGCCGTGTGTGGTGTATTGTGTTGTATCTACTCGTATTTTGTACCAATCCATTCATATACACACTGATATAGGCATATATGCATCATAATTTCGCGTGTTAAAATTCATTTTGTTTTAATTAATAATAGAATAAACTTAATTAAATATTAATATATACAATATTAAAAAACTAAAACTAATTAATTATCATACAGTCCTACCCCCGTGGTATCGTGCCAAGAACGCTAGCTGTGTTTCCTCGCTGAATGGCTCTACTTAGCCTTTGAGCCTATTAAATATAAAATCTATTTTAAAAAGGCCTATATACCTACTGCCTTTAAAAGATTGGTACGTAACAATATCAGACGTTAGATAATATGGTCTGTGTTATCATTTGGTTAACTTTGCTTTGTTGTAAGTTTATTTATAAGATTATGTTGTATATTATTTGTATTTAAAATATTTATTTATGTAAAATATGTACAAAAAATTTCAAGACGTCTCGGGTTGACTGGGAAAGAATGCCAATAGGCATTAAGTCCGCCCTTTGTAATCCCTTTTATTAAGTATAAATAAATAAATATATAGACGATTCTTGAGCAAGCGTCCGGAGTAATCATTTAATCAACTCCATAGTGTCATATATCACGAAGGGCTTCAAAAATTAATAACAAATTAGGACCCGTAAGACATACGAAGATACCAAGTTAAATAAAAGCTTATAAAAGAAATACACGTTGATTTATGAATTGCTCCCATAGCATCTCGTTCTGTATAATTGGATAAATCAAATGCAATTTATAAGGATAGAAATGCTACGAAGGAGTCGTGGAAAGAAATATGTACGTACGGACTTAAACAGTAATTTTGAAAAATTGCAATAACGGCGAAAAAAAATTAAACTTGAAAAGGGTAAAAAAGTCAAAAAATTTATAAATTGGTAAACAACTAGGTATTCGCCCGTATCTCGTGCAGATGTTTTTGCAATTTGGAGTTCTTTCTTTTCTTTTTCTTCACGCCATCATCAATACTTGACCGAATATATATGGGACTATACCTGAGATACCCCCTTTATAACAAAAAGAACATGCGTGAGTGTCGTGGAACACTCGGTTGGAACGAAGTTCCTTTCTTAGTATTTTTAAAAATATTAGTAATGCTATTAAACATTACTAATATTCCCTTAAACCACTTCTGGTAAGCTTAAAATGCTTGTGTTAGAAGTGGTTCACGACAGTAGTCGAACGTCGGATTCGAACCACGACCTTTCGAGTTTGCGGTCCGCGCCCTGCCATTAGGCTACTGACGCTTCTACTATATTATTATTTATTCTAATATATACAAATACAAATAAATGGATTACTAGCGTCTATTAAAATGAAGCGTCATTTAAAATTAAAAAAAAACATGGGTGAGTGTCGTGGAACACTCGGTTGGAACGAAGTTCCTTTCGTAGTATATTATTATTGATAAACGTATTATATTATTGATTGACAAATACAAATAAATGAATTACTAGCGTCTACTAAAATGAAACGTCATTTAAAATAACATGTCTTTCATGGCAAGATAAGAAAAAGTGCGAGGGAGATGGATATTATTCCAACTCGCTCGCACTATAGAAAGGGGTCGTGACGGAAAAATCTTACACTTTTTCTCGCCTAGCCCCCATCCGTCAAATTCGTACCGTGCGATAAGGAACTTCATTCCAATAATATTTCTTTCATGGCAAGGTAACAAAAGTGCGAGGGAGATGGATATTATACCATCTGGCTTCCTTATAGCCGCCAAGGCCGTCTACACTACGTCAGAAGGAGTCGCGACGGAAAAATCTTACACTTTTTCGCGCCTAGCCCCCATCCGCCAAATTCGTATCGTCCGATAAGGAACTTCGTTCCAAAAAAAAAAAAAATGTAATCGGACACAATACTTAATAATTGTCACTGAACATACATCAAAACTATTGAGAACGAAATAATATTTGTATTTTTATGTATTACTAGCTGGTACTCGTCGCGTTGCAGCCGCAGAAGAAATAATTGTGGAAATATCGTTTTAAATTTGGAAGAGTTATCTATAGATAAAGTTTAATTAGGAATGACATTATATACATTGATTCATAGACTTACAATATACTGTATATTCTAAATCTATGCATTGATTGAAGTTGAATGATATATAAATTTCAAATAAATTTCTCGGTACGATACGCGCGCCACCTACTGTAAGTTAATTGTACTATGCTAATAACCTTCGCACAAGTGCAAGCAATAAGTTGACAAAGTTTTACGGAAATCTGATGAACGGTATGACAGCGCATAAAATAGGAACAAACAAATATAAATTTTTAAATATCAGATCAGAAAGAACGTTAACGTGTAATTGAAGTGAAAAATGAAACTTAAATTTAAATATAAAAGGATAAAGTGATATAAAACAATGGTCTTAATATTTCCCCTTAAAATTGAACTAAAACATCAGCATTTTCATCGTGCGCTTTTCACGCCGGGAACGGAAAGAGTCGCTACGACGGCAACGGCGAAGTACAATTACGTGATCCGAATTAACATTTTTCGTAAAAGGCACTTTTATGGTAAAAAGTCCATTGTCTTGTTAGAGCGGCCCTATTGTCTCTCAACTCTTTATATCGCCTATTGGCCTCTGAGCGAAGCGAAAACCTTTTATTCTTTGTGATGTCGGAATGAAAGACACTCGTTTATCTGAAATATGCCCTCGAAAATATTTTTTACGCTCGCTCGTTGCGGTGGAAAAGGCTTGACAGTTGCCAGATTTATTTTTTGCGATTGTGTTTTTAAAATAGGAACGCGAGATTGTTTTTTTCCGCGGCGTTTCCATTTTCTCTGGTTTTTAAAGGGACATCTGATAGACGTGGTTCAGCTGGTTTTTGATTTTTAATAAAATGTTTTAAAAATTTCTTACGTCTTCTTATATTTTTGGGAAATGGTGGGGGTCAAGACTTTCTTATTTTATCTTATATGGTAGAGACTACCTTTTGAAAACGAAGTTCCTCTGAAGGGAGATGCAAAAAGGCGAAATCTCCACAGTTATTCCCTTTATTGTCATAAATTTTAAATAACCTAACACTATGTATGTAATAACTTAACAAATGCAAAAACTGACTAAGAAAAATGAAAAAGACTGTGCTCCGACTGAAAATTTCTTCAAAACTTTTTTTTGTTTAACAGATTTTGGCCTGACCCGAGAATTCAAACCCGGGACCACGTGATGAGGAGTTGCGCTTAAGACCACTAGACTAACGAGGAAATCGTTATACAGGGTTATTTTCAAAGAGTAGCGAAATTTTAAACTTAAGTTCAAATATACAAATAATGATATACCGTTATTGCAGTTTTTGAAAATACGAATAAATAAGGCTTCTCCTTTTATTTGAAATCATTCCAAATTGAATGTGATTTATGGGCATCAAAGTTTTTGCCTACCGATTGACCGTTAAGAATGTGTGCATGCGCAGTAAAATCAGTCAATTAAAAGATAAAAAGGACAGAATGTTTGAGATTTTTTTTATTGATTTTTCTTCACCATTTGCCTGTATTACTTATTCTGAACCTTCTCTGCAAATTTGGCCGGTTATTGCAAAATAACCCTGTATAATTAAAATATAAATGTTTTATCATGTATAGTAAGTATAACCTTTTTGTAACCTTTATTATCTTTTTTACAGAATATGGGTGACAAACTAGCACACAGTCTACCTGATGGTAAGTGGATGCTGTTGCACATAGACATCTAAATTTATCCTCAATTAAGAATCAAAATGCAGATGCGTTCTCAACCCTGAGGACTGAGATGGAATACCTCGTTTCCAGTAAAAAGGGTCTCCGGTTCTCTACACACACCATACGAAACACAGCATCATTAAAGTGCTATTTTACGCTGGTATTCTGTGAGACCGTGGTCCTACCCCGGTCGAGCTTCACTTTTTAATCCGTTGGGCTATGTCAGTTACTCTGGTTCTACTGCGGATATCCTCATTTTTAAGTCTATCATGCAGAGAAACCCCTAGCATAGCCCTCTGTGCATAGCATAATGTGTGTATATCAATTTGTAGCATTATAAAGTAGATTGTCGTAAGCTCAATGCTGTGTAGAATGACTCAAATATCATATATATTACGGGGTTGCCGACAATATCTTTTAATAGACGCAATTAATATCTTAAAGTGACAAAAGCAATGATAAAGCTCCAGTTTGTACCGCCTTGTAACGAGCACAACGAAACTCCGCGATCTGCCGCCACGGTGGGGACCCCTCGTTAAAATGCGGGAAGCGGGTTAACTCTACCCCCGGGTGAGTAGGCTAATAATGAACTCTACGCAGATGATAAAGTTTTATTTTCATTAGTATTTATCAAAGGCGATGGGATGATCTTGTGGGCGGGAGCGTTGGCATGACAACAGCGGGGTATCTCATCCCACACGCCCCCGTCTCGCTCCCTTGAGAGCGATTGTTATCTTTAGAAGAAGCCCGCTCCCCACCTTGCCTTGTCGTACGTATCTACAGACTCTTGTGCTCATCTGAAAGGGTTTAACTCCCCGACGCGTCTAAAGCGAATGCTGCTTTACGTCTTTAACGTAGAGTCACTTTCAGATGGCCAAACTTTTCATGTGAATAAATCGATTTTTATTCTCTTGGAACGTTGTGCCATGAAATACCTATTAGACTTCGGTTACAATGGGCCTTAAAAATGAAGATATCTCGTATAGCGGAGGGTGTTAACATTAATGCCTCGCGGCCAGCTCTGGGGACATAAAATATAAGTTATACCTGCGCTTAGTATAAGCACCTATTTGTATCTGAAACGATGCCTTTTCAAAGCCAGCGCCCTCGCTGTGTGGATATTGTATTATACGAGCTTAGAATTTGAAAATGCAAAGTGCAAAATAATAAATTTTAGAAAACTTCGTGCAATAACGTTCTAAAGAAAATGAGAAATATAATTTAAAATTAAAAATTTTGTACAACCGACTTCAATATAAATTATTAAGAATAACTTAAAAACTATTCGTCAGACCTTGATCAAATTTATATGGGACCACATGAAAACACCAGCTTTCAAATAAAAAAAAGAATCATCGAAATCGGTTCACCCAGAAAAAAAGTTATGAGGTAACACACATAAAATGAAAAAGAAAAAAAACATACAGTCGAATTGATTACCGTCTCCTTTTTGAAGTCGGTAGAAATAGAATAATAAACGAAATATAACAGCCTATAATATTAGGCCCTATATTATTTTAAGTCCCCTGATAAGTATAGGCTTCGTCTCATTTTACCACGTTTTTAATAACTCACTTTCTTGTTTGTCTGTCTCTGTCGTCTGTCTGTCGGTCGGGGTGGAATTTAGTAATTGATTTTAAACTAACTTCCCGATGAGCTGGAAACTTGAAATTTTTAACATAGCTCAAATTCGGATGACAATGCAAGAACACGATTTAAAAAAACTGGTAATTATTTTTTATTGTTTTTAAATTTCAGTAGTTTAATTAGTTATGGAGGAATAAGTCTGCCGTGCCACTCCAGTGCGTATTGACATACTTTACTTAACTACGAAATGTTTATACGCGAGCAACCCGCGTTTGATCCCCACAGAGACTGATGAAAATCTTAATTTTATGTGCTGATATACTGCGTGCTTGACGATAAAGGAAAGTCGTCTTAATAAGACTAGTTATTATACGCCGTGTAGTGGCGGCGTAAAATAATCCACTGTCCACCACCCTATATCGTTCCGTGGGTGTCACAAGAGGAAGGGAAATTAAACAGTGGATGTAATATGAAGTAAAAATATGCATGGAAGTAACACGGCAACTTCTTCTCCGCTCGAAACGTCTCCTCAAAAATGAAAGGAGGTGTATGTAGTCATGGTATAGATACGCCTAGTAGTAGTGTTCTAGTAGACTAAGTAGGTTGTTCTTGTACTGTTCTTTTAATTGATCCATTTATTCCTTATTCATTCACTACAGAACATGGGCCTGAACTGACATAGGCTGAACACTGACACTTCACTACAGTGTAGATAGGCCTCCCCCATAGCTTGCATAATAGGGGGGATTTTGCCATAGCCAAGCGTAGCAGGCTGGCGGACTGACAACCGCAGTTTGTTATAATTTTGAATTATTAAGATGCCTCCCAAGTTCTCCTATTCCATTTCCCTCAGTCGCCTCTTCCGATACCCACGGGATTATATGGGATAATGGATTAAGACACCACTACGCGGCGTTGTTTGATAGACAAGTACCTAAATTCGCTCATAAATGAATTATGTAAGCATCAACGTTTATTAATGTTAATGTCTATTTACGATGTGTAATATTAGAGTCACACGCGCCATTCTACATTTCACGGACAAAATTATGAACTTTTAGTTTATATTTTATTGTGAAGCGACAGTAGCCTAATGGAAGGGGCGAACTCAAAGGTCGTGGGTTCGAAACTGCCATCCAACTAATGGCGTGACCCACTGACGCAAGCGTTTTAAGCTTACCAGGAGTGGTTGAAGGGAATATTAGTATTGTTAATATTCATTTCTACTATTTAAAAAAAAAAACAAAAATAATGAAAAAACATTCTACCAAAACACGGTAAGACATGCAGGAAGTCGTTGAATGCAGGTTGCACAATTGTGGTGGCACAGTTTAACAGTGGACTTGTAAGGGGCTGTAGTAATGACGATGAAATATGTTTTGATATACTTACCAATTTTGTTCTTGTCGGTTGACCCCAACATCGTCTCATCTGTCCGTGTAGTCCTTCCGAACCCCAGTGCAGTGCTGGAGGCATCCTGACCCAGTTGGCCACCGTAAAAGTCACCGAACGCTGTAGCTGTTCCCAGCAGTCCAGATCTGTCTTGGAGGGCGGCTTTTGCCTTCTCTACGCTCTGCTTCAATTGCTCGAAAGTAGACTGGTGGAGGCGGTACGGCGGCCATTCCGTGGCAGGCCATGGTTCCTCTTTAAGGGCACTTCGCTTCAATTCTAAAGCCCCAGCATAAGAACAACTGCTTTCGTACATCGCAGCCTTAACTCCTGCACGGAGCGCGGTGGCACACTTCAGTCCGCGGAAGTCAACCCTGTGGAAAAAAATAAATATTAACCTATGCGAATATTAATAACAATTTATAGTTTTGTAGAAATAAGCTATTTTAGGCACCACGTGCTCGGCGGTGAAGGAAGACATCACGAGGAAACGAAAAAGGAATAAAAATATTTCCTCAGACATGCAGGTTTATAAAACCCTCTTAGAAATGACGGGAGGCCTGCGCCCAGTGGGACTTGTATAGGCTGTAATACCTTACATAGTTTGAAGAGTCCTAAAATAAAGCGGTCAAGAGGGAAATTCTTTTTACACGCTGTTCTTAATTAATAATTTTGTTATATTTAATATCATATTCCAGATAAGCGACCCGCCCTGGAGATAATCATCGTAGACCATTTATTTTATAAATTTTTGGAATTCTTAAAAAAATCTCTAAGTTTTTCGGATAAAATAGGATTCAGATCATGCAGACTGAACTTTATCTGCTTGTCAAGTTTCGTTACAATCGGCTCAGTTATTCCGAATATTAGCCCGGTCAGACAGACAGACACAAAAATTTAAAAATATTTATTCATGTCTCAAAAGTATTCAGATAACCTTCTTAGCTCAATAAAAAGCAGGTATTTCAATATTACAGACAGACAATTCAATTTTATCTAGATGTATAGAAAAACGTCTAACTTACGATCAAACACTTATAACTAACCTTTTCTATAGCTTGAATAATTATGTATGTACAACACTATATTTAATTGTGCCAGCGGTAAACTGTGTCGGACGGACGTGCTATACGGACAAGGTTAATAAAATTAAGTGGTATTTTAGAATTCCTGCATCAAATCGTTCACAAAAGAAGAGTGGATACGTAGTAGAGCCACGCTGCAACTATAATATTGGTGTAGCACGTATGGGTCGGCTCGACTGGGGTAGGACCACCCTCTCTCAGAATACCAGCGTAAAATAGCAGCTTAATACTGCTGTTTCATATGGTGACTGTAGAGAAACAGAGATCCTTTTACTGGAAACGAGACATTCCATCTTAGTCCTCAGGGGTGACAACGCATCTGCATTTTTTTATTTGGGCGAAAAACAGTTGCATATTAATATAATACAAGACAATTAGTTTATAATAATAATAATAATAATAAATGATTTATTTGTTAGAATATGGTACATTTAAGTTGTTACAAAATAATTCAGATCCTAAATATTCTGCCGTTTCCGGCGTACAAATATTTTCAGACAGATTATGTTAGAATATAATAGAAAACGAAGACATTAATTATTATAGAATATAAATATACTTACAGTTATACTTATGGAAACTAAATAACATAATAAAAACAAAAATTTCAATCAATTAATTCATAATATTTTTTAATTAAAACATGTCAATAAATTAAGTCGAGATTAATTTCAATAATTACAATTCAAGCCAAATTTATCATTTAAGAAGTCATTTATAGAGTAATAACATTTATTTAAAAGTTATTGAATAATTTACTTTTAAAGATTCCTATATTCATTTTTTTGAAACAAACAGGCAATTTGTTGTGAACATGTACATACTAGGAGTACTTAACGTGTAACCCCACACCAATGCCCACAAAGTTATATTACATGCTTAGCCTTATGCTTAATACGATTCGGAATTTATGTCAGTGTAGGAAATTATGCTAATTAATACATAATTTATACATCATTATAACCAGTTAGCATCTTAGTTATCATTCTTTTAAACTTTATAGATGACAGTGCAAAATTTTAAAATTCTGTGAAGTGTGTCATAATTATTATTGTCTAAGAGGCGGCGGAGGGGTGCCCGCGCTCCAGCGCTTCTTTTATACCTCATGTTGTAAATCAAACGAGGCGCTCGCACTACGCACCGAATTACAGTTCTCGGTACAATATAATGCAAACTATTGGTAATGTAATTGAAACAAACCATGCAGCAACATGGCAATAATAAGCGAGGGTCTAGATTTCAAACTTACTAGTTAATGCTGTTTTACTAATTGTTTGCATGGAATTTTGGAATGGTAACACTTGTAATGGATATTGCGTAAAAATTTCTTATGGACCATTTCCAGTTTATAATTATATTTTTGGCAGAATGAACTCCAAATTGGTACAGCGTATTCTAGTTATGAACGAATAAGTGTTTTAAATAGAGTTTAGAAAGTAGACGATCGTTTAAAGTTTTAGAGGACCTGATGATAAAACCATAATGTTGACAGGCTTTATTGATTTATGTAATTGATATGGTAATCTAAATGTAATTTTGAATCCAGCATTAAACCAAGATCTCGGACTATGTTAACTTTTTGTAAGAGTATACGATTGATACAATAATTTAATTTAAAAGGTGTTTTTTCTTTCTAAAAGATTACATTACACTTGGGCAGACTTATGTAAAGCTTGTTGTATTGAGAAGGTCTGTCAAGATCTTCTTGAAAAAGTAAGCAGTCATGAATTTGGAATTTTTTATAAATTTTAATATCATCAGCGTACATTAAAAATGAGAATTGTTGAAACAGTCATTGACATAATTTATGAATAAAGTAATTGCAGAGGGCCCAAAATCAATCCTTGAGGTACACCGGAAGTGAAAACATAGAGTTAGATTCGAAACCATTTATAAAAAGCTTCTGAGATCTATTAAAAATATAAGATGTGAACCAACGTTATCAATTACCATGAATTCCGTTTAATCTAATTTTATTCATAAGTAATTTATGATCCACCTTGTTAAAAGCCTTTTGAAAGTCAATGTATACAACATCAGTTTGAATTTTGTTATCCATGTTTTCGAATAAAAATAGTAAATGTTAAGAGATTAGTAGTAGTGGAACGGCGTTGAACAAATCCAAGCTGTTCATATAGAATTAGATGATGAACACATGGATATAAAATGTTATGTACTAACCTTTCAAAAAGCTTTGACAAGGTGGGCAATTTTGAAATGGGTCTATAATTCTTAATATTATTTTTATCGCCACTTTTATCCACCGGAATAATGAAAGCACGTTTCCAAATATTTGGAAAAATAGCTTTACGTATACATTTGTTAAGTATAATACGAAGTCGAAATTTGAGGTAATCTGCAGATTTTTTAAGAAAAACTGGAGGTAAGCCATCGGGGCCGGATCCTTTATTTAAGTCTAAATTCTTTAAAGCGCAACAAATATCCTCTTTTGTAAAATATATGTCGCATATACAAGAAGAATTATCAGCAAAGTTATTGGGAGGTTGCCAGTGATTAAGATCTTGAAATAAAGGTAGGTACACGGTTCATAAACAGAAGTGAAGAATGTAGAAAACAAATTACTTATTTTTGTGGTATTTACCTTTCCGATTGGAAACATATTTCCAAAAATTTTTAATATTAAGAGGTGTGCTATCTTCAACCGAAGTTGTATACCTTTGATAACATTTACCAGATTCGGACTTAAAACATTTATGATGAACTAAGAACTTTTCATAATCGAAAAGCTTACCAAATTTCTTCCTTCTTATCCAGGTGCATTCTTTATCTTTAAAAATAATAAAAGCGAAAGAGAACCAGACCAGGAAACGACAATTTTTCAGCCGTTTAAGAGGCACATGTAAATTGACAATACTGTAAATGTTTTGATTCTTAATCGAGGATAAATGTAGGTAGATGTCTATGGACTACAGCATCTACTTGCCATCAATCCGTTCATATAAAATTAAAAATTATTTTCATCGTCCGTTGCAAATAATTTTATATGAATATGTGTGCGTGAGCAGTATGGCTTTACAAAGATGAGAATGGTTTCGGGCATGTTTTGAGCGTCCCTTGAAATATACGAAGCGTTCCGTTTATCTTTGTTTGTTAATCTGAGACTGTGTACTGAATCTTATATATTCAAGTTGTATTTTTTTCACATATTATAAGCCAGTGCTATCCCACCTGATGGTAGGGAGATTCAGCCGAAGATGGTTGAGCGCACTGACATAGCTTAACAAAAGTCTATTAACTTTTGTATGCATCCCCATTATAATCGGATGAAAAAACGGACGCTAGGAAATATTACACTCCTTTGCTGTACCGACGCATTATGAACGACGATGCAAACCATTTGGTCCGAATGCTTGTTATGTCAACAACAAAGAAGTAGAGATCAGCCGAGCGTCTGGTCATCCAATGATGAAATTGAGAGGGAGGAATTAAGTCATGCAATTCTATATGGAGGCGTAAGAGAAGCGATTTCTTATCCGTGAGTGTCTTAGGGGACACGCTAGAAAAACTACTGCCGATAGGTGGCGGTAAACTCGAAAAAGCCAAGTGTAAAATAGCCGGATATGCGACGAAAACAAGTGTGAGAAGCGCGTAACATCTGGTATTGTGCTCGCATATTCTAAGTAATTAATGTCGGTAAATGCAAACCGTTCACATTTAATATTTTAATTGCGAAGAGTCCCATATTCACCAGTGCACTGTAACAACCTGATAGGAAGAAATGTAAGTTAATTTTCAAAGCCTATTTAATAAGAAAACTTACAGCCTATATACGAGAGAGGCCTCTTATTTCTGAGAGAGCTATGAAGCAATGACGATGCCGCATTGCTTTAGTGCGTGTTAGTGAAACTCACAAGACCTGGAAATATTTTATTCATTATACAAGCACTTAACAGAAATAGAAATTCTCAATTTCATTTGTGCCGCCGGGGATCGAACCCAGGTTGTGTGTACTGCGAAATGGACGGCGAGTGTTTAGTCACTATCACGGTACTAAATTTATTTCTGGTTGAGTAAATATATGCACTTATAATAGTATTTAGGAAGCTTAGAAATCATTTATGACAAGGGTCGTCATGACTTTGTACGAATCAATGAAGATCTAGAAGCAGAGTGCAGCAATTTGTAGCTTCCTTCCCGGAAAAGCGGGCAGCGATGCTAATTAACCAGGCACAATGCAATGACAAGATTGTTTGGTTCCGCTGAGATGGAACGGAATAGAATAGAATAATTTTCATCATATGTATATGTAGCCGTGATATTTTAAGGGCTATGCGCTCGAAGTTATTGGTATTTTATCCTCGTGCCTTGGGAAGCATGTAAAGCCCTTGGTGCTTATCTCTCTCCAACCGTGTCGTATTGCCGTCCTATCGGACTATGAGAGTAAGTCAAGGGAGAGTGCACCTGTGCTTGTGCACACACTCTTGCACTTTAATCATGTCCTGCGTAGATGGTTTCTCTTCGTTGAGACTGAAATTCGGTCTGGAGAACATTATTAGTCAAGACGATGGCGTGTATCTTGTCCATGCGTTCAGAGGACCATAACATCTACTGCCCGGTTAAGGACTTTCGAATTTTCCGAAAACGACACGGAAAATACTAGGACAGTAAATATATAGATGCAGGAGGTAAAATTGAAAAGTTTTTTTTTTATAGAATAAGAGCGACAAAATTCCAGCGTAAAATATCAGCGTAAGGCTGCTGTGTTTCGAATGGTGAGTGTAAAGATACGAAGACCCTTTTTTTTTTAAATGAAAAAGGCATTCCATCTTAGTCCTCAGGGGTGACAACGCATCTGAATTTTGATTCTTAATCGAGGGTAAATGTCTTTGGGTCATGTCCACTTACTAATAAGGCGACTGTGCGATGTCATTCCCATTTTTTTTAAATATAGGACTATAGATAATACACATATAAAACAACAATAATCAAAAAGTTTATACGTGGTAGAGCGAAGCTGCAGCTATATTATGGTTGTAGCACAAATGGGTCGGCTCGACCGGGGTAGGACCTCGCTCTCACAGAATATCGGCGTAAAATAGCAACTTAATGCTGCTGTGTTTCGCATGGTGATTGTAGAGAACCGGAGACCCTTTTTCTGTAAACGAGGCATTCCATCTTAGTCCTCAGGGGTGACAACGTATCTGTATTTTGATTCTTAATCGAGGATAAATATAGATGTCTATGGGCCATAGCATCCATTTGCCATCAGGCGGACTGTGTGCTCGTTTGTCATACTTATTCTATAAAAAAAACATGCGTGAGTGTCGTGGAACACTTGGTTGGAACGAAGTTCCTTTCGTAGTATATTATTATTAATAAACGTATTATATTATTGATTAACAAATACAAAATTTTTACGTGGTAGATCCAAGCTGCAGCTATATTAATAGTATAGTTGTAGCACGAATGGGTCGGCTCGACCGGGGAAGGACCACGCTCTCACATAATACCAGCGTAAAATAGCAGCTTAATGCTGCTGTGTTTTGTATGGTGAGTGTAGAGAACCGGAGACCCTTTTTACTGGAAAAGAGGCATTCTAACTTAGTCCTCACGGCTGACAACGCATCTGCATTTAAATTCGCAAACGAAGATAGATGTAGATGTCTATGGGCCACAGCAACCACTTACCATCAGGTGGACTGTGTGCTCGTTTGTCACCCTTATTCTATAAAAAAATGAATTACTAGCGTCTATTAAAAAGAAGCGTTATTTAAAGTAATATTTCTTTCATGGCAAGATAAGAAAAGTGCGAGGGAGATGGATATTATTCCATCTCGCTCGCACTATAGTAAGGGGGTCGTGACGGAAAATCTTACACTTTTTCTCGCCTAGACCCATCCGTCAAATTAGTACCGTGTGATAAGGAACTTCGTTCCAAAAAGATAAAACACATAGAAATGACCGAGTGCATTGCGAAGCACGCTTAGAGGTCTCGTAGAGGCGCGTATCTGTGTGTATCTGTGCGCGTTTTAACTATGAGATCACTAGTGTTATCCAGAAGTAAGGTATCAATTTGTAGATAGTAAAAAGTTTGTGTATTTCAATTTCTCAATATACTGAAAGTGATAGGTACGTAACCAGCAGTTATGTCTTTAGTAGTAAAACTAACAGAAATACTTTCTTTTAATAACAGGAAAAATGCGTTAGTACAATAGGTATTTGTATCAGATTTGTCTAGATACTTAATATTTGGTAGTGATATTTTAGAAATACGTGAAGTGTGTGTATTCTTGAATATTAAGGTCACATCCCTACAATTTTAAATGAACGTGTATATTGTAACTGGTTATTTTTTTTAATTCAAAACACTTTAAACAATTATTGCCAGTATTCGAAGTCGATGAATGCAGATGGCTCAGGGCCGTATTTTGTGACATTTCTCGGGAAAGAGTGCACTTAAAGGGCTGTAATGATGATGATTGTAACGCTCACCTCATATCGGATATTCTTTTCCTCTTTTGACGCTTATCTGCTTTCTTGGATTTTTCCGTGGTGGTTTCTTTCAAGTGGTATCACATACCCGTGATACCACTTCCCCACTACTAAATTACACCTTTGTCTATATTTAATGTTCTTTCAACTGCATTAACTGGATTTTAAAAGACGAACTAGAACGAATTATTTTCGCATAGTTATCACTTTAAATTTTCTACATTTTAAAAATCACTCATTATTTGATTACTTGATCCGTTATATCACAAAACTCAAATAAGAAATAGGAAACTCCTCGGACACTATATTCACTTATAGACTTGATGTCTAGCGGGGTGCCTTGTGAAATTAGGTTAAGAGGAACTGCAGTGGAACTTGGATGGACCGACGATGCTGTATTGGCTAGAGTACCCGTCACGCAGATGGCGGACAGTGGCTTTCCGAGCACTGTGAGCAACGCGCCCGCGCAATGCGCTATAACGCTCAAATTGATTGCATCCGGCATAAGGGAAATGTACCGCATAATAAATTTATATTTGCTGCATAATTTGATCAGCGACGCGATGTGCTTCTATTTTTTTTCATCTACTAATACTATGACATAACAGAACATAGACACTCGCCTGTTACCCCAGAGGAGTAGGCAGAGACTACGCATACATGCTCGTCGGTTAAGGGTACTCTTAACTAGACAAAGTTAAAGTGGTGTAAGAATATCCACTAGGACATAGGACAAACAAAAAGATCCATTAAAACCCGCGTGAAAGAACATATAGCTGACGTGAGGCACCGACGCTCTGGGAAGTCTGCAGTCTGTGAACATGTTCAAGATCGTCCCCGCCATTACATCAGATTTGATAGACCACACATCCTCGCAAAAAAACACCCATTCCCACCAAGGGTGGTACGCGAGGCTATTGAAATTAAAAAACATACTAATTTCAATAGAGAAGATGGATGGGTGCTGCCATCTGCTTGGGATCCTATAATTAACAAAATTAAATCCAAACCCAAGCATACCACTGCAAGACTTCAAGATAATGTAAGCTCGTACTGCGTAGATCGAACCAAAAATTAATATTAAAAAACTGAAGGTAGCCGGGCTAACTATGACATCGGGACGTCAAACATTTCAGTCCCCCCCGTGACCATGGGTTGCTGTAAAACACCCGAAACGTCGGGAATCAAAAATAGTAAAATTAAACGCGATAAAATCCGTAAAAATAGTTTTATTCAAAATATCCACTACCCCATAATATCGTTCCGTGGGTGTAAGAGGCGATAGAGGGAAACAAATTGAAAGATGGGCAGCATCGTCTTTTTAATAACAACTAACTACGAAATAAGAAACTGCAGTTGCAGAGTACAACATCTCTTTAGAGTATTATCTAGGCTTTTATATAAAACTTATATTTTTAAAAATCTCTGAAAGGTTACAAATAATACCAAAGTACATGTATCCGACAGATTATTTTACATTCGTTCAAACCATGTACAGACAGATAAAAAACAGTAAAAGAATATTGTTGAGAGGCATTTACGTAACCGCAAAGATCAAACCAACGGTTCACATTTTATAAAACACTAGCTTTTACCCGCGGCAAAACGCGAGCAGTTTAATTAAAAATGGGTTGACTGGTAGAGAATGCCTCAAGGCTTTAAATCCGTCCTTTATATTCTTTTAGATTAAGGAATGCAATAAAGAATAAATAAATAAATAAAAATCGACGTTTTTTGCTACTGTAACATGGATTATAAAGACTATAAATATGTGTGTGTGTGTGTGTGTGTGTGTGTGTGTGTGTGTGTGTGTGTGTGTGTGTGGTGTGTGTGTGTGTGTGTGTGCGTTGTCAGCCGTGAGGACTAAGATAGAATGCCTCTTTTCCAGTAAAAAGGGTCCCCAGTTCTCTACACTCACCATACGAAACACAGCAGCATTAAGCTGCTATTTTACGCTGGTATTCTGTGAGAGCGTGGTCCTTCCCCGGTCGAGCCGACCCATTCATGCTACAACTATACTGTTAATATAGCAGCAGCATGGCTCTACCACGTAAAATGTATTATATGTTGTTTTGTATGTTTAATTTTATTTATTTATTTTTAGTTCTATTTATTTATTTTTAGTTTTATTTACTTAATAGTTTTAAAACTTTATTTACTAGATGGAGTGACGACCTTCTAAGAAATGCAGGAAGTCGATGGATGCAGGTGGCTTAGGACCATGTTTTGTGGCGGTCCTTGGGGGAGGCCTATGTTCAGCAGTGGACTTGTGAAGGACTGTGATGATGATGATAGTTTTATTTAAAGATACGTGTGTTTCATCACTTGCCTAATGTTCCGTACTCACATACGGTTTTACTCGATCGAGTAAACACGTCGAGTAAAAATCACGGCGTAGGCTTTCGTCCACACATTCAGCATTTATCTATCGAGCGACGCGCGACGTTCAGTATTCACCGAACCGTTCGTCCCAAAATATTTCTGTTCAACAATGCAGCCACATTTAGAAGGTCTCGCAATTCAGAGTAATCTTTTGACTTGACGTTCCATAAACAATCGCAATGCTTATATAAGTTTATAAATTTCTTGATAAGCCCTTTGGAATAAACTCTTAAATCCATTTCTGAACGGACACGTACATACGCCCGGGTCAAGAGCTCGATGGCTCACTACGAGTAGGTGCGAAGGAAATTACATTTATTTAATTCCATCGAGCCAGCTCGATGCGAGCCTTCGAGTTGTAAGTTTTGCGGTCCACACGTTGATTTTTCCTCGTTTTAGAGTAAAACTATCGGTAATACCCAATGTGAGTACGGCGCTTAAGACCTTGTTAATGCGCAAAGGCTGTGACAGACTAGCAGGGGTAAGGAGTTTCCCGTTACAACTGAGTCACAGACCGTATTGTCACAACTAATTATTATGCTGTCTATTTAAATTTTAAAATTTTATTTTTTGTGGCAAATAAATAACTTTATTTTATTTTATTGTTTATTTCTTTTTCGTCGACGGTACCGCGGAGCGAGTGGGCGCCCGAGCGGCCGCGTGCGCCATTTACCGCAGGAAGTCTCTACATTACCTTATTATATCCGACAAAAAGTGCCATCCGCCGACAAACTCGTCCGCCTAGTCTCGAAAGGTGTTGGTCTTCACCCTTCCTTGACGTCTCAATCAATCTCTTCAATGTAGAAAACGAGATTTTATTTCTTAGTGCTCAAATCACTAGTGTTGTTTATGTCCTTTTAGTATCAAACAATTTGTAGTGTTTTTTAACATAACTGACTTTACTTTGTTTTCTTTTTTATAGGATAAGGGTGACAATTGAGCACACAGTCCATGATGGTAAGTTGTTGCTGTGGCCCATAGACATCTACTTCCATCCTCAACTACGAATCAAAATGCAGATGCGTTGTCACCCAAGAGGACTAAGGTGAAATGCCTCGTTTCCAGTTAAAGGGGTCTCCGGTTCTCTACATTCACCATACGTAACATAGCAGCATTAAGCTGCTATTTTACGCTGGTATTCTATGAGAGCGTGGTTCTTCCCCGCTTGAGCCGACCCATTCATGCTACAACTATACTACTGATATAGCTGCAGCATGGCTCTACCACGTATAGAATATGATCGTACCATTGCCTATATTGTAGCAGGTTCTGGGTTTAGATTACAGACAAGGTCAATAACCTTTAACTAGTAGAGGTGCGATTCTATCTTATAGACACGCAATAACATTAATGGAAATCCCCCACAGATCTACGGTTTTCTTAATATAAATAGCTTAATGCGAGAGGAGAAGAATTCAGCGACTTAGTAAATGTATGTTTATATAATCGTACTATAATAATATTACCAATGTAATGATTTCTTATATTTACGCGAACTCTACACATTTAATAAAACTACTTTTACTAGAGACACCAACGTTCCGGGAGTCTGCTGTTTGTGATCATATCCTAGACGGTCCCCGCCATTACATCAGATTTGATAGACCACAAATCCTCGCGAAAATACATCGAGTCCTGCCAAGCATGGTACGTGAGGCTATTGAAATTAAAAAAAAAAACACTCTAATTTCAATAGAGAAGGACCACCTGCTTGGGATCCTGTAATTAATAAAATTAAAAGTAAACCGCTGCTAAACTTCCGGACACAGTATGCTCATTATGCGTAGATTGAACCAATAGTAATAATTAAAGGTTGAAGGTACTCTGGGTTCACATTGACATCGGGACGTCAATTACCTCAGTCCTACCCGTGACCATGGGTGCTGTAAATCACCCGAAACGTCGGGAATTAAAATTTAGTAAATTGAACGCGATAAAATCCGTAAAAGTGGTTTTATTCAAATATTGCCCATGTTTCTGACATTGCTTCTTTTTCCTCGTTACTCATCATGCAAAGGAATTCAGCGATATAATACTGCTTATTTGTGAAAAGCATGTGCTTAAGCTGCAAATTTGTGAAAGCGTGGTCCTTGTCCGGTTGAGCCGACAGGTGATATGCTCGGCCATAAGCTGCAACTACACGAGCTCCAACATGTATAACATCTTACCATTAAACTAATATTTCTTAATTATGTAAGTGTGTCATATCTTTACTGAAGCCCATTTACAATTTGTAACTTATGTTTAATATTTACGGGCCTCTGTTGTCTGTCAATAAATGAGTAGTATTATAATATTATTATTTCACCGTACAAATTTCTTGTTTGTTGCATACAATAATATTAAATGATAATTATACCAAGGATGATTCGCGAGGCTATTGAAATTAAAAAACAAATCCTAATTTCAATAGAGAAGATGGATGGGTGCTGCCATCTGCTTGGAATCCTATAATTAATGATAATTATAGTTGAAATCTAAACTATCGCTGTATACAATACATATGTAACGAAACACACTTATGGAAACAACTTTTTTGCAATATTTATTTGACAAAAATTGCGTATATTACTATCATTCAATAAAATATGTACCAACCTCGTGTAAACCGTTACCTTCAATGCCTCAATGCCATCATGACCTAAAAATAATTAGCCTTTGCATCTAATATATAAAAATTTATCTTTGTTTGTTCGTATTTTATGCGCTGCCATACCGTTCATCAGATTGCGGTAAAACTTTGTTAACTTATTGCTTGCACTTGCGCGAAGGTTATAGGCATAGTAGAATTAACTTAAAGTAGGTGGCGCGCGTATCGTACCGATATTTAAAAGTTATATATCATTCAATTTCAATGAATTGAATGACATTCCAAATTAACAATATAACTCTTCCAAATTTAAAACGATATTTCCACAATCATGTACCAGCTAGTTTGATATAACTTTTACACTGTTGCATTATACACACGGTTAAATAGCGACAAGTGTCATCTATGATATTTTTTTCTCTCCAGCCAATTAGCTGATTCACGTTTCTGTCTTCACACAACACTAATTGACTGTATGCTCACGTTTTATAAAATGAATTTGTTTTTGCGCAAATTTACATTAAAGCAGATTTACAGAAGATCAAAAAATTAAAAATATAAGTAAAAAAAATACTGCAACATCGCCTTAAGTGAGTTTGTGATGATAATGAGATACTCCGAAAATAAAGTTAATATATGGGAATAGATTTATTATTTCATGAACGAAGCTTTGTGATCAAGATTTTATATTTTACAGAAATTGAATTATATTTAAACATTGAAGACACTTTTAATTTATTTGAAAATTAATAAAACATGTTATTTACTTATATTGATTAGGGAATACAATTTGATGACAAATAACATAATAAATATAATTTTTTCAGTTAATGATAAGATTAAGTAATAATTTTGTCTTCTTCCGGTTCTTGATGAAAAGCCGTGCGACATATACAGTCGTACTCCTTCTGTTACAGTTTTCTATCTTATTTGAAACTTGAATAAAACTAACACTTACACTAACAACTAACAACTACACTACTTCATACCTGTTTATATGTATACAAAATAATTTATATAGTTCACAAGGGGAAAAATCCCAGCTAGTGATGTAAGGCTTAATGGCAGTGACCAAGGAACACTTATCACAGGGCCACCCGAGCGTGAGATCAGGGATGTACTTCGGGATAAAATGCAAACCCTCATAGAATTAAACTTTTGCATTAACACAAAATAGAAATACTTTTGAAAATACAAACTTCTCACTATCAATATTTTAACGCTAAACTGCTTTCGAAATGTAAAAAGTCGTATTTACATTTAGAAAGCAGAATTATTCTCGTACTTAAACTTTCCGAGATCTAGCTGATAGACTGTGTGAACTGAGGACCACACTTTAAGGGTTGTAAGTTTTTATAATTATGTTCGTTTACGAATTCCAGGATTCGTTCTACAATTGTTTTAGGCCTACTACTACATTCTTAGGAATTCATTCATTCCCGGCATGGTCCGTCAGTGACTTTCCCCATATGTACGTTATGGCGAATGTTAGTGTAAATAATACAAGCTTAGGTTTAATTTTGACCGTAGGCTAATTGAATAAAACTACTATTAAGAATTTTATCGCGTTTAATGCTACTTATTTTTAGTTCCCGACGTTTCGGGTTCTCTGCAGCACCCATGGTCACGAGAGGGTACTGAAGTGATTGAGTACCTTCAGGTTTTCAATTATTTCTTTTGGACCGAAACGTCGGGAATTAAAAATAGTTTGGAAAATCCAAAAGTGCACGCCTCATGAGCGTTCATTTAGTTTTGATGAAAACAATAAATTACCAAAATAAATCGATTACACAAAGTATAAAATCGATATAGGCTGTATGGTACATTTGTCCTTTGTCTATCAAGGGCTAAAGAAAAATATAAAAATGCCTTTAAATTTTTAGTAGTAATAAAACTTATAAAAGTTGATAATCATTTTATTAACAAACGACGCGTCATTTTGTACGTGTACTAGGCTATTGATATGAAATAGGGAACCAGTTGATGTAATTCTGAAGCTAATAAAAAAAACCCGGTCTCGATACGTCAATTTTTTCGGGAGTTATCGTGACCACATATTAAATCAACATCCGGGACGTCCACGTAAAAATTTTTTCAAACCGTTTTTTATCAAAGTAGCAATATAAAATGTTTTTTTAGAAAATATAAACTGGATTAATTAGAGTGTTTTCTTGATATACGGCCACTCATATTATCGTATAAGTGCAATATGGTTGTGATAGAGGTATTTTAAGACCACAAAATTGCTTGACCTTGACGTGTCGAGAGTAATGCACTACCTAATACCTAATAACGCTTCGCGTTATGAGACGTACAATAAGTAGAAATATACGCGATAAAATCAGTAAAAGTAGTTTTATTCAATGCGTAGTGTTCGCGTAAATATAAGAAATCATTACGTAGGCTAATGATACCTTTTTATGCTAAGCCGTCTAAACCATTGGTGTAAAGAGGAGAGTTCTGGCGTTTCCAATAGTCTCCTATTACGACTGCCAAGCGACGAAATGGAGAGATGGATGCTCCTACTCGTATACCACATAGCATACATAACAGCAACATAATGATGTTGTGTTGTGTATCGCCAGTGGCAAGCCAAAGGCACTTATGTATTGGATACGAGCCATTACATCTTTATTCTCAGGAGTCACAAATCAAGAGAGTTAGAGTAAGTTGAATTCTTCTATTAATTCTAATTTTCTTACAAGACATTAAGATCGTCCATTGATTGACTCGTTTCTTTCAGTTTTCATTTCATTTTTATTAAATTAACACTTAATTCACTGCTCTATTTAATACTCTATTCTTAATTTAATTATTTAATTTGGTTTTATAATTCAGATGGATTTTAGGTAGTAGGACTATGATTTACTCTTGACACATTTCACAAGCATTTGGACTTATGTATAACGCTCATTAGTAAGCTGAAATGGCAATGGGCCGGCCATATAGCTCGAAGAACCAACAACGGATAGGGATGAAAGGAATTAGTGGCAGCCTCGATGCCACGATGAAGTGATAATCTGGTAAGTCATGCAGAAAGTCGATGGATGCAGGTGGCTCGGGAGTGTGCTTTGTGGCATCCCTTGGGGGAGATCTATATTCAGCAGTGGACTTGTGAAGGGGCTGTAATGATGATGAAGATGATGATAATAATAAGGTTACATACTTTTGTATAAAAACTACAATAACGTATCTCATACTAAATATTGATCTGATATAAACCGTATTGTATGTTATTCGCCAGAAATAAATCCACATGGAACATGAATAGGTTGAAAATTTTATTTATTACTGAAGTATCGTATTTTAACACCACCAGAATATAGCGGCAGTAGTCCAAATTTGGCACAGACCCTAAACATGTAAACAAGATGAATGTGGTCATAAAATATGATAACTGTATGGATTCAAGTTATATTCATATTAATAATGCAAACCCTCTCAGGATTGTGAGGAGGCCTATGCCCAGCAGTAGGCTGTAATATGATAGAAACACATAACACAATGACACATGAGCCGTGGTAGCTCAATGGGTTAGCGCTCACTGTAAATTTCACAGTACACGAGCAACCCGGGTTTGATCCCTGCAGGCACCAATGAAATTGTTAATTGCAATTTTAAGTGGTAATTTTTACGTGGTAGAGCCATGCTGCATGCAGGTAATAGTATAGTTGTAGCACGAATGGGTCGGTTCGACCGGGGAAGGACCACGCTCTCATAGAATACCAGCGTAAAATAGCAACTTAAAGCTGCTGTGTTTCGTATGGTGAGTGTAGAGAACCGGAGACCCTTTTTACTCGAAACGAGACATTCTATCTTAGTCCTCAAGGGCGACAGCGCATCTGCATTTTGATTCGTAATCGAGGATAGATGTAAATGTCTATGGGCCACAGCAACCACTTACCATCAGGTGGTCTGTGTGCTCGCTTGTCAACGTTTTACTATAAAAAATAATAATAATACTGGTAAATAACATTCCTAGTTGCAGGTGTACAGCAAGACGAACAGGATAAAACGCTTATTATGAATAGTACAGTCTGCCGCCTAAAAAGATAGGGCCAAGTAAACAGTAGGTGAGGCAAATATATTCCGCGGCATCAACCTGTATTAACATACAGACATAAATCTGGCCGGGTACTTGAAGTCAGCGCCGTTGTACTCACTGGTTGAATAATATTCGCATAAATCACTCGAGAATTAATTAATGTAGCCGACTGTACTTACATACGTATGCAACATTGAATAAATTTATAGCCACTTACGTTGTTTATGATGGGTATTTTTTTCGTAGTATTTAGTTGTTTTTGGAGAGTTAATCGTTTGTTTAGTTGAGCCAATACTAATGGAAAAAGGGTTTTTGCGCTCTGGGTGGTTACTTTAAGATCAGTACGAAAAGAAGATGTTATCTCTGACAATATAAAATAAATCAATGAAGTAAATGGGTCAGCCACTAATTACTTAACTGTCTTCTGTTTGCTACTTTTATCCGACTCTACAAAAAAAGTTTATAATTCGACTGTATTTTTTTCGTATGTTCGTCAATAATAATTGTGGACGGATTTTGATGATTATTTTTTACTAAAGAGGTTAATCTTCTGGGCTGGTCCAATATAAATTTGGAGAAAAATTTCACGCCTAAGGACAAAAAAAAACTTTTAATAAAAAGTAAAAGCTGAAATAAAAGAACTAAGAAGTTTTAAATAATTTCACATTCTGAAGTCGGGAATTTAATTCTTTTATATACTACTGGCTGGTACCCGGCGCGTTGCTGCCGTAGAAGAAATAATTGTGGAAATATCGTTTTAAATTTGGAAGAGTTATATTGTTTAATTAGGAATACTGTAAGTTAATTGTACTATGCTTATAACTTTCGCGCAAGTTCAAGCGATAAGTTAACAAAGTTTTACCACAAACGGCGTGGCAGCGCATAAAACACGAACAAACAAAAAATATTTCTTATATATTAGATGTCATAGCACGGTAGAAGAAATGTGAAACTCTTAGGTATTAAGAGTTACTCCCTCTTAATGTAAAAATTCATGTAGAGCAATCTGTCTTTCAGTGCATACATACAATTTATCTTAAAACATTTTTAGAAAAATAATTAATTATAATCATTTTTAAAATTTTTGTCGGTCAGTCTCTTTTTCTGTCTGTTTGTCCGGGCTAATATTCAGAAAGGCTGAACCGGTGGTTATGAAATTTTACGAACAGATAGAGAGAAATGCCAGGAAGGATTTAGGCTATATTTTATCCGAAAAACTTGTTTTTTTTTTAAACCAAAAATTGATAAATAAATGGTCTTTGATCATCATAAATCTGAATAACGCCACAATAGTAGATCCTATCCCTTTGCCAGGGCGGGTCACTAGCTTGGAAATAATTTTGCACAGAAGTTAATAAAGTAAAGGATAATTACTTATACTAATTCGTAAGTTAAAACTTCTGTACGTTCCATTGTTGGGCACGGGCCTCCCCTCATTTTTTGGTTATCAAGCAATTGATCCGCCGCATTGCGACAGTGCGTGTTAGCGGATTTCATAAGTCCTCAAAACATTTTATTCTTTAGAAGTCTTCTTGTCCTTCTTGTCCTCACGAAACGAGATGTAAATCATAAAATGAAACAAATTTTACAGATTTTATCGCGTTTAATTTTAACTTTTATTATTCCCGACGTTTCGGGTGCCTTACAGCACCCAGGGTCACGGAGAGGACTGAGGTGATAGTTATCCCGGCTACGTTCAGCTTTTGGATATAAATTTTTCGTGTGATCTACGCAGAACGAGCTTACAATATCTTGAAGCCTTGCAGTGGTATGCTTGGGTTTGGATTTAATTTTCGACATGTAACTCATGAATTAATATTCATTTTTATATATTGCAATTAACAATTTTATTGGTTTTGGAGAGATCTAATCCGGGTTGTTTGCGTAAAATTTACGGTGAGCACTTAGCCCCATGGCTGCCCACTTACTAAAAGAAATCAAAAAACAAAAATGATAGGTATAACCAAAGAAATCGAGCTGTCCAAGAGGAGACGTTACTGAAGCAAGTAAATAGGCCAAAATACCAGGCGAAAGAAATTTCTATTAGCAAAAGTGCCTTAGCGATGTCAACTTTGAGATACGTAATTTAAAGTGTGAATACCAAAGCTACGTCTAGATTACAAATAAAAATGTAAACATAATCATTTTAGTTTCCGCAATCTACACCTGCATCCAACAGCAATAAAGAATGCATCAAATGCGTTGTTACCTTGTGCTTTCATATTTATTGATATCTCCGTACAGTATATACATTTTCAAACTATGTTACAGATAGATTTGACATAAATTTCATACAGATAGATTTCAGACCGGGACAGAGACCTCGGTCCATCTTATTCCGAGGGAACTGGTAATACCTATATATCACTTTTTACAACTTTTACTAATACTTTTTGCGAGAACAAAAGTAAATTACAACCATAGAGCAACACGGGCCACCGGCGTACCGGAGGAGAGTAGCCATAGCTTTTTCCCCGATACAGAACTGTCTGTCATTTTTTTTTATGGATCTGCGCACACAAAAACAATCGTACAATCGTCACACACACACAAACACACACACACATAAAAAACACACACACACACACACACAAACACATAGATACATTATACCAGTATCGCTCAGTGACAGCTCGGAAATCTCGGATAACTCGGAAAAATATCTACTATCTTTTTGTACTATCTTTACGACTTGATCACAATTTTCTCCACTAATAAAAATAAAAATAAAAAAATTTAAAAGACCTAACGAAACAAGCTAAACGAACACTTACTTTTTCATAATAAACGTCAAATTTACAGAAACGGCTCAAAGGGTGCTCCGCCTTGCTCAATACACAACCTCGCTCGTCGGGATATGGCTTGTGTGGCATTTCGCACCATCGTCGGTGTTATTGATGCGAAAACCGATCTAACACGCTGTTCCATCTCGGCAACCGTTGGGCAATCGGAGAAATACACTCTGTCCTTCACATAACCCCACAAAAAGAAGTCCAAGGGTGTGAGGTCCGGAGAACGAGCAGGCCATAGCACCGGTTCCCGCGGCCGATCCATCCTCGCGGAAAGCGAACGTTAAGATGTTCTCGTACGTTGCGAGCAAAATGTGCCGGAGCTCCATCATGCTGAAACACCATGTTTCTTTGGTTCTCAAAGTAATCCCAGTCAGCCACAGGAAAGTCGTCAATCGCCTCTTCGAATTCCGTTTGTAAAAACGTTAGATAGTTGCTACCGTTCAGACGTGATGGCATAATGACGGGACCGATGACATGCCCGTCATAAAGGCCAGCCCACACATTCAGCCGCCACTGGTGTTGGAATCTGCCCTGCCGTGAAGCGTGTGGATTCACGCGAGCCCAAACGTGATCGCTATGCATATTTGAAAGTCCTGACCTCGTGAATGTTACCTCGTCCGTCCAAAGAACATAGTTTACGTAATTAGGGTTTTCTTCTAACTGCCTGAGGTACCACTCGCAGAAGTTCCTCCTGGGTGGAAAATCGGAGGGTATCAGCTCCTGTGTACGGCGATAGTGATAAGGGTGACGATTGTCGTCACGAAGAATTCGCCAAACTGCAACATGGTTTATACTGAATCTTGTACCGGCTCGCCTCGCACTTGTGGTCGGCTCTTCTTCAAAATGCTCTAACACGAATTCAGCCTGCCTGGCGTCGACTGTACTTGGACGTCCACTTCCAGTAGACCAATGAAAAGAGTCGGTGGAATGTAGTCATCTTGACATGTTCAGAAAAAACTGGTACGAAAGCAGCCGTCGCTGTTCAGTGGGGGGTCTACTATCGATAAATCGTTGCCGATACAGTTCGCGAGCACGATTTAAATTGCTATCTTCATGGCCTACACATAACATCATATCGTAAAATTCCGAGTTAGAAAGCATCGTTATTTTGCAAAAAATGTTGGAAAAAAAAACTCAAAACAGTTTAGAAGTATTAGAAGATTTGAAATTGACAACATTTTTTTTCCAACTTGACATTTTTTATTTTTTATTTAACAAATTATAGATAATACAGAGAATATATTATGGTACAACATAAGCTTAATGAAAACTTTACCGTGTACCACAAACCGCCGACTTAAAATTTGACAGATAAGCTACACCTTAATCTACAAAATATGTATAACGCAACACTACTAAACAGCAATTGGCACAGTCAACAGGCGGTAAATCGGCAATACATAATTACCTAATAGTGCAATAGTGCAAAGACGTGAGTCTTGCCACCGCCCACTTCGCCGCGTCAAAAACCGGTCGTTCCTGCGTCGCGTATACAGGAGGTGATAAAAATTTGGGTTTAGGTTCCATCAATTAGGTAATTACTTAATATTTAATAGTAGACGAGTATAATGATTATTCTTTGTTTTTATGTCATATAGGTTTATTTAGGGAACATAGTTAGTGGGGATTATAGTTTTTTTTTTAGTTTGAAGTCTGATATAGACAGTTCGTATAATAGTTTTTTAATTTGTATTTAATATTTTTATGATTAATTTCATTTTGAAAAGAGGTTGGTAACTGATTAATCAAATTTGGAACCATGTATTCTAAAGTACGTTTTCCGTATAAATTGTTATAATTAGGTTTAGCTAATTTTGGTTTGGCCGAACTGCGGTTTTTGGAATAGTTAGAAATGACATATTTTTTTAAATCTTCGTTAAAAAATTCTTTATTTAAAAGAGTATATTCTACTTTTTAATGCACCGGTATAATTTTGCAGTAATCGAATAGGTTATGGTAATCAGAATCCCTGTGTAAGTTTTTAACCTGGTCTGGAACTATAGTTTTTAAGATGCGTAATTGCAATGAATAAATGTTATCTAAATGTGAAATTTTAGATTCGGCCAGTGATTTATATAATTGTAACAGAATTCTATAGGGGACTTTATACTTAATTATGGAGAATTTTGCTAACATGCTTCGAAGTCCTTTACATACAACCTCAATATGATGTTTCCAGTTGAGTCGACTATCTATTACAAGTCCTAAGTATGTTTGAGTTTCTACCGGTTCTAATTCTGCACAATGACAATTGAATGTCATTTGTCCTTTGTGTAGGCATAGGTGGTCATGCACAATAATGCTAGGTATGACTTTACTCCTATTATTACTAGAACTAATATACATTAGCTTGGTCTTACTAGCATTAATAACTAATCCTTTATCATGAGACCATTGTGTTAATATATTAAGTTCTTCTTGCAGAATGCGGCCAATTCGTTAATATTTTCGTTAATATTTTCGTCGACTGCAATCAGGCACGTATCGTCGGCATACTGGTATATTTCGCAACGCCTGATGATGTTTGCGAGACTATTAACATAAGTGCTGTAATGCAATGGTCCAATTACAGAGCCTTGTGCTGTGCCCACTGAAGAGTTAACATAATGACTAATGGCATCCCCCACTTTTACCGCATATTTTCTGTCATTAAGGTAATCTCTGCACCATGACAATAATGGCCCTCTAATACCACTATCATTAAGAATGTCTATTAGCTTATTATGATTAAGAGTATCAAACGCTTTAGTGTAGTCTACAAATACTACCAGGACGTGTCTCTTATTATCTAAATGCTTGTAAACGCTGTTAGTGAAGGTCGATAACAGTTGGGTGGTATTTTTCTGCGGTTGAAAACCATACTGTTTTTCCGTTATTATATTATTTTTAGCATAGAAGTCATAAACCTGTCTGCAAATGTATTTTTCAGCAATTTTATCTATTACGGGTAAAATAGTAAATGGCCTATAATTGTCATGCACCTTCTTATGAATAGGTCTAACTATGCCAGTTTTTAAAATATGGGGATACTTTCCACTTTTTATACAGGCATTAATGAGATTTGCAATTACGTCACTGACTAATGTGCATATTTTTTTTATGTCTATAGGTTTTTGAAGCCAGTATTTGAGTATAATGACATCCTTGTATTGAGGTAGCAAACATTTATGAATGAAAAATAGAAAAACTATTAAAGTAGACAATTATTAGGTAAAATAGGTACGTAGGCCTTTCTGTTAAATAATCTGGTTCCCTGACATGACAGCTTACTAGGGTTGACAAAATTTTTGGCTTTGATAATTAATTATATTTTTTACGGGGTATTTTGTAACACGTTGTATATTAATTACAAGTAACACTTATTTAAAGTCATATTCTTTACTTTTACGAATGGTCCAGAAAAATGCTTCTGTCCTGAGAAGAACCAGTGAGAAACCCAGCGAGATTTTTTTTAAATAATTCACAACAATAAATACACTTCTTATCATTCTTGTCTACTGCTAAACATAGGCCTCCACCATAGATTGCCTCATTTTGCCATAATTGCCACGCTTGGCAGACGGGTTGGCAAGTGTTTTTATTATTATAAGTTGTTATCGGGAATATCCTGCTGCCCATCTCCCGTTCAATTTTCCTCTGACACTTACGACACCCACGGGACGATAGGGAGCTGTGGATATTCTTACACCATCACAACACGGTTAACTTGTTCTTCTCATCTTCTTACATAAAATATGAATTGTATTAAACAGAAAAAATTCTTCAAGAAATTTTTAAATGATGTATCACCTCATTGGAATCTATCACGTAGTGTTCAGGTTGAAGCTAATACACAGACGGCGGTTAAGCGGTATTCTCTTCTTTAATGGCTTTTTTTATAGAAGAGGGGGCAAACAAGCATGGCTCACCTGATGATAAGTGTCGACCGCCTCCATGAATAACTGCAACACCACGGGAATCGCAGGTGTTTTGCCGGCCTTTTAAAAAAGAGTAGGTAGGCTCTTTTCTTGAAAGTCCCTAAGTCGTATCGGTGCGGAATCAGCGCTGTTGGTAGTCGATTGTGACATTTGTAGGGTTAATTTTATTTTACTAACACTTATTTAATAAACAAGTGTTAGCTTTTATAACTTTATAAAAAACGCTTTTATAACTTTATAAAACTTTTATAACTATTAATCCCCTCTCCTATAAAAAAAACCTGTATGTATTTATGTATGTACCTATGTAATGGAATTTTATACTAATTAATTTTACCTACTTTTGTCGGTGTCGTCGGGATCGTCACACAATAATCTAAAATTTTGCAGACGTATTCGATGACAATGCAATAGCTTTACGACTATGACCTAGTATTAGGCATACTAGGATCACCACAGCTCGTGATCAATACGTGTCGTTTAAAAAGTTTTTATATATATGTATAGGTATTACTATTCGTTACTAATGTGTTTTATCGGATGACCAAGATAAGACCGGATGTTTAAGAGTGAATTACTTTAATAGGATGTAACGTTAAAAGTAATTACGTTAATAAAGAAACATTTTAACTTTTACTTCAGTATATTTGACGGTTTATTTAAAGTTTTTGTTATTACATGTTCTTTATCACTCTCGCGGTCAAAGACGAAGAATCTTGGAATTTAATTGTTTAAGTAATTAACTGTTTATGTGAAAAGAAATTTCAAAAATCGTAAAAGTTAACAAATACAATCGGTAAACTTGACCATTGCCTACTTCGCCTTACCTTCAATCAATAAGCACCGGCACATAGCAGGCGGGAGACTTGAGACCAACGTCCATTTTACAACCGACGGCGCCTTACCGTCGGGGCGTCGTACCGGACACGTCACGTCAACCACTCGGAAGGGCCGCGTATTTGTCTTGTTTACGCGTGGAAAAAATAAACAATCGATAGATATGCGGAGCAAGCGAGCGTTCGCGGACAGGAAACCGGGATAATAGCAGGCGCGTCGTCCGGTCGCTGTGCCGCTTAGGGGGTGGGGTGGTCGTCTGATGGTGCGGCGACGCCTAGGGGCGGGGCCTCAGCTCGCCTGCGCGGGATTAACAGCCCCCGGGAGATACTAGCGAGATGCCTGAACAACCTAATTCCCCTTGCCGCGGGACTTCATTGTCCTATGTCGACTTGCCATGCAACACGGATAACATGTTTTTGTCTGCTATGTGCTTGCTGCATTATTAATGTAGTGCCTTGATTTCACTAATGTCGAATTACTAAAATGTTATTTAAAATAGATATATAAAACATATGATACTTTTATTCTCTTTTCATCTGTACATTAAATAAAATGATAGAGGTTTGCAGTTGTGCGCGCATCACGGTAAAACTATTGGATAGATTTCAATTAGGTTTTCTAAGTTTTATTTCTTAGACACTTGGCCCTTATCTAAAAAAATATTGTAAAGTTATTAAAGTTTTAAGCAACAACGATTTTTATAAGCGTAATCTTTGTTAAAATATCAAGCAACGCGGACGAAGTCGCGGGTATCAGCTAGTACTTCCATAAAATATATAAATACAGGATGTATGACATTCTATCTTCGTCCATAGTGGTGACGGCAAAACTGCAATTTTCTTTGTTTAAGGTTGGCTTAAGATGAATTGCCACTTTTTAATTTTATAAAAAAAGGATATACTTGGATGATTTGGACTGTTTAGGTACTAGTTAGTCACTTCTACTTCTAGATTAAAAATATTACCCATCTCATGAAGTGTAACGTAAAAGGTGTATTAGGCTAAGGTCCAAAAGACATAGTGACTTTATGCGGTATAACAATCTAGTATTTATATATACTAGGTATTTTTTCATAAATCGGTAATTATATAGATAAATAACAATATAGAATTTATATACTAGGTATTTGTACCTAGTATATAAATACGAGATTGTTACTTGCGGCGGGAAGCTGGATCAAAGTGCGAGATGTCAGGTATTGCATTAAAGGAAAAGTCCCGTGTCCTATGGAAAGGTAAACTTAACAAAGGTTAAATTATAGTATTAGTGACTAATGCTACAGATCAAAAACAAATAAAAGCAAACGCGGAATCACCAAATTAGGGCGCTAAAGTGCGTTTTATCGTTACGTAGGCGTCAAGTGGGGCCGGTTGAGCCACCTCGCCCCTCCCCGTTGATTACTTACTGAACTTTCATTGAGCATTTATTATTGCCAATGGGCTACTCGCCACAGTACAGTAGGCAACGGATTTTCCATGCACTTAAAAAAAATTAACAACATTTTATTTAAAATATTTAAAAAAAATCACAATCTGAAGTCGGTGCTAAAACACATTGTACGATGGGTGATCCAAAAGTAATGATAATGAAAATAAAACACGGTAATTAAAGTTAAAATAATAATTTATTTTTCTACATAGTCTCCTAACAAATCAATACATTTAGTCCATCTTTTTTCTAAACCCAGGATTCCCTTTGAAAAAAATTCTTTGTCTTGACCCTCCCAAAACGCTTCAACAGCGGCCATTACTTCGCTATCGTCTTCGAATTTCTTGCCTCGGAGGCGTTCCTTGAGCCGAGGAAAGAGGTAGAAATCACTAAGAGCTAGATCTGGCGAATAGGGAGGGTGTTCGAGCAGTTCGAATCCCGTTTCTTGAATGGCAGCCATCGCAACTGCGGCTTTGTGAGCCGGTGCGTTGTCTTGGTGAAACAGCACTCCAGCTCGCAGTTTTCCGCGTCTTTTTCCTTAATGGCCTCCCGTAATCTTCTTATTTGGTCTGCGTAGTAAGAGCCCGTAATAGTGGCACCTTTCCAAATATTCCACCATAATTATGCCTTGAGCGTCCCAAAAACAGATGCCATAACCTTTCCCGCCGAACTTGAAACTTTGAATTTCTTTGGCGTCGGTGAGAGGCTCGCTTCAAGTCATCGATTGTTGTTTCGTTTCAGGATCAAAATGGTGGATCTAGGTCTCGTCCATAGTCACAAAACGGAACAAAAAATTTTCTTGATCTGCTTGGAACTTTTCGAGATTGACCCTTGAAATGTCAACTCGATTTTTCTTTTGCTCGTCGGTTAACATTCTGGGTACCCAACGCGCAGAGACCTTTTTCATATGCAACTCGTTCGCAAGGATTCTTTGAACGCTGCCATGAGATCCCTGTGACCTCAGCTACATGCCTGATGGTCACTCTTCGATCTGCCATCACAACATCTTCGACTTTTTCACGTTGTCTTCACTGAGGGACGTGGATGGGCGTCCTTCGCGATGTTCATCTTCAGTGGATGTTCTGCCCAGTTTAAACTCCTTGGCCCAGCGTGCAACTGTAGAATATGGAGAAGCAGAGTCCCCCAATGTTTCCACTAAGTCACTGTGTATGTCTTTTGAAGACATTTTTTTCAAACAGAGGTACTTGATGACAGCTCTAATTTCGTTTTTCTCCATGTTGATGTTATCTCTTTGACAGTTCGTATTCAAATGAATGTATCTCCCGGAAATCGTGATCTATTTATATGATTTTTTTAGGCTGACGTAGTGAGTATATAAGCAAGCAAAAAGTATTTTTTTTGGATTTTTATGCGGACCTGAAGTAACCGATTATCATTACTTTTGGATCACCCCTCGTATAAAAGAATTAACGCCCCGACTTCAGAATGTAAAATTATTTTTTATTCTTTTAGTGGTTTGAAGTCGGTTTTTACTTATTTTACGGGTTATTCCCCTTAAACAGCCACCCAAAGGTAAAATAAGTTAAGTATATTCTTAATTATTAGTGCAAAAAGGTTAATACATCTCAGGTTGGACTTTTATCTTAGGGTGGATAAACGGAATATCACCTTTTTATTCAAGATAATTGTTTTTAACCTTTGGAGTGGACTACGCAACATGACAATCTCATTGTCGTATAAATAGTTTCATTAAAAACTACAGCCCTATTTTGAAATATAATCTATTTAATTAATAAAAAAAGTAAAACATGCGTGAGTGTCGTGGAACTCTCGATTGGAACGAAGTTTCTTTCGTAGTATATTGATAAACGTATTATATTATTGATTAACAAATACAGACAAATGATTTACTAGCGTCTATTAAAATAAAACGTCATTTAAATTTATTTCATGGCAAGATAATAAAAAGTGCGAGGGAGATGGATATCATTCCATCTCGCTTTCTTATAGCCGCCAAGGCCGTCTACTTCAGAAGGGGTCGTGACGCAAAAATCTTACACTTTTTCTCGCCTAGCCCCCAAATCTGTATCGTCCGATAAAGAACTTTGTTCCAATAATATTTATTTCATGGCAAGATAAGAAAAAGTGCGAGGGAGATGGATATTATTCCATCTCGCTTCCTTATAGCCGCTAAGGCCGTCTACACTACGTCAGAAGGGGTCATGATGGAAAAATCTTACACTTTTCTCGCTTAGCCTCCATCCGCCAAATTCGTACCGTCCGATAAGGAACTTCGTTCCAAAATAATCATTAAATCGTTTCACAGTTGCTAAGATATCTCGTAACATACATACAAAACACGTTTTACGTGTGGTGAAGTCACACCGCAGCTTTATTACGATTGAACCTACTTATCGCACGAATGGGTTGGCTCGACCGGAGAATGACCACGCTCTCACAGTCACACACACACACGAAAGTAAAGTTTATTATAAATCATAAAATATTAACTGTCAAAAATAATTAAACCTACTTTAAATCTATTAGGTCTACTTTAAATATTTGTGTTTGTTAGCCAAGTATTCGTTTATATCATAATAACGATTTTTAAACAGTCTTTGATTAATAAAAGTTTTTGGTTGTAGAGAGACCTTGTATATTTTCTGGGACTACGTTGTAAAAGCGTATCACGAATGAATTGAGTACAGAATTAGTAACTGTGGAGTCACATTTAAAAGGTCACTCTCAAGTGTCGAGACAGCTAGATTAGTATAAGCTATTTCCTTAGCATTATATCTTATGCCGTGGTAGCTCAGGGGCTAAACGCTCGCTGTAAATTTTACAGTAGACGGGCAATCCGGATTCGATCCCCGGCGGCCCAATGAAATTGTTAACTGAATTGTTGTTAATTGAATTGAAGTTCGCCTCGCATTGGGGCAGCGCGGCGGACATTTCCTTGTCCTAAAACGCTGTCAAAAATGTGCCCAGCAGTGGGACGTATATAGGCTATAACCTGTGCTTGCTATGAGGAAATACGACTGATTTAGAAACCAATTTCTTGCATAAAATCCGTTAATAATCTACAAACAATGGGATTTATTAGAGAAATTTAACTTTGACCTCTTATATTCCCAAAGGCGACAACGGATTGACTACACTATCGTTAAGATGGCTGATTCAGTATCAATAGCGTGTATAACTTGTGAGAATGGGGTAGAGCCGGTCTGCCTGCATGAAGTTGGTGCGTTTGGTAGATGCAGTTGTTGAAACACGTGTCATAGTTTAGTAAACTAAACGATAATTACGAGTAGGATAGCCGATCCAAGGATAATATGATACCATGCACAATAGCTATACTCATTCTTTAAAACTGAAATGGTTTGTTGGTGGGTTTAGTAGATATAGCCGTTCAAAAGCTTGTTAATTTATTTACAAAAAATAAACATCACCAGGAGCATTATAAAATGTAATAATTATTCTGTTATAAGGTATAAAATTAAAATAAATTACTATTATTATTACAAGCCTGAAATGTCCCACTGCAGGGCAAAGGCCTACCTACTCTCTTTCTACTTCTCTCTCTCCAGAGCGACCACAGACCAGTCCTTTATGAAGGAGTCCAGATCATCCTGCCATCTCCGCCTGGGTATGCCTAGCTGACGTTTGCCTTTTATAGGGATCCATCGGGTTGTCACATAACTAAACAAACATATTTGAACAAAATCCAAAACACATATATATCTTTTTTACAGCATATGCTGCAAAGCTTAGTCTGTTTGCTAGTTTAGTTTTATGGGGGCAACCGTGAAGTTTTGCGTCGAGAGTAACCAAGAAAACGGAAGAATCCTTCTGTTTTTCTTGGTTACTCTTATTTGTTAAGCTCTTCTTGGTTATACCTCCTTTCCATTTAAAATCACATTCAATTTTTAACATCTGGTATTATAAGTTTAAAAAACTCAGTTTTATTGCTGTTTAAATGTAAATAGTTAACGTTAAACCAATTTAATAATTACGATTATGCATAAATAATCATTTCGTCAGTTTTAAAAGATTACTCTTTAAGTTTAGATATCAATGAGGTATTATCAGCAAAAAATACCATATTATGGTTATCACCAACAAGGTATGGCAAATCATTAATATAGACTAAGAACAGGAAAGGGCCGAGACATGAACCTTGAGGAACACCAATTAACATAGGCGACTCGAAAGAGCGTTACACGATCGAAAATAACTTTCTACATTGTTATACTTAAATATGAAATAATATGTATAGGCGAAGTGATCTTTACACCATAATGATGTAGCTTTCTTAATATGTTAATGTCATATGACGAATACAGTCTATAACCTTTCATCCCAACGTTTCTTGATTTTTCGAGCTACATAACCGGCCCATTGAAACTCCAGCTTACTGATCTGTTCGGCTATGGCAGTTAGGGTGTTACCACACCAATCGATCAAACATGGATCGATGCCATCGATCGATGGTGAAATGGATTAGTCGACATCGATCGATAGTTTCTACCACATCATTCGATCGATGGCATCGATTGATGGTATAATGGATTAGTCGACGTCAATCGAGCTGCTTGATTATTCGATAATCCGCCGCGCTCTACCGACCGCTTTCTATCATCGATCAGCTAAAGCCACCACACCAATCGATCGACATCGATCGACAATCGATCGATTGATGTGGTAACACCCTTACTCTGGCAGTCAACTACGAATGTTATTGTTACAGTTTCTTTCTGCAGCATTACACCTCGAGCATTACACCTCCACAACTCACTGAGCGAGTTTAAGCTCCCTTACACTGCCAGTAGCAAACCACGTCTTAACTACATATGTTATATTACAAAATTTGGTTGATTGATAGTCTCAGCTTTTCACTATGTTTTAATAAGAGTCAGTGACGGCGTCAGTCTTTGCAAAATTTGACTGATGTCAAATTCCATACTTAAAATGTTATTTTTCCTATTTTTCATGGGACTTTTTTTAACTTTAGATTAAACCTGAGACCAATTATTAAAAATTAACTATATTATGACGTCTAATGTCTTGTTTTTATGTTTTGGGTGTTACGTGACGAGAAGATGTGTCGTGATCTCCCGATCGCCGCCCAGCCGAGTTCAATCCACAGATCAGCCTCGTACCGTTAAGAGGGTTGTAAAATAGCCCACTACTAAGGAGTGATGACCTAGTAAGCCTTGCAGGAAGTCCAGTCTAGACAATTCTTTGTGGAATTCCTTGGGGACGACCTATGTTTAGCAGAAGGATTTGAAGGGATGTAATGATAATGACGATTGCTAAGCCATTGGTGTGCTAAATCATCGTTTTTAACTAGCACGATGAAGTACAATCGATTCCGTAGCCAAAAGAAAGCTTAATCATAAAATGTGTTAAGTTCCTTATCCATTAACCGTTTAATGTAAAACAAGAGTCCGATTTGTTTGACGAAATTAATTGACAGTCCATGCCAGTCGATTCATTGTGATGAGCATCAAACACCTGGCTAAGGTGCGGCCATCACGCACGAGCTACATAACCATTCTATAATGACCTTCTCCACCCCTCCGGAGTTGAAACTGATACGGTAAGGAAGGAGCAGATGTTAGGATCAAAAGAGGTCAACCGCTACTAGTCGGGGGATACTGGGATGATCGATTCGGTTAAGTAAAAGATTGGGGTTGAAATATAAATAATGGGCGAATTGCAGTAGGAGCGAAAATGTGTTGACCTTTGCCACAATATAATGTTTACGCATTGCTTTAGCGTGGGTAGTTTTATTTTTTATTACATCTATATTATATGACCAGGTTGGTATACTACAGCTTTAAATTACAAAATTATCAGAATTATCATTTAGTTGTAGATACCCTTATTGTATGAACACATATGGGATGGCGTTTTTCATAGATTGCTGCACATGTCACACAAACACACTGGTGTGCGGACCTTGACAGGTGGGTAGACAGAGCGGTCGCAAATTGAAAAAAATCTTATTATTACTTTTATATTATTGGTATTTTCCTATTCTATTTATTCTGAGTATTAACATGGAATGCCTCGTTTTCAGTAAAAGGGTCTCCGATTCTCCACCAGACTAGCGATGATCAGTAGCGTAAAAGGTGCTCACGTTCAGTGTTCACCGTTAATCCGTCCTGAGCGTCGAGGCAGGCAAATCTTACACAACGGTAGCGGCCGGACCGAGAAGTCCACTGTTGGACTTTTACAGGTTAAAGAAGAAGATACGACGGCTTTTAAATAAACACATCAACACGGTGTAAGGATATTTTTAATAACATTGACCAACTAAAAGAGTACTGGCCACTTTAAAATGTTTTTAATATCAAATTGTTTGTCATTTATTCCAGATTGATTCTAAATTTTTAAATACAAGAAACAATAAAATGTGTTAGCGTTAAAAATTGAGATAAACTAGGGTGAGCAAATTTGTACTCAGAGTAATTGTTATTTTTTTTGGTTGAAAAGCGCTATTTAAACTTTTTTTTTATTTAACTTGGGTTGATTGTGATAATTTGACATTTTATTGCAATGCTACGTTGACATTTAAGTGAAGAAGAGATGTTAATAGCAGTGGGAATGCTTCAGGCTGGTGCTTTTCAATGTGACGTCGCTGCGGCAATAAAAAGGCACCAGGCAAAATGTGATTTCGAGGTTATGGTCACGCTATCATTCCACGGGAGAGGTGGCGAAGAGACATCCAGGATCAAGCCGCATTACTACACCGAGACCGAAAGATCGTTTCTTGCAAATTGCTGCGAGAAGGCCACCGATTGTTACGGCGATGTAATTGGTCCAAAGACTTGATTGGATACTGCACGAAGCCAACATTTATGCTCATAGACCACTTCGAGTTCCAGATCTAAGAAAATGAAATTGTGGACGAAGACTGCAAGGGGATAGATAACATGTGAACTGGGAACCTCGTCAATGGTCGTTGGTGCTTTTCACCGATGAATTCCGATTTGGTTCTTAATCCGATTCGAGGAAAGTGTTTCGAGAGTTCCTGGTCGTACAAACTGACTTGAACACCCTCAAGAAGTTCATTCATACCGAGGTGATAAAATTATCTTGTGGCAGGAATTCATTTTGTTGGAAGAACGGACCTCATTTGGTTGTAGGGCAGGGTAATGAGGTGTTAGAACCAATAGTCTTGGCACATCAAATACAAATGGGTCAAAATTTCCTTATGCACGACAATGCCCGTTCATATACGGCCAAGGTGGTAACAGCCTGGTTGCACAAACATCATGTCACAGTCCTAGAATGGCCAGCGCAATCCCAATATTTAAATCCCTTTAAGCATGCTTGGGATATGCTCTAAAGAAGATCTCCGAGGGATTTTTCTGAAAATCTGGTTACAGAAGAACAACTTTTTATGCCTCTCAGTAGGACCTGGGACAATATGAGGAATATTGCTGCTAATATCGACAAATTTTAGTCCTTTAGTAAGTGACATATTTTATTATTATTTTTGATGACAACACTATTTATTTTAAGCTCCTAACAGTGCTCATAGACGATAATAAAATGGGCATATCAGGAGTTGTATCAGGAATTATATCCACTGGTGGCAATAGGCAAGAACATCCCGCCATATCTCTGCGGTTGTATAAAGCAACACATAATCAAGTTTGCCAATGGTGGGAACAAACGGTGGAGCGTGTGGAATGAAGCAAAGAGGTTGACGCTGGGAAATATGTCGTCTTAAGGAATGCCAATGATAGCCTTAATTACAGACGCATGTTGAGTAAACGTTCATACGGCACCAGCTACGATGCTTTGTCTGACGCTGCGGAAACTGGTCCAGCGTCCAGCCCAGTAAAGAAGTCCTATACTGTGAGGTGAAAAATTAATATTGTGTCACATGTTCCCGATCAGAGAAGAAAGGAATTGAGCTACCAGATCGTACGTGTTTCAATAAAATTTGTGGGTTCAACAGGTAAAAGGTCTTTGTCAGACCACAGACACATTTGTTCACATTTGATTGCTGATGGGGATACCAGTACCTATGCTAGTATCAGAAATGCCCGAACTAATGATAATATTACAGTTCGTAAAGTCCACAGGGCAGAAAAATATTGAAAGGAGCACTATAAAACATAGCAAGAACAACGAGCATAAAGCATCCCGAGAATTAGAAAAGGCTTTAAATTTTAATATACAATACTGTAGATTACACATAAACCACGAATTTTCATTTCTGGTCGCTACTTCAGACGGCAAACATGAACATGGTATTTTAGAAGTGGAGTGCCCAGAATATAGAACCCGAAGAAGCAATCAAACAAAAGAAAATGGAGGTTTGATTGTATAAATCTGATGTTTTATCAACCTTTGCCCAGTAAAATACTATGCATTAACATTTTTTGATTAGTGACCTGATTAGTTTATTTTTTTAAATATAATATATTATAGTATACTGTTTATTAATTTTTGTTTTGTATTAATTTCATTTTATTTATTTATTTATTTATTTGGTCTACCAACGACTGTTACATTACAAAAACTTAAAGTAGTTACATTGTAATTAACTATTATGAGCTAAATGCACAATCAGTTACAGGTAAACACAACGTGCTATTTTAACATGTGACATAAGTACCATTAACATTGATATAAGGTTAATTTTAAACTAGTTATAACAGGTAAAAGATAGGTGTAATTAATCTGGATTTTTTTAACAAATGTGCACGTAACTGGTTAAGTTTAAGAGAAAACATCCTTGAGATCATTAATAAACCATGTATTAAATGCGTTACACAGACGAGGAACTGGTGAATGTTTTCCTAAAACAGTCCTGCGGAATGGCGGATAAAATAGAGAAACGGGTTTCCTTGGAACCCTGAAGGGGATCCTGAAATTAAAAAGGTTTAGAAGCTGAGGCAGTCAATTTGATTATTAAAAATTTTGTAAATGAATATTAGGTCGAAAAGGGTCCTTCTTTTATTCAACGAGGACATTTAAAGCGTTTGAGGTTTTCATGATAGGATAACTTTTCTTTGAAATTTTGGAGATGTGAGATAGATGCCATAAAAGCGTTTTTGAACCCGTTCTATTCTTAATATGTGCGTGGCATAATGTGGCCTCCATACAACAGGGCAGTATTCAAGAAGACTACGTACTAATGCTTTGTACAAAGTGATACGTGTCTGTAAGTTTTTGAACACTTTACTGTTTCTAATAATAAAACCAGCATATTAGATGAGCGCCTAACAATGCTTTCAATATGTGGTACGAAAGTTAATTTGTTATCTAGAATTATTCCCAGGTCCTTAATTCTATCAACTTCTTTAATGGTTTGCCATCAATATAATATTTGGATTCAGTTTTGGTATGTTTGCGTGTAAATTTAATAAAAAAGCATTTATCTATATTTAATTCCATTCCATTTGTACAGCACCAATTGTATAACCTATTTAAATCATGTTGTAACAAGAGAACATCAGCTTGGGACTTAATAGTTCTGGCAATTTTCAAATCATCTGCGAATAGATAAGGCGTTGATGAAAGGAAACTATTGGGTATATCGTTGATATATACGTTAAAAAGAATTGGCCCCAAATGGGATCCTTGAGGAATTCCTGAAGTTATCTTGTGAGATTCAGACTTATAGCCTTTAGCAACAACGAAGAAACGTCTATTCGTTAGATATGAATTAATCCAGTTGGCAAGATTTCCTGTGAAGCCATAGGCAGCAAGTTTGTCCATAAGAGGTAAGTGGGGTATTTTGTCGAAGGCCTTGCTGAAGTCTGTGTACACAACGTCTACTTCCTCCTGTTTATCTAGAGCTTTAGCAATTCCTTCGACAAATGTGACTAAGTTTGTGCAAGTTGATTTCGATTTTAAAAAACCGTGCTGATGTACACTGACGTATTGCTGAAAATGGCTTTGTATTGAGGGGCAAACAACAGATTCAAAAACTTTTGCCATTGTCGACAAAATTGAGATTGGTCGATAATTCGATACTAAGTTCTTGTCGCCAGTTTTATGTATTGGAACTACTTTAGCTATCTTCCAGACGTTTGGAAAGGCACCTGTCAATAAGGAGTAATTAAAAATGTATATTAAAGGTACAACCAGTGTTTTAGCACAGTTCTTTATAAAAATAGGTGGGATTTCATCTGGGCCAGCGCCTTTATTTGTATCAAGTGATTGAAGTTTTTTTAGTATTAACTCCCGACATATCGAAAGAGTCCCAAGGCTGAAGCTATTTTGTGCTATATAGTTGAGATAGGTAGAAGTTGGACTGGCTACATTCTGAGCTCTTGAATCTGTTATAGCGAATGATTTCGAAAATGTTTTGAGAAATAAGTTACATATAGCTGTTCCGTCAGTTCATAAATAACCCCATCTGTCATAATATTCGGATAAGAATTACTTCCCTCCTTTCGTGATTTTATAAACGACCAAAAGTGTTTGGGATTTTTGTTGAGCGTCTTTTCAGTCATTTCAATATAATTATTATATAGGTTTTGTTCCAGTTTTTCACATCGTTTGTTAAGTAACTTAAATTCTACCTCATCTAAAGGATTGTTATATATTTTATACCTACGATGTAAATTGTTCTTTTCTCGAAGCAGTCGTAAGAGTGATTTATTAACCCACGGAGGGTGTTTGCTCTGCTTAAACTCAGTACACGGCACATGAGTCTTAATAATATTATTTAGTACAGTGTAGAAATTATCCATAATTTCATCTATAGTGAGACATTTGGAAAACAATTCCTCCCAGTTTATTTCCGCAAGACAGTTATTTATAGTATCATAATTAGCTTTATAGTAATTATTTTTCTTATTATTAATATTGTTACTAAGTATGCGGTTCGTATTAAGCACAAATTCAATTTCTATTGGAGGATGTTGTGGATCAACAACGGAGAGATAACTTAAAGCTAGTGTGACATTACATACTGGTAAATCAGTCAATACAAGATCGAGAATTCTTTGGTTACTGTTACGTATTAAGTTATATTGATTAAAGTTTGAAGTATAACAAAAGTCTACTAAAGTTGTATTTATTTTGAAGTTTGATTATGTACTGTACCCGTGTTTATTGCATTCCAATCAATATTACCTAAATTAAAATCACCAATCAAACAGATTTTACCTTCAAATTTATCAATAATAGAGTTACAGTTTTTATGTACTGTTCTAGCATAAATTGTTGTACTGGAGGAGGGAGATAAACAGCACAGATTGCTATTTGTTTTGAAGAATCTAAGTATGGTACCTTTACCAAAACCCAAAGATCTTCACATTGACTTTCCCAATCAATCATTCGAGTTGCTGAAAATTTCTTAGAAACAGCAATTAGCACTCCCCCTCCGTCTTTTTGAAAATGGAACCCAGATGATTGCCTATCCCTTCTAAAGACTTCGTAGCGGTTATCACATAGTTCGGAGCTTAATACACTTTCGTTTAGCCATGTTTCGCTTAAGACAATGATATCATAATTTGTTAATAATAATTTACTATAAAACATATGAGTTTTGGTCCTTAGACCTCTGGTATTTTGATAATAGACAGATAAACTATCCATTAAGTGTGCAAAGTCCACTGAAACATGCTTATGAAGCTTTATTTTAAATTAGAAAGAACACTATCATCTTTAATGTATATGTACCTTGAAACGTCACTTTTACGCATGAATATACGTCCGCCTCGCACCCACACGTATTTATAATCCTTTTCTTTAGCAATCTGCCTGGCTGCAGCATGTAGTGATTTGTTTGCAGGGGATAAGTGTTCCATGACGAAAATTGCTGAAGTGGGGCCCGAAAAGCCAAGGTGAGTACTATTCAGTTTGTCCCCGTTGTTACTCTTCAGCCTGTTGAATTTTATGACCGCAGCCAGAAAAGAGTCCCGGACCCTTGCATTGCATAGTTCTACTATTATGGAACGTGGCCGTTTACTCTCAGGATTGACTTTGGCCGTCCTTGTAACATGTATAATGTTTTCGTCTTTAAGGTCAAGCCCCACTACGTTGCTAAGTTGCTTTATAATGCCTATTAAGTTCTCTGATTTTTTCTCCGGAACGCATTGTATTTCGATATTCTTGCTACGAGTATTTTGTTCTAGTTGGTTTATGCGAGCAGTGAGATTATTAATACTCGATTGCATTTCACCTTCGCGTTTTTGCAGCGTTTTGATCAGACCATTACTCTCATTATATTTTAACAAAATATCCTCTACTTGGTCGCTCATGTAATTCATAGCTTTACTTATGCTAGATACTTCTTCTTTCACTCTAGATAATTCAGAACAAAAATGTATCTTAAAATCCTCCATATGCTTTAATAGAACTTCTTCCATAATTTCGCGGATTCCTTCACGCGTTACAAGAGAGTCTTGTTTACACGGTGGAGACGACATAGCTGGCCTTTTTGAAGGGCGCACGGTGACATTCTGCAGCTGACGAATTGGTGTGTTGTCATTTTTGGACCCCTTGGGTGTTGATTCTCTGCATTTAGGGCACAACCAATCCTTAGGGACGTTAGTGGGCGTAAGCTTTTTCTGTCCCGCAGAGAGACATAGATAGTGATAAGCTGCTTTGCATTTTGAGCATTTTACATAATTGTCATCCTCATTGCCTGTAGAACAACACCCCCATTCCAGGTTTAACGAAGTCATTTTATTTTATTTTAATGCTCAAAAATATGACTTGAAAAGTGCACGGCAACAAATGACCCGTAACCGCCACAAGGAATGAGTTATAGTTGCAGTTAATATTTACAATTTAATTCGCACAGCAATAAAGTCCCCGAACGCTGCTTTGTTTTGCGCGTTTAGTTGAGTGCGCGAGAAGAAGGTCTTATGTGATGCGTGTTTAGAACACGCTTACGCGTATCGATCGGATGATTGCACTTTGTAAAATTAACGTAATGTGGGTAAATTCATAGAACGCTGCACTTTATAACTTGATTTTTAGCCACAATTAATGTTTACAGATTAGTATATTGCAAATTTAGTTCACTCAATGTTAATTTTACATTGATAACTGATCAAAATGTTAAAGTCCACTTTTACACCAAAACATTAATTTTAACTTTGCGAATTCACAACATAGATGTTATTCGTAGGACGGTACCCGACTCAACTTCTAAATTTTATCTTATTATGTCAATGCATCTCTAAATATGAATTCCATTCGTCATTTTGTATGTCGTTATTTTGAGAATCTTTGCCAAGGTAATCCTTAGTGAAATTTAAATATCAATAAATAAAAATCAATTGCTGTCCGTTAGTCTCGCTAAAACTCAAAAACGGCTTAAGAGCAGGTTATCCCAGACCTGTAGGCAATTATATCGCTTTCCCAGTTTACGCCGTTTAGCGCGACGCACGACGTATTTATTCACGATGCGGCGTGAACCATAGGTACTCTATGCGGACTCCGTGCGGTGAATACACGCCACAGTATAAATATTTGCAGTAGATCAACTGAATTGAATGCTATAATAATTGAATTGATAATTTTCTTCTTTGGTAGGATTTCTTTATTTCGTCAGATTTACATTTTATTATTTCATTGTAGTTTACTTTTATTCATAAAGTCAAACTGACATTTACACCTTTGTCAACTGACAAAATAATCGATATTAGCAAAACAAAGACTGTATGTCTATGACTTGCGTGGAAATAAAATAAATTTGTTGGGTAATTACTGTTCTTCTGTGCATTTTTTATGCGCCAAGTTACCTTTCTCAGAGCGGGTATTGATGCACTGGAATCAATAAAGTCTGTCTCAGATATGCAGGTTTTCTCACGATGTTTTCCTTCACCACCGAGCACGTGCTAAATCAGCACTTAAAATTGCAATTAATTTTTTTATTGGTGCTACCAGGGATCAAATTCGGGTGAAATTTACAGCGAGAGCTTAGACTCAGAGCTACTAATACGACACAAATAAATACGATTCAACGAATATAATAAAGACTCTTACGTACTTAAAACTTAAACACTTGATAGCTCGTGATGCCTACCGGACGAAACTACAGAATCACATCGTGCAATGTAATTGAAGATGCTTAACCACGACATAACTCTCAGTGATGCGCAAGCATTATAGGCAGAATATCACATATATTTGTCACCTCTGCAGTTTATTAATCTTTGCACTTTTCTAAGTAATACAGAACGTAGTCGCTAGACGATCTTGACGTTGGCTAAAATCTCTGCGGTCGCCGTTTCGTCAAGGTCATTCAAGCTTCTTAAAGCCTTAACGACGTCCAGCTGGACACTAAGCGCGAGGCGCGCGTCTCTGCATGAGCCATTTTTACATGCAATTTCGTCCTGTAATTACGATGTAAAACGAAAAAGGTTTAAAATCGACACCGTTTCGGATTTTTTTCGATGGAGCAAAATACAATGTATCTATGACATATGTTTTTCTGGACTTTTCACCAACTAATTTTACTCAATACTTGTAAATTTAATAATACTTCAAGTATGTATCCACCGACTCTCAGACCAACCAAGAAAGAAAAACGGACCGCTGCGTACATACCAAATGATGCGAAAACCAATCTTAAACCATGCTCACCTTATTATGAGAAAACGCACTCATGTGCATGTAGGCATACATTTAAATCATTTGCAACCATTAACATGATTTTAGGTGCATATGTGTGCATCCATCAGTAAATTTTTACAGGCTTATAAAGAAAGAAAGATGAAAGATGTGTGCGTGAGCGCGTGTCAAAAAGTTGAGCATGGTTGTATCAATGTGTGCGTGCGAAAGTCGGCTTGCGATTCATTCGGTATGCATATTTTTAATACAAATAGATATATCACATAAACCTTTAAATAAAATAACAACAAAGGTAACCAAATTGACCATACTGACTACCATCTGATAGCTACATAAAGTGTTTACGTACGAATATTTTAAAGGCAATCTTATAAAATATTTTCTAATTTCATCGTGCAAGGAGTTCCAGAGCAGTGCAGCCTGAGTGGTAAAGGACAAAATAAGTAAAATGTAGTGGAATACTTATTGGAACGAAGTTCCTTATCGGACGGTACGGATTTGGCGGATGGGGGCTAGCCGACAAAAAGTGTAAGATTTTTCCGTCACGACCCTATCTATAGTGTTTTGTTTTAAGTGACGCTTCATTTTAATAGCCGCTATAGTATGTGCCATATCGATTGAGAAAAACGGACAATGACCTCAGATATGAGCCGAGTGTCAAAAGGCGTAACTTACAAAATCTCAATTTAGATGTGATAACAATATTTAAATATTGATATTATTCCACTTCTAGGTCAGCACATATGTTTTGTTTTTGTTTCTTAAATAATATTGTCTGTGGTTCCTATAAACATAGTAAAATCTTACGGTACATCGCGAAAAATGTGTTATATTTTATATTTCAATTTATGGTAAGTAACGCAGCAATTCATTTAATAACAGTTTCATATTAAAAAATATTTGAAGCAATATAATCACCATATTGAGCTTTTGCAAATTCATCCCTTTAAAATAAACAAAACGCGTTACGTCAGTTCGTTCTAAAGAAACGTGACAATGGCAGCCAGAGATGCGTCACCTTTTGGGCCGGTCCGCCATTTTGTTTTCATTCGTGTTCGGATAGCGCTTGCGTGTGTACGTCTCGGGTAATTCATAGCATTCATTGCATTGTTTTAGTTGAGTTTTACTGTTAAATTTGTTATATCGTTAAGTTTTTGTTTTTGAATCTGTTATATTAGTTTTACTGTGACGGTCGTTACTAAATCGACATGAGTTCAGGAGAATTTGGTGAAGGACCCGGTCCTTCAACATCAAGTGGAAAGAGACGTCGCCGACCCATAATAAACGTAGCAGGTACGTACAAATAGGTACAAATGCGACGACGTAGCCTTTCTATTTCTTAAAGCGCTCTTTTATGTGACCATGTGGTATTTATTTTCTAAAACAATATGTATTTATGTGATGTAGTACTATGGTAGTATATTTTTGTCATTTATTTACAGGCCCATCTTCTGGAGCACCTTTAACGTCACCAGTAAAAGAGAAAACCTACCACTTTGTCGGTCGGGGAACAAGAGATTATCATTAATGTATACAAATATGTCAAAACACCTGGCCCGAAGACGTGTATCCTTCAAACGTTAATATGGTAGAAAAGGTTTCGGAGATCTCAGGAGTCAGCAAGAGCACTATATATCGCGTATTAAGCGTGTATAGAGATTCCCATAAAATACCAGAAAGGAATAATTAATAAAAGAAAAAGTCTGTAATTGACAAGTTGGACGATTTTGATAAATCGGCTATAAGAGCGAAAGTGCATCAGTTCTTTCTTGCAGGAGAATTACCGACTTTAGACAAAATTTTGCTCAGTATAAATCAAGATGACCAGTTGCCAAACTTGAGCAAAACTTCCCTGCGACGTGTGTTGCGCCATTTAAAATTCAAATATATAAAGAGAAACAGAAAAAGTGGTCTAATAGATCGCCCAGAGATAGTTCTGTGGCGTACCAGATATTTGAGAGAAATACAAATATTAAGAAACGAGGGACGTAACATTTTTTACCTTGACGAAACATGGATTAACGCAGGTCATACTATGGGAAAGGTATGGGAAGACACCACAATTGAATCTTCTCGTCAATCACGGTTAGAAGGCTACTCTACTGGCGCGAAAGCCCCTTCGGGTAAAGGAAAGCGATTAATAGTTGTACACGTTGGCAATGAAAATGGCTTTTTGGAGGGATGTGATTGGGTATTTGAATCATCATCTACTGGTGACTACCATGAGTATGGACGCTCTCCATTTCGAGGACTGGTTTAGAAAAGTAATAGAAAAACTGCAAAGCGGCGATGTCATAGTTATGGATAACGCTAGTTACCACTCCAGACGTTTAGAAAAAACCCCAACAATGTCTTGGCGGAAACAAAATATGCAGGAATGGCTAGAATCTAAACAGATCGCATACGTGCCCTCGGACACAAAGACCCACTTAATGGAAAAATAAAGGCAGTTAAAGATAACTATCGAAGTTACGTCACCGACGAGATGGCAAAAGAAAAAGCATCACAGTGGTAGGTTACCTCCTTATCACTGTGAGCTTAACCATTGAACTTGTGTGGGCAGATGTGAAAGGTACGTTGCACGAAAAATACAACTTTCAAGTTAAAAGATGTTAAAATTTACTTAAAGATGGTTTAACTCAAATCACGCCAGATAAATGGAAAAACTGTGTTCAGCATGTCCTTAGGTTGAACAAAAATGCGTGGCATGGATGATAGAATTGACCAAACTGCAGATCGCTTTATAATTAATGTTACAGATAGTTCATCAAGTGAAGATACAGTGATGATTGCACCGAATAAAAATAAAGTTCTTATATAATATTAAAAATAAAGTTTTATCTTTTGCATAAGTACGTACTTATTCGGTGTCGTTATCACTCGAATCTTTATATGTGTTATAAATTAATGTTTTTGTTGTTAAATGAATAAAGTACTTTATAACAATAGATGATTTTCTTCTACAGCGATCTTTCACATAACTTTTAATAATAGTTAATAAATATATATTATATCAATCATTATAAAAAAATCATTACAAATAAAGAAAGTACTACATATAAAATGTGCCTATATATTGAAGGTTTGTAACCCTGGTTAAACGACCGAAAGGTCATTGTCCGTTTTCTCAATCGATTTGGCACATACTATAGTAATTCATTTGTTTGTATTTGTTAACCAATAATATAATACGTTTATCAATAATAATATACTACGAAAGGAACTTCGTTCCAACCGAGTGTTCCGCCACACTCACGCTTGTTTTGTTTATTATTATACGAGGAACGCAGAGTTCTATCATATGTTGAGAAAATATACTGAAATGTGTCCTTGAGATAAGAAGGAGTGGATGGATCATTTAAGATAGAGAAGAGAACAAGCAAAATTCTAGAGTCACGCCTCTGTTTAACAGTGAATCCATTTAAGGCGAGAACGATAGTGAGGTATATGATCACATTTACGAAGACTGAAAATGTATCTGATGCAATTCTTGAGAAGGCTCTCTAGCTTGTTAAGAAGATTTTGGTTTAAATCCGGGTATACGTCTGCATAATCAATGATCGGTAGTATAAGTAACTGTACAAGCATAATTTTAGTCTTAAAGGGAAGAAAAAATTTTTCAAGCGATAAAGAGAACGTAAAGCACCAGAGATTTTGCATGATGTTTCAGAGATATGAACCCCCCAGGTCAGAGTACTATAAATATGGAGACTAAGATTTTTAACTGAAGAAGAGAACGGTATCAAACGATCATTATAATAGACGGAAGAACGTAGTGATAGGGTAGTGGGTTGGGCGTATAAAATTAAAGCGAGAAAAAGATATTGCTGTTTCTTTCCTAAAAATTAGATACTAAAATACATATTATTATATCGGCAGAAACTGAAAATGTTAATTTAGTGTAAATTTTTTTTGGTTTGCTCTTTAGAGTGTAATTACATACATACTCTGAGATTTCACAATTAATTCACCTATTAATTGATAAAAATTAAATTATTAAATATTAGCAGAATTCTATTAAAAGAAGTCATGAATTAAAAGAAGAAAAAATTACATTTATTTGTCAACATCTTTCATGATGGAAATATTTTCTGAAATTTATTCAAATTTATTTCATAGGCTTAGATTTTAATATTTATTATTGCTTTTTGCTTAAATTCAATTATTATCGGTTCAGAATATTTCAATTTCGTTTGTAGGCATTTCCTCGCAATTGTGTATGTAAAGATTTTTGTGTGATGTTTGAGTGACTCTGTATGAGATTTTGCTATAAATTAATTCATTATTTTAAAATTTTATGCGTATTTTATGTGTGATCAGAATCGAAAGTAAGTGTTGTGCAAACAAAAAGCAAAAAATGATCTTATCACTCCGCAGGTTTCCTACAATAGAAGAAGAAAAACTTATGACAATATTGTGGTATCTTTAAGCATTTTGAATTTATTGATCTTTATTTGTAGGGTTTATTACTATATTGACTTGCATTTTATCTGCTTCAGATCATGTATTTGAGCTGAGTTAAGTTTTCAGTATGAGAATTTTGCTGATTTAAATTTACGTAAATGTTCTATGAAGAATAATGGGAGAAACAGACTGAGCCCACGTACGCAACGTATGCGATACAACGCTCCCACGTTGGTGTGCACACTTGACCTACGTATGCAACGTACGTTTAGCGTCAGACACTCTTGTCACTTCTTAGCAGACGCACGAGTACAAACTTATAGCATGTTTTCTGATAAAATAAAATCATGTTTCATATCATATCATCGTAATATATAAAATCATGTTTCATATCTTAACATAACTAGGATTTCCGATAATTTTATGTCAAACTTCAATTTAAAAAAAAGTTTGGAAAATCCAAAAGTGCACGGCTCATAATGCTCATATGATCATCATATCATTTTTTGTACGTACTACTATTAATTCTGTGCTTTGAAAATATTGTAATAAAAATCTCTGATTATTATTATAATCAAGTATGTAAGAAATTTGGTTTTTCGAATATTGTGTATTTGTACAGCGATCTTTTTGAGCCGCTGCAAACAACCGATACAGTATCCACTCACGACGGCGATTGTCGCCGAACTAACTGAGTGAGTGACGCAGTCTCTATTTAGTAAAAAATAAACTGTACAATTCACACAAGGCTGCTAAAACACCGAATATATCGACATTTCGCAGCCGAAAAAAATAATTATAACTAAGCTAAACAAAATTACACTGCCATTTACATTCAATGGCTTCCCACATGATAGATGAAGAGTTTTAAAAATAGATTGAGTTGAACAATTGATATTTTCAAAAGTTATCGTGTTTACGAAGCCATGCGGACTTGATAAATCTACACCATAAGCCACTAAAAACCCTTTTTTATGTAAAATATCAATTAATCGATTTAAAAAAAATATTAATAAGTTCAACAATCAATTATCTTTCTGACAATGTGCTTTTTATATCACTTATATGTACAATATTATTGCTAGATACGATTTCATGCGACAAAACGTTGGAATCTTAATTTTTAGGCCCTGGTAGAACATACCTGCACGCTAGCGCTTACGGCTTGCAAAACTACTTTTTTTTGCGCCTCGACCTCTCCTTTTCACGTTAAAAACAAAAATTATAGTAGTAGGTGGATAGGTACTCACTAGGTTTACCATGTAATTTTGCTATCTCTTCCCATGCTATATTACGTAATATAGCATCGCGATATTCAATACATAAATACATTCATATCGCCATACAGCAAACAAGTCAGGTTTTTTTAATTATGGCGATTTTGACAAATATTTCGATTCTTTAGGACAAGATCAATGAAACAGTTAAGAAAAGGAATATGTCAGTACATTAGTTTGTAAAATATAGGGCACCAAGGTTTTATATCTACGTAAGAAAGGGGACAAATCACTGACTTTAATCTATTATTAAAAACATACTCACTGTTAAAATTTCGACAAAAAAACGTTAATAATGTATTTTATTGTAATTTAACTTAGATAGTGTAAAATTAAAAACTATTTTCCAATAACATTTAAAGATGTTCCGTTTTTTATGTCTCCTGAAAAATTAGGACGCAATGAATTCCCCTTCTTCACTTCACACACATTAGATCAAGAATGTGTGCGCAAGCACATATGCAAAATAAAAACACATAATATAAATACTTACGTAATTTTTTCATTTAGTTGCAATTAAGTACCAAATTTTGGTAGGCATTGGATAATAGTTTAAATTTAAAATATTTTTTAATATTAAAGGCAATAAGGTGCCTCATTGTAGAACGAGTAATTGGTGATTGAGCTTGCCTTTTAGGACAATCTCTTATCTTTTGTATGGGAATCAATGTTGACTTGATAAATTCGGAAGCATATGCGTTGTGATTTAAGTTATTCCGGCCATTTTGTTATTTTTTACAATATAAACACAAGCGTATAGTTTACCAATATTATTATAAGTACATTCGTATCCCCTTACTAAATCGATGAGCTGTTCATTTCCCATTTTAGCAACGAAACGCGTGCATGGTACAAGGGTCTATTTGTTTATGACGTGCTATGTGTAAGTTCTAGGAACACACTGGTCGTACGCGTGTGATTGCGTACGAACATCCCCTCCACCTTCCCACGTCGATCTAGACATCGCAGATCGACGTTGCGTGTTTCTAAAGCATAGTTTTTCATACAAAATCAAGAGTCCAGACGTCATAATGCGTTGCATACGTTGCGTACGTGGGACCAGTCTGTCTCTACCTTTACTCTCACAACAACATATGTTATATATCAATATTATGCGTGGAAATATTATCTGCAAAACCAATAAAAAACATCAATAATAATATATAGTGTATAAAACAATCCCTTTTCCAAAATATAAAATTACATAACTATACCTATTTTTAGTTTTATTTTATCCCACATGCTCCTATAAAGTAAATTCGAGCAATTTTGGTGCAACCTCTCAATTGTATAGGAATTCACCCTATAGATTTATGAGGCTCGAGCTAAAATTACTCGAATTTGCCTTAAATAAACCAAAAAGTTTAAAAGTTTTAGGATACAAAGGTTTGAAGTTCCCGCTAAAAAAAGTTTTATATGGGTGCCCACCGTGGCGCTTTTAGTGTACACTCATAAACACGTGTTTCCTTATTTTAGTATGAAGTTAGTGTTCTTCTCTCTGTAGAGAGTAATTGTGTTCTGTGGACTCGCAGTATCAAGTTTTGCAAGCATCTTTGAGTTGACAGACACTCCGAAGTGCATGGACCAATCATTCAATCATTTGATGTCACAAATGTCAGACTGTATATAAATTTGTAGGTCATCAGCATACAGATGGTACGAACAATCAATATTGGATGTGATGGAATCAATAAAATAGAGAAGATTAACGACAGACTGTTGACGTCCGCAAAGATAAGGTGAGAACTACTCCAGGACTGATAGTGTATACTTCAAATAGGAAAGGATAGCAAGAGGGATATCATGGTCAACTGTGTTAAAGCGTTAGAAAAGTCAACGAGCACCACAGCTGTAACTTTCTTGTTTTCCATTTCTTCTCTAATATCTTCAGTTATTTTAAGTAACGCAGTTGTGGTGCTGTGACCAGGACGGAACCCGAACTGATAACTCACTCAGCACTCACACTACTCAGCAGGTTATGTATATACCGGGTGTTTGTGAAACGCTCCCGAAAACGAAGACAGACGATAGACTAACGATACCTTTGATGATGGGTCAGAAAGAAAATAACCCGAGGCAAAAAATCATCTTTTCACAACATTTTATTAGCTTTATTCACGCTCCATCATGTTAGTACAGTTAAATGAAACGATAATTAAAAGAAAAACATGAAAATACTTAAACATAAAACCAGCAGTGGAATTTAAAATGAATAAATCAGCTGACATTAGGGTCAATATTCGCGCGGACGCCGAATACGCGCGGCCCGCATTTAGCGATCGTACCAATACCTAAAAATTTACAACACTTGTCTAAACACATAACTTATCTACTTAACCTACTATTTTGCCACTGTGCTTGTCTCCACCTAGCCACTTTAATTCAATTTACTGGTTAAATAAACTAAATACCTTGTTCGATTCCCCAAATGAAAATTTTTTTGGAGCGTGAATAAAGCTAACAAAACGTTGTGAAAAGATGATTTTTTTCCTCGGGATCGATTTTCTTTCTGACCCATCATCAAACGTAACGTTAGTACTATCGTCTGTATTCGTTTTCGGGAGCGTTTCACAAACAGCCTGTATTAGAAATTAGAAATTTGCTTATGAACACAGGCTTTCAAAACTTTAATAGGAAATGTAAAACTGATTGGGACGGAAGTGATTAGGAAGTGTAGGAGTAGCCGCCTTTACACGACACGTTCTTGCACTCGCGATCGGAGTGTGGGCGATTGAACGCGGGAAAGCTTGAATGCGCAATCGTGAGTGATTGTTTTTATCCATTTTTATGTGCGTTGATTCTTTCGCGCATTATTACTTCTGTATTTTTATTCAGAGACGAAAGAGCGTCGTATAAAGGCTAATCGCGCGTGATTCAGGACGGGAAACTTCCGCGATCTGGAGTGTATGAAAATCACGCAGTTTTGTTAAGTGCGCGTTTTGAAAACTAGAGTTCTAGATAAATGGAGAAAAGGGTTAGAAGGGATATTAAACAAGCCGTTATGTTTGCTGGTCTAAGCGTTTAATAGCTGATTCACGCGTTAAAGAGCGTATGTGTTACGCAGCTAATAGCTACTTCTTACGAAAGCCTTTTTCCACTGACGCGGAAACTAACTCGAGTCAAGGGAAAAATTAACAACGTATGCGACTGCGGGGAGAAGGTATCTAGTATATTAGCAATCATGACTACTAATATCATCGCAACCGACAGCCTTGTATTTAATTGCTAGAAGTGTCTTTCTAATTTCATCCTGATCTGTAGGGTTAAAAGAAAGACTGGTATGTGAGGAGACGGAATTGAAGCTATCTAAGCAACTGTTTGAGATCGGATTGATGTGTTTATTAAAAGGCCGGTAATGCACCTGCAATTTCCCTGAGGTTGCAGTTATTCTTTGGCATCGGTAGTCACTTGCTATCACATGAGCTAGATGCTCGTTTCTTCTACTTCTATAAAAATATGCTAGTACTGTGCTGCCCACAGGTGCCAATGAAGTGCCAATCTAGTCCAATCTAAAACTAGTGTCAGACTTTAAAGCCTAATGGCTGATATGAATATCTATTCGGCAGAAGTACAACGGTGAGTTTTGATTGCGTTTACTGTACAATACCCAATTTGATGTTTACTAGTTAATATTGTTTTAGGGACACTTATTTGTTTTTATTTCATGAACATGTTACATAAAGTTAATGAATAATAAATTAGTCATTAACTTTATGTAATAATTCATTTTTATTTTTGTTACAAAAACTATTAAATATCTTTTGTTCATTTAACTTTTTTAGTCCCAACTACCATTATTACCATTTTAAAATAAGTTAATCTTTCATAGGGAAATTATAAACACTATTATTGTTATAGAATGATGTGTTCTCCTATAATTGGTAGTATATAGTAATTTGTAGATGAAATGCATGTGTTGGATGTAAGTTAATATGTACAACTATTGGAGATCCAAAATATTGGAGGAATAAATGTGACCAGGATTAAGAAAGGAAGGCTTTTGTGGTTTGGTCATGTAGAAAGAATGAATGAGTAAAGAGTAACAAAACAAGTTTAAGGCCCGTATTAATAAACGTTACTCAGCTCAAGTACACGCACTTGAGTACAATCTTGAGGTTATGATCTTATTAATAAACATATCTCAAGATGCGGTTTAGGTTTACGATATCAGCTGAGTGCCAAACTGATTAATAAACGAAACTCGACTCTCAAGTGTGTATACTTGTATACTTGAGTGCAAGTCACAGAACAGTATTCCTAAGTACAGCGATTTGAGATATTGTTTTATGTGTTTATTAATTAGCAACGATCTTGAGATGCTGATTTCGTAATGAGGGCGTATCAAATGATTACGCACTGGAGTTCGTCGTTGAGTAACGTTTATTAATACGGGCCTAAGTCGCATAAGTGAATGACAGAATCGGCTGGTGACGTCCTAGAAGTAAGATGACAGGCATGAGTATTTATGTATGTATGTATGTATAATTTGTTATACTTCATTTTATAACTAATAAGTACATTGATGCATGAACATCGAATATTTTCGTACAGTAGGGAGTTGAAATGTATATCATTCGAAAGGCACTGTGTCATAGATGTGCATAAATTAAAAAAAAAATGTGTGTAAATACATTATAGGTGTGTGTTAGCATTGTTTACTTTTTAACTGTTCGAATTTCGACCATCAGCGATACTAGTAAGTGTAATTAGTGATTAGTCTACGGCTCCGTGGCGCAGTGGCTTAGCAACGAGTTGCGCTGAGGGCCGCGTCTTCGAATCCCGCCCGGAACAAGTATTTGTATGGCCTAAGAATATATTTAAGCCCACGATACAGGAGAAAATCCTAGTGTAATCCAATCAAAAATACCAAATGTAATGTAACGTTAATAATAAAGGAAAGAATATGTTAGTCGGTACTTAAGTGTATTTAAAACAAAAAATATTCTTAAAATTCTTTTAATAATTAATAGTTTTCAATTGAAATTTCAATTAAAATCCACAGAATATAAAATCCAACAACTTAGAAACGAACGAAATCAAAACAGACTATAAAACATATACTAGAAATATTTTTAATAAACCCTCGGTATAGGTGGAATGGTTTTGACCTCGTCATCCAGCGTCTTATCGATGACGGGCCGGTACGTGATGGTGACATTGCCGGTGCTCAGGTCTACCGTGGACAGGCTATGTTTCCTCCAGTGCTGTTCGATTGGCTTCGGTGTCTGTGATTTGAAAACCAAGGTCTTTGAAAACCAATGTCATAATACACAACGAAAGAAAAGTGTTAGCTATTTGTGATTGGATTCAGTAGACAAGGTTTTTTTATAGAATAAGGGTCGCCCTTCCAAACGAACATACAGTCCACCAAGTAAGTGGATATTGTGGCCCATAGACATCTTTTATTTTTTATTTTTTTATTGGAGGGGCAAACGAGCCTGCGGTTCACCTGATGTTAAGTGACTACCGCCGCCCATGAACAACTGCAACACCAGGGAATTGCAGATGCGTTGCCGGCCTTTTAAAAGGAGTAGGCTCTTTTCTTGAAGGTCCCTAAGTAGTATCGGTCCGGAAAAATCGCTGGTGGTAATCGGTTCCACAAGGAAGTTGTGCGAGGAAAACATCTTCTAAATCGCACAGTGGTGGACCGCCAATCATCCAGATGGTATGGATGGTATCGCGGTTTTGTCGCGATGTGCGAAAACATCTATCCTCAGTTAAGAATCGAAATGCAGATGCGTTGTCATTCCCGAGGACTAAGATGGAATGCCTCATGTCCAGTGCAAAGTAATGTACTCCTTCCCTTTCTTCATACACACATATGACTTTTATTTAAAATCTTAATTAGAGATGTACCACGTTTCGTACTTATTACAAAACGTGATTTATTAACAGTCTCAGGTTTTAACGATGGTTTAAGTAGAACCCTACTAACTAAATAAGTACGCAAAAGTTTGCTCTCAAATACCACACTATACAATTTAGTTCGCATATTTCTTTCGTGAAACAGATTCTAGTTTAAACCTGAGAGTTATTATAAACTACTCTTTGTAGTGAAGCCGATATGGTTTTAAAACTAGAATATAATAGAATAGAATCGTCTTTATTCAATATAAATTATAAATAATCCGTGTAGTGGCGGTGTAAGAATATCTACTGCCCCATACCATCCCGTGAGCGTCGTATGAGGTGACAGAGGAAAACAAATCAGGAGATGGGCAGCAGCGTCTTCCTAGTAACGACTAAAAATAAAAAACTGCGGTTGCCAACCCGCTTGCCAAGCGTGGCAACTATGGCAAATATCCCCCCGTGGTAATCTATGGGGGAGGCCTATGTTCAGCAGTAGACTTTAGATAGGCTGTAACGGTAACGGTAACTTATTGCAAGTCATTCTTGTTTAATTTACCACTGGTTCGAAAAATACCTCTGCCCTGGGAAGAACCAGCAAGAAGGACATATATTTAAAAAAAAGAATCATATATTATGTTACACAATTAACTACACAAAACAAATTAGAAATAGCTTGGCAGCGATCACGTCATTCCCAGGGTTATTATCATCACAAATTTTTGGATTAGGAACAGAATAATCGCATTCTAGTGGGGCTTAAGAGAATCCACCAGCATATTTCGTCCGTGGTTGTCATAAATGGCGACTATAGGAAACTCAAATGAATCTCATCGCAACCAACAGATGGCGGTAACATACCGCCATCTGTTGGTGTCAGATGTAAATTATCTAGACCGGCGACGACGAACAGCGATAAAGGCACTAGACCTCTGGTACTGCTTCCGACAATTCGTCTGCAAGATGTGTCGGTAATAGCAGAACCTTTGTAAGATGAGAGAGACGCAAGTTCAGCAGTCGACTTTTACAGACGGATGAAGAAGATAAATTGATAATAACAAGCCAAAAATGGCATTACATAAACTAATTCAAAACATTGGGCTTCGTAGTAGGTATACGCAAACAGCGTTCGCAAAGATATATAAGACGCAGTAATAGGTAAGTCAGTGGTAATTAATCATACGGAATCGTACGAAGGAATAAAAACAATAAAAAATCGGCTCTTTTTTTTTAGAGTTAATTTTTTAAACCGTTTGAGTGGATTATGGAATATTAAAATCTGAATATTGCAATAATTACATTAAAAACGGGTTGGATTTAGAATCGTTTGGCAGGAATTTGGGGGAGTAAGGATGTTTTATTTGGTAGAGGTTTGGTTCTCGATTATAACAATACCACTCGCATTAAAAGGTAATGCACCGTTTTCGAGAAAAAAAAACTAGAATAACCTAAAATGTGTAAAACATGGAAAAGCATATGCAATATTACTGTGAAAGCTAGATAGAAGGGGCTTTACGGTTCTTACGGCGCCACGATTTGAAGGATTCGCATTCGCATAGATCTCGACGAGATACGCCGAAAAGTAAGAATAAATTTTTTCGATATTTCGTTTCCGTGTTTCGTGGCGTTGTATTAGTTTCCGAGATACCGATACTCAAAAATTGAATAATAAAACCGAATTAGCACACCCTGATTCAACGTAGTCTTGTCTGCCCTACCCCTAGAGTGTTTTTGTAAAGACGTAGGCGCGAAGGGAAAGCAGCCCCCGCCCACTGTAGCAAATAGCAGGCACCTGTGCGATCCGTAGCGGCTGAGGCTGAGCTGCGGAGGTAAACCGTTGCAGAAGTTACTTTGGGTCAATATTCCTGTGTAAAAAAAGTAATTTTTGAGTAATGATATCTCGGAAACAAAGCGAGATATTGAAAAATGTTATTCGTTCTTTTCGGCGTGTCTCATCGATATCTTCAAATCGTGGCGCCGTAAGAACCGTAGTCGTGCCGGATAGTATACAGAATTTTGTATTAGTGCGACAAGAACTTAAGGCCATGTCAGACTAGTGTCACATTATTATACTTCTATGGTATTTTTATTCTTCTGTGGTCTATACTATCTGTGAAGTGTCAAATCGCATGACACAAATTTTTATGCATCCCGCCGTTGGTTGCTCTTTTTGCGTGAATGTGTGCTCTCCAGTGTATTATTGTAGCTTTTATCGTGCCCAGAAATACTTGAGCACCCAGAAATACTTTCAGTTGTAATAGGTTAGAAGGTTCTGGCGGGAACGAAACGCAGCGTAGCGTAGTATTTTTTTTAACCACCCAGAAATACTTGAGCACACAGAAATACTTACAGTTGTGATAGAAGACAACCACGCTCCCCGCTCCCCCTACCCTGGCGGGGACGATAAATGTTATCATTTTTAGGTTAGGTCTATGGGATTTTCTTTTTGATTTTTCTCAAGATATCTTCTCCCATCAAAAGGTAATACACCAGTATTACCTTTTGATGGGAGTGGTGTCTTGGGTTAGGGTACAGTCTCCCCTCTTTCCTCCACCCTATCCCCTACCCCCCGATTCCTGCCAAACGATTCTAAATTTTAACCTTAAAAACTTTCTCCATACCCTATTTTATAAAAAAAAAGAATCATCAAAAGCATCCTTTTTAAATTGGCTTAAAAATAAAACAGTAATAACAACATTATACCTAATAATTTTGTAGTTATGAAATTTTGTAATTATAATGTCCTCTATTAGACCAAATTTTGGACATGGCGGCCAGTCTTAAAAGAAGTAGCCATCTGCGCAGGACAGTATTATTGTGTACGAGAGTGTGCGGTGTGCGCAAGTACAGGTGTATTTTCTATTGCCTTACTCTCATAGTTCAATGGGACGGCAATTAGATACGATCGCGAGTGATCAGGCGCACGGCCAACGGCTTTACGCGCTTTCTGAGACATGGAGACATCGCCAAATTTCTGATTCCGTGCTAAGGACTTCTTGACAGAAAAACCCAAGAACTCTAGAAACATGCTTTTTCATTTCTGGCCCGACCCGGGATTCTTATCTAGGGCTACGTGATCAATTGTCGCGTTTAGGACCACTAGACCAACATTAGGACCACTAGATCAACTACGGATTAAGGATACAGACCATAAGTCTGTGGAGAGGAAAAAAGGAAAAATCGCATGCGGAAAGTAGCCCTACCCCCAAACACTAGTAAAAGCGGAGCTATTTACATGGATTTCGAAAGGAATTGCGAATCCAGACAGTCCACAGTGCGATCGTGTCGCTGTGCGTTTTGAAATGCAGGTTTTATCCATAACAAAATAATCCATAAATAAACAGTAACTACCGCTAGTTTGGTGTGCAGCGTGATAAATATCTATTTAACCTAAAAGTGCAATTTCGACGTCTACGTTAGCTGAGAAACGCCCCACTTCACCTCGGGTAAAAGAGATGGGCTACGCATATAAAATAATTCATCCTTTTTCGACAATTCGGTTTTGAGTGACGGCGGGTGGATCGAGAATGCACGTGTGAGTAATTATTGTTCCTTTGCTAGTTATTATATTTTTACAACTGACTCACAAAGTAGAATATCACAATCTTTGTCAATATGGTAAACTGCGCGGCTTGTAATAAAACTTTAAGGGAAACCAACTAATGAAATGCACAAAGTGCGACTAGCAATACCACCCCTTGTGTGCTAACATATCCATCTAAGAACGAAGTTGAAATCACGGGCATAACAGAAATCTCCAACGAAAATCCGGTGCACATTATTTTAACAACGGCTGCAAAAATTGGAATCAACCTCGACGCCAACGACTTAGACTACATAACGCGAGTGGGCTCCCGTCAAAATGTCAGCGATACAACAAACAATGACAGTAAGTCACCGGCGGACTGGCAACCTCGTCCACTAGTTGCGAGATTTCTACGACGAAATAAGCGGGATGAGTTCCTACTCGCAGGAAAATCTAGACGCAACCTCAAAAGAAAATAAAGTACGCATGATACGAAAAACAGATTGAAAGTCGGTTTCCTCATATATCAACAGTCTGAACTGGAATGAAATAACAAGCAAATACATCCTTACATATGAAATTGGCGTTTGTATGGGAGGAATATAAAGTCAATTTTTTTTTTGTAAAATATATTTAATTAATCAAAGTATGCACCGTTGTTATCTATGCACTTTGCCATCTCATAGGTAGTTCATTGATCCTTTACTAAAAAAAACCATCGGGGCGAAAATCAATAAACTTTTTGAAGGCGGTTTGGACTGCCGCATCGGAGTTAATTTTTCCTTGTAAGAAGTTGTCCAAATTCCGGAAAATGGTAATCTGTTGGAGCAAGGTCCAGGAAGTACGGTGGATGTCGCATACATTCAATTGTAGCTCATCTAACTTAGTGGTTGTTTGTTGTGCAGTGTGTGGTCTTGCGTTGTCTTGAAGCAGCAGTGGCCTAGAGCGATTGACCAATCTCGGTTGTTTAGCAGCTAGTTCTTCCTTCAAGGTTTGCAGTTGCTGATAATAGATATCTGCTGTAATAGTTTGGCCAGATTTTAGAAAGCTATAGTGAACGATACCGGCGCTAGTCCACCAAACACTTACAAGTAACTTTTCTGAGTCACATTACAACGAGCGCTTCCGATTATCGTACAGTATCCACTTTTCATCACAAGTAATGATTCGATTTAAAATACCTTCATTATTGTGTCGGTTGAGAAAAGTAACACAGCAGTCGACGCGTGTTTGCAAGTTCGATTCACTCAATTCTTTGAGGTACCCATTGTTCAAGTTTTTACTTTCCGACTTGCTTCAAGTGGATTAATATAGTTTATCACTTACCCCAAAACCTGCAGCTATCTCTGAAGTGCTTTGTGATGGATCCGCTTCCACAATAGCCTTTAATTCTTCAATTTCCACTTTGGTCTCCGGCCGTCCACGGGGTTGGTTCTGAAGGTCGATATTTCCAGAACGAAAACGTTGAAACCAAAACGTACCGTGCTATCTTTTGCGACACCAGCGCCGTACACATCATTAATCCTTCGAGCTGTTTCTGCAGCACTGGTGCCACGGTAGAACTCGTACTTGTAAATATACCGATATTTCATATTTTCCATTGTGCGATAATAAGCGACGCCAAAGAAAAAAAAATGAGGAAAAAACAAATGAATGACTGTTTTCAAAACTCAAATGTACCAGCTAAACGAATTTATAAATTTGAAATTGGAATTCTTAACCAAAGAGGAGATATTTCAGATCAAAATAGTCAGTACGACAAAACGCTAATTTCATATGTAAGGACCTAATATTATGTTAACACCGGCTCACACAAATTTAACGATGCTATGACATACGCAATCAATAAGTACACGCAGGAAGTTAAAGTAGGTCTCAGAAAGAGTAACATAAAATGCTGAATCACCCCTGGATTGAGAAGATGCATGAAACACCGGGACAAGTTGCACCTTGAGTTTAGAGCTGATCCGAATAACCAACGTAAATTATTGGTCTACACGCGGTATAGAAACTTTTTTCACACTCTACTACGGAATATTAAAGCTGAACATAACAGAAAGGAAATTACTGAAATAAGGACTTTATTTCAGTAATTTCCTTTCTGTTATGAAAATTAAAAGTCTATGCTATAATTCTACGTCAGAGTCCCACCCCATGAAACTCATTAAGGATTTGAACAATCCAACTTCATCCTTAGACCAATGTTATCACCATTTCGCAACAGTAGGGGAGGTCTTCCCTAAAAAAAAAATTAAGTAACTTGGGCACGTCTCAAGACCTACTTATCAAGAATCACAGATGTTCAAAATCTAACCCAAACTCTTTCTATCTGCACCCTACTGACGAACAAGAAGTGAGCCGAATCATTCACAACCTAAAAACTAACAAATCTCCAGGATTAGACCATGTCACTGTTACATTGCTTAAAAAGACCTGCAGTAATATTATTATTCCTCTCGTTCACATATTTAATTTAAGCCTAGAAAAGAGAGCTTTTCCCGAATCCTGGAAAACTGCAGCAGTGTCACCTATTTTCAAAAATGGTTCTCCAACCTTGCCGGAAAACTACAGACCAATCTCTTTACTTAGCATCATATCAAAAATTCTAGAGAAGATAGTGAACAGGCAACTTGTCCGTTTTCTACAAAAAAATCGGATTATCTCGTATAAGCAATATAGTTTTAGAGAGGGAAAATCGACCGAGGACGCTGTACACACGTGGAGAGTGGGAAATGTTGCATAGGTGTTTTTCTCGACCTGTCGCGAGCCTTTGACACTGTCTCTGTTGGCCTCCTCTTGAAAAAGCTAGAAGCCGCTGGAGGTAGGGGAAATACACTTCAATGGTTTGAAACTTACATTAAAATGCGAAAACAGTGCATAAAAGTAGGAAAACACACTAGTAGCACATGAGTAAAGAAATCGTACCGTACAGAGGCAAAGCTTCATAGAACCGCGCTATAATAATTACACTACTACGAGCTAGAGGCGCGTGTGTGCGTGAGCACTGGCGGCTCGTCACGTACAGACAGAAACTGCTTTAAACCGGCTCGGCCAATGCTCAAACTCAGGGTTGTGTAAAAATAATAAATGTCAAATTTTGTTTTTTAAAGAATAATTCGTATCAAATGAAATATAGTCAAGTGTAAATATGGTTTACGTAGATTTAAATCTTGTCGAGGTTGCCGCAAGAGATACCGTTGATTTTGTAAATAAAATTAATAATTTTGTTTGATTTCTTAAACTCAAGTACACTGCGATCTCCTGATAAATATAAAAGAGCTTTTCGATGCGATAGTTATCAAATTGAGTTTTTAGAAGAAATGCTAACATTTTTCAGGACCTTAACTTCAATAAAAAGTTATAGGCAGAAAGACGTTACAAATAGCATGAATTTCATTCACGGATTTCAAGTGTTTATAAAATCTTTAATAAAACTTTATGAAGAATAAAAATCAGAACAAATAAAATTAATTTATATTTGCGAGAAGTCTCAATCAAGATTGTCTCGAAAATTTCTTTGGAAAAGTCAGACAGGCGCGTGGTAACTGCCTGGAAAAAACAAGTCGACTAGTTAGTATTGCCTTTAATAAGATGTTTATAACTAAATATCTTAGGGAAACCTCAAAATACTAATTGTGAATACAATTTCGATATGTTACTTATGAAACCGGACGATTGTCGTATTTTCATTCACCATCACCGCAACCTGACAATGTTACTGCCCCTGTGATAACAGTAGGAATAAATGATTATCTATTTGATTTACCAGAAAAAAAATGGTTTAGTCTATGTGTCTATGTCTATGTCAAATATCCCTATATTTGTGTAGAAAATGTTGTCTCGAACACCACAAATGTGAGAAAATAAAATTGTATGTTAATAGGCTATAAATATAGGAAAAGATTATTTTCTTAATAGGGTTTTAAAAGGATTTTAATAAAGATAATGTTCAATAGGGTTTGTTTAATAATACTTCCTGACAATTTTATTACGTTTGTTGAATTGCTTGAGCAAAAATTTCGCGAATATTTTGACGTCCAAAGGAAAATTGTAAATATTGGTAGTGAAATATTAAAACGTGTGCGAGATCTTATATTTGTTATGAAATGCGAGTGCTTTCCAATAAATTATTTAAAAAAAAACTTTACATTTAATTTAGAATTTACCATTTAATTAAAAGCCACAACTAATTGTTGAAGAACAATAATTATAAAAGTAAAACACTTAGAATACGTAGTTTATAAAAAAATATTATATGTTAAGTATCGATTAAAATGCTGATAAACGTTTTGTTTACTTAGTTTTATCCTCCTGTAGGGTTAGCCTACCAAAATAATACCTATAAATATAATAAAATATAATATATAAATATATATAATAATATAATTTTACTATTTATTTTATGTATATAATATATACATAAAATAAATAGTAAAAATTGACAGCTTCTTAGAAGCTTTGCCTCTGTACAGTTTCTTACTCATGTGCTAGTAGGCAACTGCATGTTAATTTCGGCGTTTCGCAGGGCAGTACCCTTGGACTTACTCTCTTCACTCTGTACTTGAACGATATCCTCGAACAAAAATTGCCTAATTCAAATGTAATTGCTTACGCAAATGATACAACCATATTGTTTCACGATACAACATGGAGTCGAGTATACAGTACCGCGGAACAAGGCCTATCTCGGATTGCCATGTCCTTAAATGTAAATCTCCTTACACTAAATCAAAAAAAGAGACTACATACATATGCTTTTCTAAATCTAGACGGACAAGTCCTCCGATCGCTGTTCCCTTGACAATTCATTACTGCTAAAATGATTATACCTATCTGCATGGCTGCAACTGTGAACCGATTGCGTGCTCTAAAATTACCAAATATCTTAGAGTTATCATAGATGAAAAACTAACGTTTGATGCCCATATTTCTAATCTGTCTTACCGTGTGCGAAAGTTCATTTACATTATGAAAAAACTGCGAGTTTGTGCTCCTGTGGATATAATACGTCAGGTATACTTTGCACTATGCCAATCTATACTGCAGTATTGCATTTGTGTTTGGGGCCGCGCTGGGAGGACTGCGCTTATGACATTGGAAAGGGCTCAACGTGCACTAATTAAAGTAATCTTGAATAAGCCATTCACATACCCCACCGACTCTCTATATGAAGAATATAAAGTACTACGGGTGCCACAGCTGTTTATTTACAATGCCACACTCAAAGTGCACAAAACTGTAAGATTTTTTAAGATTGTAAGATTTAAGAAGCAAACGAACTTTTAGAATCCCAATCCCATCCCATCAACATTGTCCCACCTTCACTCATCCCTTCATTTACAATAGAATATTAAAAATAATTAACCTTAGAGACCGCTCACTTTAGTCACATCTTACTAAAACATGCTCTATACTCTAACATATAATGACACTAAAGAGCTAATTAATATTTCTTTCGTGGCAAGATAAGAAAAAGTGCGAGGGAGATGGATATTACTCCATCTCGCTTCTCTTACACTACGTCAGAAGAGGTCGTGACGGAAAAATCTTACACTTTTTGTCGCCTAGCCCTTATCTGCCAAATCCGCACCGTCCGATAAAGAACTTCGTTCCAATACTCACAAATTAATTAACGACAATAGAAATATGAATATAAAAGACTTTGTAGAGAAATAAATATTTGTCATAAAATTTTATTCTTTCGTTATTTATGTCGCATAAAATAATACTGTTCTATTGTAATGTATATGCTAAATCCAAAACAAGAATTTAATCTTAAAATCTTTAAAAAAGATTTCTTAATAACCAATCACAGCGCGAGGAGCGCTGTGAGTAAAACTGTGATTAAACGCGTATTAATTTGTAAACTTTATTCACGTCTGGGAATTGTTTAAAACCGATAAATTCGTCTGGCGATTTGCAGGTATTATTAAAAATAACTCAATAAATACGCGATTAAAATTTGAGATTGCCAAAAGTATATTTTTTGGGAATTTTAAAAAAATAATTTTTGGAGAGGTCTGGTAATACTTTATAACCGACATAAAGGTCTGGGATATTTTTTTTGAATTATATAAAAACTAAATTAAAAGATAAAAAAGAAATCAAGTTGCCAAAAAAAATTTTTTTTGCAAATATTTATGCTGCGCAGTAACGAAATAGCCACAAACGCTCTGCCAGACTCGCGGGACTGGATTCGCCAATTGACGAAATTATATTTTTTCACAATTTCAACTTGCCATAAGGACCTTCCCAAAATTCGTCGCCAGCTCTCAGACTATTAGAAGCATTACTTTTAACCTCCGATGTCAATCATGTTATGTTAAAACTATCGTATAGTATATCTTTAAGTAAATGATGTCCAGTGACAAACCATTTTGTAATATCGCATGCCAGGGTCCTGAGATACAAGCGGCGCTTAGTTTAGGACCCGCAGTTACCTGTGTTTTTATAATGTTACTTATTTTGTTAAGATAAATAAATAAAATAATAAAATAAATTTCACATCAGATCATTGTTAAGAAAATATTTGCTATATTGAACCACAAATATATTTATAGTATTTATTACCTGGTCATTTGTCGGTTTACTATAATCCATCTCGTCGATTCTCTTAGGAAAGTCGTCTCTAAAATGGGCGCCTCTGCTCTCTGTCCTGTTAAGAGCGCAGGCGACAACTTGCACTGCAGTTTGCAGCATATTTTGCAGCTCCAACGTTTCTATCAGGTCAGTGTTCCAGTTAAGACGCGTGTCCGTCACGTGGATCTGCTCGAATGCCTTGTACCATTTCCGGATCTCTTCGTTGGCTGTAGGTATACACAAAATATATCACTGAAGATTAAACTTTAATTAAATGTAAACACCGACTTCAAAGATTATTTTTGTAAGATTTTTTAAATAATTTATTGCCTACAATAGAAATAGCACCTGTCAATCTGCCATAATGACTAAATCGCCGGCAAATCGAAGGTGATTGATGTACTGGATATTGATGTTGATACCGTATTCTTTCCTGACTAGAAGTTTGAAATTAAAAACATCGTAATTTCAATAGAGAAGATGGCTGGGAGCTACCATCTGCTTGGGATCTCATAATTGATAAAATTAAATCTAAGCCCAAGTATACTACTGCAAGACTTCAAGATACTGTAAGCTCGTTCTGCGTGAATCGGGTCAAAGATTAATATTTAAAAGTTGAAGGTAGCCTTCATTAATTATGACATCAGGACGTCAAATACCTCAGTCTCCCATGACCATGGGTGCTGTAAAGGGCCCGAAACGTCGGGAATAAAAAGTTAAAATTAAAGACGGTAAAATCGGAATAATTAGTTTCATTTAATGTGTAGTATTCGCATAAATATAAAAAAAATAATTAGCTTCCAATCCGTCTGCCAATTCAGCGGTGAAGAGAAAAGGAAATATTGTGTCACCCTATCTTACACCTCTCTGTAGTTGTATAGGTTTCTTACTCTTGTTCTGTACTCAGATAACCATAGAAGCCTACTGTACAAACACTTCAGCACTTCTATATACCGACAATCAACTAGGCACCGCTGAAGGGACTGCAGCACCGCCCAAATTTCAACGGAGTCTAAGGCTTTCTCATAGTCCACATACGCATGGCAAAGTGGCAGATTGTACTCTTCGGTCTTCTGTTCAATTTGCCGAAGGGTAGTATGTGGTCTATGGTATTGAAGCCTTTTCGGAAACCGGCTTGTTCAGGAGCATAGAAGTTGTCAAGTTGCAAGACAAAAGAAAGAAATTAAAGACGGAATTAAACGCAATATAGTTGCTATAATTTTTTAAGTAATATACCGTGTATATTAATAAGTCAATATCGAAAATTGAAGCACCATTTTTTGGTATTCATATATTCATATTATCAAGGGAGAGGAATGAAACATATCATTCGAAAGATACAGCGTCATCGATGTACATAAGAAAGACAACTATGTGTGGACTTATGTTGCCAAATCAACGCAGGTAAAATAAAGTGAATATGCACACGTGATTTTTCATACAAAACGCTTTATTCATGTTCATGGCTGTTTTAATAAAACACTATGGCGTTTGCAATAAGATGGTATATATTTTTATACAGAACCACAGACAATATACAGGGTTATTTTGCAATAACCGGCCGAATTTGCACAGAAGGTTCAGAATAAGTAATATAGGCAAATTGTAAAGAAAAACTAATTAAAAAAAAACTCAAACATTATGTACTTTTTATCTTTTAAATTCAAATTGCGCGGTAATGGATTATTTTAATGATTTCACTGCGCACGCACACATTCGTAAGGGTTGATCCGTAGGCAAAAACGTTGCTGCCCATAAATAACATTCAATTTGGGATAATTTCAAATAAAAGTAGAAGACTTATTTATTCGTATTTTCAAAAACTGCAATAACGGTATTTCATTATTTATATATTTGAACTTAAGTTTAAAATTTGGCTACTCTGAAAAATAACCCTGTATACTATATGTTGCTTATATGTACTAGATGGCGTTAGCAGTAGTTATATATAGGTAGTAGATATTTTGATACAAACTATAATCAAACATGTTCAATGCTATGGCGTTTGCAACTAGACTGTAATAACATTTTTATACAGTGCTTCAGGCAAAGGCAATATACTATAAGTTACTAATATAATATGTACGAGATGGCGTTAGCAGTACATATAGTAGTAGGTATATTGCTATATACAATATTTTAACATGTTTCTCCCCTGCACAGAAATATATTACAAAAAAATTGTATACACACAATGATTAGTCGAATTTAGAACACAGACGAAACAAGTTGATATAAAATTTCATTTAGTGTTTCTTTTTTTACTCAACACTTAAAAGTAGGATAAGTGTTAACATCAAACAGTATATATAAAAAAGTACCCTCATTCAGCAACTTGGCCTCCCTGAAAACGCCACACTTGTTCTGCATGGTAGTGCGCATGCTGGCGCGCAGTTCGTGAGGCTTCACGCAACCCTTGGAGTTCCTCACCTTGTCCAGATTGTCCAGGGATGCATCGCATACATTCTGTTCAATATTCATTGATATCGTTTAGTACAATGGTAATGTGATAACGTTTGATTTGCTTACTTATTTGATTCCCGGATTTAAAGCAAACTTCGGTAGGGATTTGGGCATAAAAGCAAGATCTAGATTATCGAATCTAGTTGTTTTCTTATACGTTAAGTTTTCTTTTTGCCTGCCTCCTTGGTCTAGTGTTCGTAACCACGGTTGCTAATCACGAGGTCCTGGTTTCAAATCCCGGGTCGGACCAATATCAGTTAGTGGGTTTTTCTGTCAAGAAATTCTCAGTGGCAGCCCCGTGGCGGTGCTTCACCCTCGTGCCTTGGAAAGTACGTAACGCCGTCGGTCCTGCGCCTGATCTCTCCCCGGTCGTGTGGGATTACCGTCCCACCGGACTATGAGAGTGAGGGAATAGAGAGTGCATCTGTGCTTGCGCGCATACACTCGGGCATTATAATCCTGTTCTGCGCAGATGGCTAGTCTCCGTTGAGGCTGGTCGCCGTGACCGAACCTCGGTCTGGAAGACAATATTATTAAAAAAAATTGAATTCTAATTTTATTATAAGTTTTATTCCACGCACAACTTCTTATTTAGGGACCATCAAAAAAAAAACTTACAATATCTACGCGATTACTACTCATTGTATGAAACTAATTTTTCGCGTTTAATTAAATTAGTTTCATATATCTTATAAATTCTCGTCAAGGGCCATAACGACGCACTTGCGTTTTGATTCTTAATCAAGGATAGATATAAGAAGTTTATAGGCCAAAACATTCACTAATTATCAGGTGATGAAAACGGAATTATAAAACTCCATTAGAAAAAAAAACAAAATTGAATCAGACTAGACCAGACCAGCTCCGGCTTTGCCTGAATAGTGTCTATGAATGTAACGTTATTTAGATTTAAAATAAACAAAGATCATTAATTTTATTAATTTTTAGTTTTTCTAAAAATAAATCTCCCAGTTATTCGGATAAAATATAGTCTAGATACGAAGATTATCCCGGAGAGATAGACAGACAAAAAATATAAAATGGTTATTTACGCCTTAATAGAACGCAAAACCCCCGAAGCTTAAAAAAACTAGTTATTTCAAAATTACAGTCAGACTTCAATTTCATTTATCTGTATATAGATTATAGATAATAATTTTAGACTTCTTTATGGAATAGCCTACCAGCATTTTGCCGTATCAATATGACTTAAGAACTTTCAAGAATAGAGTCACTTACTTTCAAGTGAGTAGCATGCTCGTTTTCCCCCTCTTCTATAAAAAAGTAAATGCTGTGGTTCATAGACACCTACATTAACCTCTAGAATTAAAATGTCATATCGTCCCTGAGCAAAAGAAGGCATATGCTGTTATTTCAAGCTGGTAAAAATACCGAGAGGTCGAGACGATCCGTTCGTGCTACAATTATAATGCGCTACTACGCGGCTCTATCACGTACCAAAATAATGTGTTCGTCTTCGTACCACTTACGAGTACTAGGACTTTGTTCCGGTACCAAAAAAGCCGGAGATCATAATTTTAGCGAATAACTGTTTTATTTCAGAATTTTCGGAGAATTTTCAAATTTAATACGACATACATTTACTTTTTATCTCAACTCAATTGTATTATTAAAAAAGAAACGAAATTTTTAGAACTTGAACAAAAGATACTTGCAGAGACGAAACGCAATATTTGTTTACGCCACTTCATCATTCATTAACACATGAATCCAAATTATATTTACCTAATCATCATCATTGGGTTGTCTGGAAGATATTGCTATGTAGCAATAAGACCGCCCTTTGTATTTCCCTCAATAGTTGTTTATTTTTTTGTTATTTTTATCTTTTCTTGGTGTACAGTAAAGAGTATTGTATTGTATTGCATTTTATCATTTTCATTAAAGCCCTTCACAAGTAAAACGCTGAACATAGGCCTCCCCCAAGGAATGCTACACAGCACGGTCTTGAGCCACCTGCATCCATCGACTTCCTGCACTTTCGTTACTCTATCTAGTAAGGGGCCTCCCAACACTTCGCTTACCGGTACGAGGCTGCCATCCGAGAACCTTTCTTCCCCTTCGGTTATCGGTTTTTCGAAATATATGTCCGGCGCAGTGCCTTTTCAGCTTACTGATCCGTAAGGCAATGTGCCTTACGGATCAGTAAGCTGAAAAGTGATGAAGTGATGAAGTGATGAAACAGATGAAGTGATGGAAAACTTACATCTCTAAGGTCCGGCTGCTTATCACCAGGTTTATACAGTTTTCCAATATTCTTGCCAATGGCCGTGCCGAACACGACGACATCGAGAATAGAATTGGCCCCAAGCCGGTTGGCACCATGACAGTTGCTGACTGCCTCGCCAGCAGAGTGCAGTCCGGGAATGGGAGAATCGCATTTATCGTATATAAGAGCCTGTAAAAAAAGTTGTAAAGTATTTCAGAGTTAAGAATAGCGGCCTCTCTTAGGGAGAAGATTTCCTCTCACGAGTAGAAGCCGCTATGAGACGGCCGGGGCAGGTGGGCCAAGGATGTGTTTCAAAACGGTCCCCGTGGCGCCCGCAATATACGGCGAAGGTGAAACACAATGGGGTTTTAGTTAAATCAACGACATAACCTTTCCTTGCCCCGGCGAGGCGATTATGCGTAAGCATTTGCTCATATAAAAAAAGAGTCAAGAACAGCAAGCCCACCAGTAACTAGAAGTTGTTGGTTATTTGTAGCTTTCATAGAGAGTGTGGTTGCATACTCGCTTGCCAACCGTTCCGAGTATGCAACCACAGTTTTTTTTATTTAATAATCCTCAGAATCTTACGAAGGAAGTGTACACCCAGTGCGTGATGCAAGTGATGTTACGGAACTGAAACGTGGTCCTTCACTGCTGGCCACATAAGGATGATGAGATTCACTCCACGAGCGATGGTAAAGATCACGCTCAGATCTTTTCTGCGGGAAACAATACGTAATGTGGATATCCTCCCAAGTACAAGAGCAGTTGACGTAAGTTAGCGGATCGGTGAGTTGAAATGTCAAAGGGGCGACTATATACCTAGGAGAATCTACAAACGATGAAGAAGAAAGTTCTCAAGTGGCAGTCTCGTACTGGAAATTTTTGCGACTGAAATACGCGCGTAGTCGGTCAATGCAGGTGACTCAGGGCCGTTTGCAGCATTCTTTAGGGAGGCCTATGTTCAGCAGTGAACTCGTGAAGGGCTGTAATATTGATGATGATGATATAATCATATAAATAAGGTTGAAAAACGAACTCACACTTCACCTAATGGTATATGGATGCTGTGGCTCTTTGATTCTTACATCTATCGTTTAATAATGATAATAATAATCTTTGTTTGCTAGAATATGGTTGCACAATAGTGTTCAAGTATAATTCAAGTATAGTTTCACATATTCTACCTTAGTGGTATGCAAATCTTAATGGTAACTTAATATATAGCAATATTTATCGAATTTTGAACAACACAAATTATTTAATAATATTCAGTTGATTTGAATACGACACGTGTTTCACCTCGTGTAGAGGCGAAATACGTGCCGTTTTGTCGTCAGTGGTGTCTTTCCTAATGTAAGTAGTCGTGTAGGGAGTAGTGGTGCTGGGATAAGTGGTGACGGGGATAGTGCACGCAATTAAGGGATGACGGGAGGTGCTCTTCAAACTAGGTAAGACACATCATTTTATTTCATTAAACGGATGTAGGCAAAATATTTTTTACCAACTTTAATTAATTATGTCAAATTTTATATAAAATAACATCTAAAAATTACTCCCTTAAACATTGGTATCTGACGCGTAATTATGTTCTATAAATATCATTTATTATTATTTAGGTCATTGTCATTTAAGAATCCTTCTAGAATAATAAAATTTTGTTAGTAACACCTCCAAAACCGGTTTCATATATAATAATAATAGAGCAAGATCCCAGGGCCACCAGACATCACTTATTTTCTGACCAATGAAATGTGTAAGATTGAGTAGTATTAGTATGTACTATGATCGCATGCTTACCTGCTAGCTTGGCCGGTGGGCGATTTTCCGGGTATCAATTAATCAAGGTTCGTCGTTCGTCAGAAAATAAGTGACGTCTGGTGGCCCTGGGATCTTGTACTATAAGCTTTTATGTTTTAAATTATCAAGTATTTTAAGATTAAGACAAAAAATAGATACGTTGTCATCCCTGAGGACTAAGAACGTTGGCCTCGTTCCCAGTAAAAAGGGCAATCAGCGTGGCAAACTATGAGTGAATGAAGTCTGAGTCTGAGCTTGATGGCAACACACACAACAGCTATGTATGCTTGAAAACAATTTCGTACAAAGTACAATTTCTCACAGCCTATAATTGTACTGCCTACTACCCTTCTACAGAAACACAGCAGTGAGTAAAATAATATTGATTGAGGTAGAAACAGGTAAGAGAATGGTTATATCCAGGCAAACATCTAGGCAAATAATTATAACTTTTAACAAAAAGTAAACATCGACTTCAAAATTGCTAAAAAGGAAGTAATTTATTTGCTACTCTTAAGGGTGGATTTTTTTCTCCAAATTTATATGGGACCACCCTTGAAGTATAATCTATTTAATAAAAAAATAATCATCAAAATTGGTTCACAATCTGCGAAGATATCGCGTAACATACATACAAAAAAAAACATACACTCGAATTGAGTCCTTTTTGAAGTCGGTTAAAAAAAGGAATTAATCACCTAGTACATTATCTTATGTGTAATAAAACTTTCCAGAAACATCCACCCTCCAACGAAAACATAACTTAAGCAAATCACAGACTTTCAAAGGAACTATTCATATTAGCCGACGGCACAGATGCAGGATGCACTTTGTTAAGACCCAATCGTTATCGCATCATAGGAGTTAAGAAGTGCTCTTATAATCAAACTATAAAGTGATTTTAATGGATATTTATTTGAAAATCAATAGTTTTGTTAACAAATAAAAATAAAAATAGGAAAACGGCTCACGCGGAAACGCCGCCTCGTGCTTAGTGTCCAGCCGGGAGTCGTTAAGGTTGGACCTGTGTCAAGTTATTTTAGATGAGATATAAAAATAAGATATATAATTTGTAAAACAAAAACATTCTAAGTAAATCAAGAAACATCGTTGAGATGGACCTGGGTCAAGTTTTTTCTAGATACGCTCTCCGCGCTTTTGAAAATGACATATAAAAAGATATCAAATTTGAAAGACATAAAACATCTGGTGACCACAGTAACATATTCTAAGTAAATCAGTACGACCATTATTGTTTCCGAAAATGTATTTCTATGAAGATTTTGTAACAGTATAAGCGTACAGTACGACCACTATTGAAGCCGAAGATATGTCTAAGTTATTTTAGTAAGTCTATGTAAACAAATAAAACAGACTTTATTGATTACATTGCATCAATACCCCGCTCTGAGAAAGGTACCTTGGCACATAAAATCGCATTGCACATAAAATGCACAGAAGAACAGTAAGTACCCAACGGGCATTGATTGAGCATTATGCAAATCGATTTTATTTCCACGCAAGTCATAGACATAAAGTCTTTGTTTTGCTAATATCGATTATTTTGTTAGTTGACAAAGGTGTAAAATGTCAGTTTGACTTTGTGATTTCTTTTTCAGAGAGATGGAACAAATTCAACAAAACTTTGATGCTGATGTACCTGAAAACTCCATTTTTAACACTAGATCCTCTAGTATTGAAAGCCGACCTATATAGATTATGGTTGATAGTAATTTTCTAAGTCTCGATATGATGTGATCTTCATGACCGAGAACTATTTTTTTTTTATACAATAGGGTGACAAATGAGCACACAGTCCACCTGATGGTAAGTGGATGCTGTGGCCCATAGACATGTACATTTATCGTCAATTAAGAATCAAAATGCAGATGCGTTCTGAGGACTAAGACGGAATGCCTCGTTTCCAGTAAAAAGGGTCTCCCTATATTCATAAATTTAAATGAAAGATTAGATAACATAAAGTATTTGGGTATCCACATTGACACTAGCTTGACTGTTGCTAACATACTCACGCTCTCACACACACACACACACACACGCGCATATTTCGTTTCGTTTTGATTAGTTTTCACCCTTTTTTTTTGTTTCGTTTTTTAGGTTCCGTAGTTACACAACAAGGAACCCTTATAGTTTCGCCATGTCCGTCCGTCCGCGGTTTAATTCAAAGACCCTAGGTGCTACAAATCTGTAATTTGGCATAGTTATAGATATTAATCACGCCTAGAAAACAGTGAAATAAAATCTTAAAAACATTTTTTATAGGTACTTCCCATAAAGTAAATGGAGGATGTTTTTTTTTTACCCGTCTATTCCATCATGTGGGATATCGTTGGATAGGTCTTTTAAAAACACTGGGAGTGTGGAACAACATCTTTTCGATTCAGGGGTCCGTTTGCTAAATATTTAGCTTTAAAGTGGTATTTTTATTAGAGTCATGTGTCCGCCCCCCTTTACCAACTAAACCGCTGTTTTTGGAAATGTTAAAAGTATACACAATAGTAGCATATATAATGCATTTAAAAGAAAAACTATCACAGCTAAGTAGAATCAAGAAATTAACGAGTAATAGTCGATCAACTTATAAAATACACTTGGATTAGTAAAAATTTCGTTAAACTCTATAGAAAATGACCATGACAATGACCAGCTGCTATTGCCATGTTCCCAATTTCAATATAGAAAAGCTGAGAGATGTATCAATTTATATCAATTAAAGATTACATTTATTTACTTACCCAACGTAATTTCAATCAGTCACAAACTTATAAAAATACAAAATTTTAGTTCATTTCAGGGCAAGGAACGGCAGCCCCCACGGATTTACTTGGGTTTGTAATTATATTACCTAATAGGTAGGTGAATACGTGTAGTACATACCTATATTTGATGTTATTGCTGTGTTTATCGCTACGACAAACAAAAAGGTACACAAAGGTAGGAAGAGCTAAGGAAAGTCATAATTAGTTGTTTATTATGACAGACCTAGCGAGAAATCAACCCTTTTTAAAACGCTTTCGTTTTTTCTTTCGTGACTTACTTCCTCTTAGTCGAGGGTTTTTAAATTTTTTATTTAATCCTTTTTCGGATACAACTTTTATATCCGTCGTGGGTTTTTCAAAATTTTTAATTTTGCTTTTTATTTCAGACTAAGAAATGGAGAATCATCGATCGATGAACGATGGCGAAATCGAACGCGAGTTAGAATTCATGTTTGAAATTCTTGATGGTGAAGAATCAGAAGACGGTTTGGAAGATTCCGATGTTGAAGAAAATCTTGTAAACTTGCTATCTGCCAACGATTCTTCTATTGCACCTTTTGTCGAATCAAACTTTGCAGTCAAATAGTTCTAGAAATAGAAGCAGACGTGGAAAACATGGACCAGAACAGGCGATGGAAGAATGGAAAGAAGATGAAGAGCAGAGAGAGACAAATGCAGAAACCACAGATTGTGAGAGCGAAAATGAAGCCGGAGAAAGTGGAGGACCCCTTGCTTCGACCTCTCACGCCACCGTTGCACAATCTGCAGCGTTTACACCTCGCGCCGCCACTGCACAACCTGTAGGTTCTACAGCTCGCGAGGAAAGTTTGGCTTGTGAAGAAGAATCTGATTCAGATGAGAATGAAATAGAATGGAATAAATTTGATCGGGTCAGTGACGAATATATCGATACCTCCTAAGTATAATGAGTCAACTACATAATTCAAATTTTACAGGAGCGCCTGTCAAAGATTAATTGTTTATAATTTTTCAGTTTTGGTCCTGGAATGTTGATGTTTTAGATTCGTACTATTTTAAGATTTGGGACCCTTAGATAATAAAAGTAGACCTATTTGAGTGAGTTTCCAAGATAATGTAGTTGACTTAGTATACATCGTATAAACTATGGCCTATAATGAGCTAACTGCCACATACACTCGTTTACAATGTATTTGTATATTTACCATATCTTAAGGAAAAAGTATTAGGTTTATAAAAACATAAATACAGAATTGTATTTCATTTTCTTGGATTAATTTACTGACATTGTATCTACAGTATAAACGATAATAAATTAGTTGACTCATTATACACTGATTTTAATGTCCAAAATCGGTTTGATGGAGTAGCAGTAAATTGATATATCTGCAAAATAATCAAGATTTTAGCTTGTTTATTTTACATATAAAAGAAAATAACTTTATTTCTTATTATTTATTATTTATTGAAACCTATTCAATTCACAATCAAGCGGTTAAAGTATATATATACCTTCCATAAGACGTTGCTTACACCACGCATAAAGGTAGAAAACAAAATTCTAATCTTTTTTAGTATTAAAACTAATTAACAAAATAAAACGTCTTATTCCTCTTCTTAATCCAATGAATTGTTTGGAAGTATCTGTTTTGTTAGTAAAAATCAATAAAATAAAATATCTTCACGAAAAAACAATATCTGAGTAGATGAATCAGGTTCTTTTAATCACAGTCAGACTCATCATTATTATTATTGCCTGTAATCAGACTATTTTAAAATAAGTGACATTCTTTTGGTATCTGACGTGACTTTTACCAAGATCTATAAGGTATATGTGTTAATTTTTGTCAATTGGCAGGGGTTTTTCATAAGCACTGACTAGAAGCAGATCCAACTTTTCTTTTTTGTTTCGTGTGTTCTTCGGTTTATTCATGCAGTTAATCCATTTAACAGCATCGTATTCATAATTGTACTTAAATATAATTTTAAAGTGATCATTTTCTTGTATTTTAAATACACTTACATTGTTTATAACATTTTAGTTCCATAGCTAGTAGTTGGCCAATTATTGCAGTGCTTGAAATGTGTTTTAAAATCAAGAATCAACTCCTGTGACATTTCAATAACATTATAGAGCTTCCCATCTGTTTTAGGTCTGAGGTATAAATAATCCTGTCTTTAGTCTGTCAATCAAGACATGCATGCTGTTCCCTTCGTTTTGGGTATGACCAAAGACAAGGAAACGATGAGTAATAGTTATATTAAATTTGTTACATACATACATATACATTAAAATACGACTCTGTTTCAATTCTAGCCTCCACAATTGTCAGACTAGAAACGATACTCTTTTATACCTTTGGGTATTGTCATTTCAATAAATTTATAAACACAGCTTGCAATTTAATTAGCTCCTCTTTTAGCTGTCTGTTGATTCCAAGAAAATAGCAAACCTTGTAAAGATACCATATCAAAAATGGTAAAATTTTACATGGACGATTTTCTTTTACAATAGAATGTACATTTAACATTTCTGTAAATCAAAAGTACATGCTAAAACCTCTTCATTTGCATTGCTAATTCCTTGTCTTTTTCTTGAATTTTCTAGCTGTTTCCTTTTCTTTTTTTTCTTGGTAGCCTGTGTTTTATTTCCAAATGTGTGACATTTTTCGCATGCGTCTTTTTTGGTCTTATGAAAGGCAATATTTATATTTTTGTTTATAATATTAAAATATTGTCGTACATTAGACGCTTTGCCAGAAGTAAACATTTGAATCAAACCACTCTTCATAATGCTTGTACATCTTGGGAAATGGCAATGAGCCATCCAAATACTTACATTTCAAATATTTGCGAGTGTAATGAGCTTCAAAAGGCGCGAGAGCTTCAATAATATGATCAATCACACCACGTACCATATTGAATGTTATACTTTTTGGATTGTGATCGGATTCTACAAACACTTTTCCATGATCAAATCTTTCTAGAGTGGTATAAACAAAGTTGAAACTTATCGAGAGGGTTCTAAGAAACATTGTTTTACAAACAGATACCCTTGTTATCTCTGCATTGTCATTTGATTCCAACCATGGTAAATAATATTAAATAGTATAAAGCTGCTTTGAATTTTCAGAAACAATAAAAGGCACTTTTGGTATTTTCATAACGTACTTAGTAATAAAATCCCATTGTCGTGAATGATTGCCAATCCTCCAAAACATCTCAAAAATTATTTTTCGGTTCTCTTCTGATATCCTATCATAACATTTTTGACGGCAGCATTTAGGACCAGGGCAGGATGTATTTTTCCATTTCTACTGGTCTACTCCATACCTCTATTCATTTTGTATTTTCTCTGGCTATCCTTCTATTCTTGCTTAAATTACTCCCTTAAGCAACCCTTGTCCTTTTTAATATTTGAACTTCGCTTGCGTCGATTACTTGGCTGATTAGGAGTACTTACTGCAGAATCGGTATCTTCTATGTAAGACCAATCGCTGGTATGATTATCAGGTAGAGTAAAATTAATGTTTATGTAACTATTTGGACTAGAAAACGAAATTGCTGGCGAAGGTATGGGGTTATAATGCTCTTAGTCTTAAGTCCATTCACAGGTATCTCGATAGATGAGGATTCTCTTGAATTTTCTATTATTGATGGCGAATAGACTGACTCAGGTGACGTATCAATAATACCATCAGGAAATGTGGAGGCTTTGGATGGCAAAATTTCTAGAATACGTTCACTATATTCTAGGTCTACGTGATCGATAATTGACAGTTCATCTTTGGTAAAGTAAGCACCAGGTGGCAAAGGGGACATGCCATTAATGAGGTAAATTATGGCAGCACAGACTGACAGACAGACGACTGTTTAAAATTAATCCCTTTACTACTAAAAATTAGAATACTAAGTCATGTGTAATATTACTGCAAACTATCACGACGTATACTGGTCTATCTCATCATAACCCAGTATAGAATGTACAGAACTTTTAATAATTTATAATCTAAAAACATCGTGATTCTGATTATTTACCGTCATAATTATAATTTATATAAGCTCTCAAGTCGCTCAAAGTACGACACCCGCGTCCCGCGTATACTGAATTCGAGTAGTTAGCTTAGAATACGTCGTGTTGAAATTTTATATAACACTACATGAACCAGTACACGTTAGATTATTTCCAAAAGTACTTACGAATTTTAGGTTTTTTCGACATAGTCTGATAAAAAACATGTTTTTATAATCAATACCGTCAAAACCTGAAAATACCTAAAATGTTAGATGACTCACTATACTTAGGAGGTATCGATATCTTCATATGATGAAAACGATTTACATCCACAGAACCATTTTCCAAGTAGATATAGACCAATTGCTTATTTTTTTTTTTGATAACGAAGTGTTTGAAAACAACTTGCTTAATCCAATTTGTTTGGTAGTCAATCGAATCTTAGATATTTTACTCAAATTACACTGGACGAACTGAATGGGTATTTGAAGGTCCCTAAGTCATATCGGTCCGAAAAAATCGCCGGTAGTAAATGATTCCACAGAGCGTTCGTAGAATTTGGCGGCTGGGATTAATCCGAACAATTTCTCAGAGCACTCCCCGTGGTATATACGATAGAAATAGCAAAGGGATGCGACATCTCTTCGCAGTGCCAGTGAATCGAGCCTATCGGAGAGGACTCGGTCGTCGACAATTCGAGACACTCTGCGCTGGATGTGGTCAAGTGAAAGGAGCTGGGACTGAGGAGCACCGGAACCAGAGAAGGGAACAGTATTCCATGCTGTTATTGGGTCGCACAAAATTTGACTCCATTTTGAGATTCAAAACGAATATTTATGGCGCTAGTTATAAGATTTATCAAAAAAAAACTGTTTCAGAAATAGCTCAAAGATCGAATATAGCACCCAAAAACAGAACGCGAACAACAATCAGTCAAGGCAGCTATGTTTAATCGTGTGTGACGTCACCAAAGTTGCAACCAATCACACGGATTTCCCGTCACAGATAAAATTTGAAAAATTATTATGTTTTATTTTCGCTTATTTTGCACAAAATATACATACTTTAGTTTAAATAAAGTGAAATATATTTTTTGACGCCATTATCTGATAGGATGATCACAATTTGTAGTATATTTTCAATGTTGTCAAATAGCCTAAAGGTCTGGGATAACCTCCCCTTAATATGTGAAATAAGAATAAATCCTAAAAATGTGATTAATACCGGTATAGCGGCATTGATATACAAACCGTTTGCAGTTTTTTTTTCTATAATAACCTTGGAGATTTCTAACATTAGTTTACGCGAATACTACTCATTAAATAAAACTAAATTTATTTATTTATTTAATCTTTATTGCATTCTCTATTACCTACAAAATAATACAAATGGCGGATTTAATGCCATGAGACATTCTCTACTACAGTCAACCGGTAGAGTGATAAGAATTTGACGTAGCCGTAGCATTATAGAGTAACTGCTGCAATGTATTTACTGGATACGAGGCAACCATCTTAGTCCTCATGGGGACAACGCATCTATATTTTGAATCTTAATCGAGGGTAAATGTAGAAGTCTATCGGCCACAGTATCCACTTACTAATCGGTGGACTGTGTACTCGTTTGTCACCCTTATATATATATATATATATATATAATTAAGTCTCTGTGCATGTGACTGAACTCCTACTAAGCGACCGGACCAATTTTGATGAAAATTTATGATTAAGTTGATTCGTGAATGATTTATATTCATAATTGGACCCGGTAGGTGACGCTGTTGTCGAGATCCAGGAACCACCCATGCGAAGTCAGGGCGGATCACTATTTATATGTAAAAAACTTGCATATAAAATAAAATATAAAAGTATAAATAAACTTCGATAATACAAAAGTTCATGAGCACTGATGTAGGAATAGTATAGTAGGAATACTAGGTCATAGTCATGAAATTATTGTAGGTATTGCATTAGTTCTTAGGTCCTAAACGTCTGCAAAATTTTAAATTATTTAAACGTCCGGAAGTGGGTGAAACTGAATTTTAAGATTCCATTACATTAAAGCCTTGGATACACTTGGGGACAAAAGGAGCGGCATGTTGCGCAACATGTCCCCCAACAACTACGTGGAATGTCCCGGGACATATGTCGCGAAACATTTTGCAGGCCACACTAGTCAGTGTTTCTAGAAATGTTTAAAAACTTTTAAAACTTACTTCGGAAGTGAAACGTAAGCGAAAGAGAAGGTGGTAGATGCGGAATTTCTTACTACAACGAGAAGAAAGAAGAATTAATATTTTAAGTGAGAGTTGACATTCGAGTAAAATTCACAAAATATTATTGCTCAATAGTGGACTGCAATTCTAGGTGATCAGGGGAGTGAGATTCCTGAACGGTAGACTGAAACTCTAGAACGGCATCTTCATCCGGAGACGTAGGAATCTTCTTGTCTTGGCTTTGTGGGCTCTGAAAAATGAGAATTCAATAAATCAATATTATTATTATAAATATATATATATATATATATATATATATACATAAGATATATTATTTCAAACATCTGTAAAACATGAATCCGTAAGTATTACAAAATAATTAATTTACAATTACTCACTTTCAGGTTCCAGCTACTGCAAATGAATGGAAGGCCAAGGCTAAAAGCTATGAAATATTATGGAATTATCCGCATTGCGTTGCATCTATAGACGGTAAACACGTTTTGATCCAGGCTCCTTTGAATTCTGGAAGTGACTACTGCAACTACAAAGAACAATTTAGTATTGTACTATTGGCTATCGTGGATGCAAATTATAATTTTATCTATGCAAATTGTGGTCATAAAGGAAAATCTTCTGACAGTGGAGTATTCCAAGAAACTGCTTTTTATAAAGCTTTGGCTAATAACCAACTCAACTGGCCAAATCCAGACCCAATACGTACTAGTAGGAGAGCGCTTTTGCACTGACAGAAAACATAATGAAGCTATATCCCGGTATTCGCATCATAAGAACAACAAAGCGCATTTTCAACTATTGACTGTCAAGAGCTAGAAGAATTGTCGAAAATGAGTTCGGAATCTTATGTGTTGTATTTCGTATATTCCGAACTCCCATAGTCCTCTAACCTTCTAAAGCTGAAGTTGTTGTAATAGCGTGTGTATACCTACATAACTTTTTAAGGCGAAATAGTCAATCGAGATCACTGTACAGGGCGTATGATATATATTTATTATTTTATAGGAAAATAGTGTTAACCAAATAAAATGGTCTTTTGCTACTGAAACTTTATAAAATATCTATATACAATTCATATTTAAGAAAGATTTTTCGACATATACTACATTTTATAGTATGACTTGCGCGTGTCCATGCACATATACACATATATGTATATTGTACAAATATGTGTGAAAAGAGAATTGACGTTGGATTTATATGCTGTCGTAGAGTTAAAATAACGTTTTTTATGCGCTGACATATTATTTTATAAAAAAATATCTATATTATTCATTTTTAATAACAAAGATTTTCGGCTATATTTGTAGTGTTTAAATAGCATATTTCCCGTATTCAATGGTTAAAACGGAGCCCTGTTAATATCACTATGCTGTCTGTCTATTCATCCATATCTCTAACCAGAATGGAGAACGGAATAAGTTACTTGTATCACAAAAGTAAACTAGTGAGAAATTTGAAATTTTAGTATTTAAACAATAAAATCCAATACCATACATTCACACATAAACTCACGCCTGTCACCCAGAGGGATAGGCAGGGACACTTTGTTTGGCACGATCATGACGCATGACGATGGTACCTTCGATTCTGAAAATATGGATCATGATATTATGGAAGGATCTTGAAATTGGATCTGTTAATATGTTAAATGCTATGGGGAGCCGCTACAATCAATCTGTTATGGAAATAAGACACAATTTTGCCGAATATTTCATGAGTGAAGAAGGAAAAGTTTCCTGGCAGAATAATTTTAAATAAATAAACGTGGTACAACACATAACAACACCAGTATGCATTTTATTATATTTTTTGTAAAACTGTTAACAGAAATGACATTTTCTTATAAAAAGTCTAGTGAATTAAAAGTGTTTTATTTTGTGTGTGTGTGTGTGTGTGTGTGTGTGTTTGTTTTATACGTGGAAGAGCTACGCTGCGGCTATATTAGTAGTATAGTTGTAGCACGAACGGGTCGGCTCGACCGGGGAAGAACCACGCTCTCACAGAATACCAGCGTAAAATAGCAGCTTAACACTACTAACTAACTAACCGGAGACCTTTTCTACTGGAAAAGAGGCATTTCATCTTAGTCCTCACGGGTGACAACGCATCTGCATTTTCATTCTTTATTGAGGATAGATGTAGATGTCTATGGGTCATAGCAACCACTTACCATCAGGTGGACTGTGTGCTCGTCTGTCACCCTATCCTATAAAAAAGTGTACATAGCTGAGAACACTCCCGATCAAGTCGCCTTACAAACAAAAAAATTACATCCAAATCTGTTCACCCGCTTGGGTAAACAGATTTGGATTTGGCTACGATGCCACATACTTTGTGTACACAACCTTTATTGCTCGTGCTAATCCGCAGATAGACAGACGGGCGGACGGGCAGCGGAGGTTTAGTAATAGGGTTTTATTTGTACCCTTCGGGTACGGAACCCTAACACATATAAAATGATTTTAACACATTATCAAAACAAATAATTACATTATAATTAAAACATGACTTACGTGTGTGTCCAAAGTATCCAAGTCACCACAAGTTGTCGCTCCTTTCAGCAAAAACTTCATTGCGTCATACGCAAACCATGCACTGGACTTCACGTTCTCTCGTCCGCTACCAGTCGTTTTCGAAGATGTTATTTTCTTTCTTTCACGGATATATTGCGAACGGACGTATGTACTTTGGTTTCAGTTTCTTTTCTGGGTAATTTAAGCGCCTTGGCAATATCCTCCCACGCGTCATTTTTCTTTACTTTATTGCGATAATCACGGTTCGAAGTATCCCACAATAAAACATGACTCTGGTATAGATCAAGAAGTAAGAGGACAGTTTCGTTTCCCCACACTACTGACATGTTGCAAGGCACGTTGCGCATACGACTGCACTTCATTTAACAAAATGGCGCGAAAATGACGCGGGACTCGTGCGCTCGCTTTCGGCGCGGGAACAAGCAACATGTCCCGCGTCACGTAAAATGTTGCGGGCCATGTTGCGGGTCACTGTGCAAAGTTGCATCGTCATGTAGATTGAGTGTTCCGCGTCATGTTGCGGGACAAAATGTCCCCTAGTCTATCCAAGGCTGGGACAAGCAACATGTCCCGCGTCACTCAAAATGTTGCGGGCCATGTTGCGGGTCACTGTGCCACGTTGCATCATCACGTAGATTGAGTGTTCCGCGTCATGTTGCGGGACAAAATGTCCCCTAGTGTATCCGAGGTCTAATACATACATACATACGCAAATGTATATCAAATAAAAGCGTGTTAAAAAGAGAAAAAGAACATATTGTTGCGCGCCACTATTAATGGTTTATACATGGCAACACTAGTTACCACTAGCGCCCTCTAGTATCGAGTAGCAGAACTAGGAGAGTCAAGATCCTTCTAGAAATTTCGGGACCGATATGTATTCGAACATACTAGATGTTTCTACAGTAGAAGGTTCTGGAAACTATCTGAGGCCCTATATAAGGCCGGTATAGACCGCGATCGAGTCAGTATTGAATTGGCGATTCCAGCGAAGACTTCGAAGCGATACAACTGGGAACTTAAGCGATCTGTAGTAAAATTGTGTTTTGTTATTAGTGTGGTTTAAAGTTGTAATTAGTGTTGTGTAATTAAAGTGTCAATTTTGGTAATTCAATCGGCAGTTTTTAATTGTCTCGAACCCCAAGCTCGTAACAATTGGTGTCAGAAGTGGGATTTAATGATGCCGATTTTACCTAAAGATGACACGGAGGGTATCCGTACCCGAAGTCAATGCCAATAGGAGACGGACCAGAGACGATTTGGTGGTACAACATCGCAAGCGTCGGAGGGCCAGCTGCCGACCACGGAGGTCGGCCCGTCAGCAGCTCCTGCATTTGCAGCACCTGACTTAGGTGCTCTGATGATGATGCTGCAGGAGCAGGCCCGCCGACAGGAGGAGCAGATGCTTCTCATGAAGGACCTTCACGCTATCTTCGGGAAAGAGATAAGGGAGGTGAAGGATAGGGTTGCTCAACATGACAACCGCCTGTCGGAAATTGAAACCCGAATCAACCAAGTGAACAATCGGGTTGACAACGTGATGGCTGACGTGAAGAAAACGCTGGACGACCTAAAAATTGGGAATGGAATTACAGCTCCCGTGGTAGCTACAACACCTTCGCTACGTGGATTCAAAGTGCCGCCGTTCGACGGGACTTCTTCCTGGTCGGCCTACAAAATCCAGTTCAAGGCTGTCATGAAGGCGAACGGCTGGAATAAAAGTCAGGCCATGACTGCTCTCACCCTAGGCCTGCGCGACCAGGCCTTAACTGTTCTGGAAGCTCTCGGTAAGGAAGTGACTTACGAGCAGCTCCTTGAGGCATTGGAGGCAAGATATGGCGACGCTCACCTGGAACACGTCTTTCGTGCGCAGCTCAAAGATCGTGTGCAACGCAGCAATGAAAACCTGCAGCAGTGGGCCCTTGAGGTGGAAAAGCTGGTTCGAAAAGCATACCAGTCTGTACCTGCGCTCATTGTAGGGAACCTGATGCAGACATTCATCAACGGCATGACCTTGAAGTCAGAGCTGCTGTGAGGCTCGGGCACCACGAGACGCTTAAGGACGCGTTAGCCCATGCACTGGAGGTGGAAGCCGTACGGCAGGATCATCGATCCCATCGCGTCAGGGAGGTTGCAGCAGCTGCAGTTCGCGACTGCAATAAAGGATACAGCCCTAGGTGCTACGGCTGTGGGGAAAGGGGCCATCTTCGATACAGTTGCCCTAAGCGAACTGTAGAAAGGGGAGGTGATCGACCTCGAGAGGGTAGTGCGGCTAACAGCACCGCCCAGCAGCAGCAGGGAAACGAGTAAAAGCCAGGACTGCGGGGCGGGTGCTAGCTGATGTTAAAAGAGCCCCAAGGATTTCGATCTCACAAACCCATGATGGGAACAGCCTAATCATCAAAGGCGAAGTCAACGGAACGCCGTGTAAACTGACCATAGACACTGGAGCCTCTCGCACGGTTGTCAGCTCCCAACTTATAAGTCAGTTCCTTGGGGACTCCGCATACAACCGAGAGGGCATTAATTTGGTAACAGCCACCGGTCAGCGCATACCCGTCCGTGGAGAGAAGGAGATGGAGTTGAAGCTAGGCAACATGATCTACTTGCATAATGTCATCGTGGCTGATATAATGGACGACTGCATCCTGGGCCTAGACTTCATGAGGAAGAATTGTTGTGAGATCGATGTTAAGCAAGGTGTTTTGAAATGTGGACATGAGGAACTTTTCGTGGAAGGGGCGATACCGGGGAATGTGTACAGCCTTAAGAAGATTGTTCTGCCGCCGAGATCGGAAACGATTGTGCCGGTTAGTCTTCCTCGGAATCCTGGGCAAGCTCATCGTTGTGTACTCGTGGAAAGGGTGGACAATGACCTTCCGTGGAAAGTGGCTCGAACCTTGGTCAGAACCACCGACATCTCAGGAGTACGTGTGCTGAACCTTTGTGATCAGGAACAGATTATGGAAAAAGGCACACTGGTTGGTACTTGTGAGGAAGTGGATTGGTTGCGTAGGTGCCAATATCCATCGACTGGGACCCCCAGCAAGGATGCACAAACGAGGGTGACCACACTTTTAGAAGACTGTCGCAGCGTTCTCTCCCCGAATGAAATGGTCAACGCGAAGAAGTTGTTACTCAAGTACGCCGATGTTTTCTCGTCTAACGATGCTGACATAGGAAAGACTGGCTTAGTTCAACACAAAATAAACACAGGAGAAGAATTGCCTATCCGTCAGCGGCCAAGAAGATTGCCTGTAGCACGTGAAAGGAAGTGGAAACCATGATTGAGGAATGGTGAAGGATGGTGTTATTGAACCTTCATCTAGCCCATGGTGTTCACCTGTGGTGCTCGAAAGAAGAAGGACGGCAGCATGCGGTTTTGTGTTGACTACCGCCGTCTGAACGACGTTACGAAGAAGGACAGCTATCCCTTGCCAAGAATTGATGACACGCTGGACATGCTTACAGGCGTAAAGTGGTTTAGTACGCTGGACCTGAAAAGTGGCTACTGGCAGGTTGAAATAGACCCTAAGGACAAGGAGAAAACTGCATTCTCCACAGGAAAGGGTCTGTGGCAATTTAAAGTTATGCCGTTTGGATTGTGCAATGCTCCAGCAACGTTTGAAAGGTTGATGGAGCTTGTACTACCGGGCTAATTGGCGACGCCTGTCTGGTCTACTTCGATGACATCATCATCGTAGGCCGTACGTTTGAGAACACTTTCAAAACCTGGAACGCGTGCTCATGAAGATCCAGAGTGCCAACCTCAAGTTGAGTCCGAAGAAATGCTCACTATTCAAACGGCAAGTTAGCTTTTTGGGGTATGTAGTGTCGGAAGAAGGTATCCGCACGGATCCAGAAAATTGCCGCTGTCAAGGATTGGCCGGTTCCAAAAGACAAGACACAGGTTAGAGCATTTTGGGTTTGTGCTCCTATTATCGGCGATTTGTAAAGAACTTTGCAGATATAGCCAAACCTCTGCACAAGCTAACCGAGGAGAAGCGACATTTCTGCTGGGATGAAAGTTGCGATATCGCATTCCAGGAGCTCAAGGACCGTCTGTGCAAAACACCTATTTTGGGGTACCCTGATGCGAGCAAGGAATTTATAGTTGACACAGACGCAAGTGATATAGGACTTGGCGGTGTGTTGTCTCAAAGGAATGGTGATCAAGAGGTTGTGATAGCGTACTTCAGCAAGTCTTTGTCAAAGCCGGAAAGGAACTATTGTGTCACAAGACGGGAATTGCTTGCTGTGGTAAAGTCCTTGCATCATTTTAGCAAATATCTTCTGGGGCGGAAATTTCTCTTACGAACTGACCATGCTGCACTGAAATGGCTATTGCAGTTCAAAAATCCAGAAGGACAAGTTGCGAGATGGATTGAACTACTACAGGAATACGACTTTGTGATCGAACATCGCAGCGGGAAATCTCATGGCAACGCAGATGCATTGTCAAGAAGACCTTGTCCTGAAGATTGCAAGCATTGTACTAGACAAGGGGGTAAGGAAGTGGTATCTGTGAGGATGCTTATGACAGACCAGCTCAACAATGAGTGGAAAGACAGCCTACGACATGCACAGCAGGAAGATCCGGACATCAAGCCGATTCTGGAATGGATGAAGGCCAGTGCTCCTAAGCCTAAGTGGAGTGACGTCTCAGCGATGAGTTCGACCACGAAAAGCTATTGGGTCCAATGGGACAGCTTGCTGATTCAGGATGGAGTCCTGTGCCGAAAATGGGAAAATGGCCGGGAGACAGTTGTCATTTGCAAATGGTTGTCCCTAAAGCTAAAGTACCGGATGTTCTACAGCTGTACCATAATGGTTGTTCAGGAGGCCATCTGGGAGTTAAACGAACTCTACTGAAGATCCGAGAACGGTTTTACTGGGTCCACTGTCGTGACGATGTCGAGGACTGGTGTCGCAAATGTACAAGTTGTGCGGCTGTAAAGGGACCTAAAACTCGTAGTAGAGGTGCATTGAAATTGTACAATGTTAGTACACCATGGGAGAGGATAGCCATTGACGTTGCGGGGCCGTTTCCGGTAAGTGAAAGTGGTAACAAGTATTTCGTGGTTGTGATGGATTACTTCACTAAGTGGCCAGAAGTCGCCATTCCAAATCAAGAAGCTTCAACAGTTGCAGATAAACTAGTTCATGAAGTGTTCTGTCGTTTTGGAGTACCTTTAGAGATTCACAGCGATCAAGGAAGAAATTTTGAGTCTCAAATATTCCAGGAAACTTGCCGAGTTATGGGTACTCATAAAACAAGAACAACTTCTTACCACCCACAATCTGATGGAATATGGTAGAACGATTTAATCAGACATTGGAGAGGTACCTAGCAAAAGTTGTGGAAAAACGGCAACGAGACTGGGACAGGCACATACAACCGTTTTTGTTGTCATATCGAAGCGCTGTTCACGAAAGTACATCAGTGACACCAGCTTTCGCCAACTTTGGAAGAGAATTACGGCTGCCTGCAGACCTGGTGACCGGAATACCACCTGATGCCCCACGCAGTATCACCGATTATGCAAATGACTTGCGGAACAAAATGAATGACATTTATGAGCACGTCAGACAATCGGGACAGTAAACGTCTGAGAAAATGAAAACACGGTATGACCGCAAAAGGAACAACAAAGGGTTTGACGAAGGTTCACTAGTGTGGTTACACAATCCAGTTCGCAGCAAAGGGAACTCTCCTAAGCTTCAAGCTAAATGGGACGGACCGTACCGGATTGTGACAAAGATCAATGACGTAACCTACCGGATACAGAAAGGTGCAAGAGGTACTGCTAAGATCGTCCATGTGGATCGACTGGCGCGTTATTATGGGGCCAATAATGCTCGGGACGAGCATGTCTTAGGAGGGGGCAGTGTTGCGCGCCACTATTAATGGTTTATACATGGCAACACTAGTTACCACTAGCGCCCTCTAGTATCGAGTAGCAGAACTAGGAGAGTCAAGATCCTTCTAGAAATTTCGGGACCGATATGTATTCGAACATACTAGATGTTTCTACAGTAGAAGGTTCTGGAAACTATCTGAGGCCCTATATAAGGCCGGTATAGACCGCGACCGAGTCAGTATTGAATTGGCGATACAAGCGAAGACTTCGAAGCGATATAACTACGAACTTAAGCGACCTGTAGTAAAATTGTGTTTTGTTATTAGTGTGGTTTAAAGTGTAATTAGTGTAAGAGTCAATTTTGGTAATTCAATCGGCAGTTTTTAATTGTCTCGAACCCCAAGCTCGTAACAATATTATATATTGGATGTGTATGAGTGGTAGGCAACTTTTTATTATTCATTGATTTAAAAAATAATGTCCTCCAGACCGAATTTTGGTCACGGCGGCCAGTCTCAACGGAGACTAGCCATCTTAGCAATACTGGACTATAGTGCCTGAGTGTATGCGCGCAAGCACCGGTGCACTCTCTATTTCCTCACTCTCAAAGTATGATGGGACGGTAATCCGACACGACCGGAGAGATCAGGCGCAGTACCGACGGCTTTACGTGATTTCCGAGGCACGGAGGTGTAATACCGCTAACTTCCTGACTCCGAGCTGCTACTGAGAATTTACATACATACATAAACACTCACGCCTGTCACCCAGAGGGGTAGGCAGAGACTACGGACTTCCATTTGGCGCGATCCTGATACACCTCTCTCGCCTCCTTTACATGCATATACCTACGCATACATGCACGTCAGTTAAGGGTACTCTTAATTTGGCTTAGTTTGAAATATGTTTAAAAAAAAGTCCCGCTGGGTTTCTTGCTGGTTCTTCCCAGGACAGAGGTATTTTCCGAACCAGTGATAATAAAAAATGACTTTCAATAAGTATTATGTAATAATCAATATTGAATAAAAAATCATTCTATTCTATTCTATTCTATTCTGGCCTATTTTTAATATATCGCCAATTTGATCGACAAACTTTCGCATAGGGCGTCCTTTCCTGACTCTGCCGTTCACTTCTGCAACATAGATTTGATTTCTCTCTCTTTCCTCGTTCATTCTTTGACTGAACCACCGAAGCATTCCTTTCTTAATTCTGGTCACAACATCATCTTGCAAACCACACTTTTCTCTTATCACACAATTTCTCACCCTGATTCAGCCCTAACATACTCTACTTAGAATTGCTTGTCAGAAAAACCCAATAAGTAATTAATTTTGACCCGACCCGGGATTAGAACCTGGGACTTCAAGATCATCAGTCGCGCTTACTAGACCAAGGAGACAGTTGAAAAAAAGTTTCTTTCACTAAATAAAATTAGGCGGCCCCATCGTTATATTTTTGGATCCACCTAAGGCATCCACAAAACTTTGAACACGATACACGACCTTTTCTTGCAACCAAAGCTAACTGACGGTTTCTATATTTAAGAAAAGTTTTATTCTTCAATATTATCCATTTTATTATAATGTATTCTATGGAATAGATCATATCAAACTATTTAGCCAGTAACATACCACAGCTTAAAGTGAAACAACTTGTTGTCATAGTGATTGTTCAAGTGGTATTGAACAAATTGTTTCATATTCTAAACTATAAAGCGTAAATAAATGGTGGTCGCTTATCGCTTTGTAAGCAGTTTGTACAACCTGTGTTTTATTCATTGTAGTTATAACTAACGTAGTATATAATTATTACTTCAATGGTTTTATGGTATAATTTTACTTCAACAAAAAAAGTCTCGCTGGGTTTCTTGTTGGTTCTTCCCAGGACAGAGGTTCTACAGTACAGCTACGTCAATTTTTCATCACTCTTCAAGTTGACTGCTAGAGAATGTCTCATGGCATTAAGTCCGCCCTTTGTATTCTTTTGCAGGTAATAGGGAAAGCAATAAAGAATAAATTAATTAATAAATTTAGTTTCATTTAATGATTAGTAATCGCGTAAAGTAATCTTAGAAACCTTCAAGCTTATTTAAAAAAATAAAAAATAAATAAAAAATGCTGCTATAGTGGTATTAATCACATTTTTAGGGTTCATGGTTATTTCACATATTTAATGTCTTATATGCCTGTAAATACTACACATTAAATTAAAATAAAATAAATTAATTTATTGACGCCTCAGTTGCGCCGCAGTGCAGAGAGTCGCAAGTTCAAATGCCGTCAATCATGTTTGTCCTTGTTAATATAAGGGTGGGCCATACAAGAATTGGAATTTGAATCGGCTATAAAAAAAACTTATGAATATTTTTTCAAAACTATGAGTTTATTAGAAAGATTGAACCTTTCCATTTAGTAATTTTAAACAACATCATTCAAATGACTGCCACGGTTAGACTTACAATAGCCCATTCGATCAGTCGAATTTTTCAGTACATTTTCGATTGTTTGGGCCTGTATTTCGTGAAATATGTGAAAAAGTGTTCAGGTTACATAAATTCCAGATGTACATTATTAGAACGTGTTTATGTTTTTATTATTTAAGATTATGTTGCCGGCATACTATATTCGATCTTATTTTGTTTATAAAAATAAAATTATTAATTTACTGCTTTCGTTCATACCAAAATGTCTCATACTGTAGACTGTTCGGATGCCTAGCAGTTCAGTTTGATAGATGTTTAAAAATATTTCAGGAACAATAAATACCTTCTTTTAATGTGAATGTATGTAAACATTAAACAACTTTCTATATTAGCGTAGATCAAAAAATCAGCAATCCATATTTACATATTAAGACATTTAAACATATTGTTCCAATATTTGTAGTCTACTACTGTAGACACGTAAAACTTGCACAATTTTAAATATTTCAAACGCACCCAATATATTTATTGGGTTATGTTGGCATCACTGCTTCATACGTCGTTCATTCGTTTGTGATTTTTATAAATGGTGTCTGCGTTGGTGCAAAAATATTGACATTAAAGGGTATACAAGATTTTGGTCGTGTTTTGGAGATCTTTTCTGTGTTGCGTATATATTGGTAAGTAGATAATTTAAAATTATATAAATCTTAAGCGTTCATGTGCATTAGGGATAGGTTTGAAAAATCCAACATGTTTTCATTCTAACCTTAAAATATTTAAGATATCTTATTTTTTACACTATGTCTTTCCTGTAAACATCTTTCTTATGTGTCTACAGGAAATACCGTTGTCTACAGAAGAGACGTAAAAAAGTTTCACTGTGGTTGAAACATCTTTTTTTCTGTAAGGGACATGCATGTGACTGGCAAATGGTGTAGAAAGCATCCTTAAAATGTATGGAAATGATGTAAATATTGTTTTGTTATAGTTACGATGCCACGGGCAAGTAGAAGTAAGATTCAGCTTTCTGAGGAAGAGAAAACAAGGCGCAGGCGTGAACAAAAGAAGCTCAGTATCCGTCGTGCACGTGCCAAAATGGATGAAGCAGAATAAGAAGAAAGAAGAAGCCAGGACAGGGAAAGATATCGACAAAAAAGGAACAAGGCAAAATTAAAACTATCAAAGACTACACCCCTAGACAACAACGACAAATCAGAAAAATATGGAGGGAAAAGGCCAAATTAAGACGCCAGAAGGAAAAAAAATAGTGAAAATGCTTTGCGTTTCGAGAAGTTTTTGCTTCAAGATGGAAATAGCACACTCACATCAGGAAAAAAAGACACCATAACAAGAAAAAAAATTAAGAAACAAGTACGTTTTTTGAATGATTCTCTTTTAAACCTACATAAAGCCTTTGTTAATAAGTCTGGTACTAATATCTCGTATGAAACTTTTCGGAGATATCGTCCATTCTGGGTCCTGTTTACTAAAGTTAACGCCAGAAACACTTCCTTATGTACCATACACGCTAATAATAGTTTTATAATTCAATCTCTTCATAATGCTAAGATGATTTCTTATAAATCTATATCGGATTTGCTAAAGTATTTATGCTGTAACAATACGCTAAGCTTGACTTAAAAAGAAATGTTCTGGTTGCAAAGACAAAACTTAGCAGTGTAATATTTTTGACGCTTATGACATTATATCATTTGAAAGGTGTTCCTGTAGTTATCAAAAATACTACAAAGCAGTGTCGAAAAACTATTAAAGAAAAGGTGCAAACCACAAAAAAACAACTATTTGAAAAATTAATCTTAAATATACCTACTTTAAGAAAACACGTGGCAAACATGATTCATCAAGAATACGAATCATGTTTGCCACGTGAATACACCGACTGGACAAGAGGTCCAGTCGGCGTATTTTGGTGGATCAAAATCACAAATCTCATTGCATACAAGCGTATAGCAGCGCATAACTTAGAGTCCCCTAACAATTATATAAATAATTCTTCTTTCTGTACCGCATCAGAAAACCTCCGACATGAACTCCTCCGCAAACTTTACACATTTCAAGCGATAGTCCTCTAACTCAATACCGCAACAAGTCCATGTTTTTTTAATCGCAACTTTATTAAGCAAAGAATTTTCTGTGACATCCATTATTTGGCATTTTAGTGAGCGAGGACATGGGAAAGGTGCACCTGATCGTGTTGGAGGGTGCATCAAGCGCATTTGCGATAGTCATGTCGCAAAGGGAAATGACATATTTAATTCAGATGATTTAATGGCATGCTTATCTTTAAATTGTAAAGGTATAGAGGTTTTTGAAATCGACGAGTCAAGGTTTCCTGAAATCGATCTACTTTTGAAGGCGAGCGCTACACGTCCTTTTAAAGGTACGCTCGAAATACATCAAAAGGCATAAACAAAATCCTCATGTTCTCCATGCCAGGCGATTAAGCTGATTGGATTGTGCAGCCCATGATAAATGTTCGCATTATGAAATTGGACAGATTCAAATACAGTTTAAAGCTGCAAATTCTCCCACTAATTCCGTATTATCTGATCATCACTTTTCCAATATGTCGCCGGCATCTACTTAAGCAGGGCCTTCCAATAATCGCAATTCATTGTTTGAAGCTTACTCACCTGCAAGTACAGGAACTAGTAATGCTACAACTGAGCCAATATCACCCGGTTTTTCTGAAAGATTAACACCTGATAATCCAATTGAAAACTTATTTTTACGAAGCCATAAACCTATGAAAAGCGCACCTCACGGTCGTACCTTCTTTAACGACTCTGAGTCTTCCGTAGAAATGACGCCAAAGAAACGCCAAATGCCTTTTATTATGGACTGTTTTTTGGATGAGTAGTTTTTTTTTATATAAAGAAAAGATGTCCAGTCTGTAGACATTTTGTTTTTTTTTAATTTTATATTTCAAGATACTGTAACTCTCGAACATTGTTTTCTTACTATGGAGATTGAATACTATGTTGAACATTTTAAATTAGGTTTTCCAAATATATCATAACTTTCTGATTACTTGATAAGGTATAATATGTTATCACCTGTAGATAACCAGGTATATTCTGTGGAATTTCTACAGGAAAGATGTCCATCCTGTGGGCAATTTTCATTATTTTTTAATTTTCTAAAATACTTGAATTTTCAAACATTATTCTGTCTTGTAACGAAAGTGTTTTTATTTTGATCATTGTAAATTAAGTTCTGTAAACAAATCATAATAATGTGATTACATAAGTAAGGTTTATGTTGCTATCTGTAACAATTAGATGTTTTCTGTGGCCTTATAAAAATGATAATTGTTATTTTTCGAGAGAATAATATGTAAGACTGATCTATGTCGATAATATTAGGAATTATAAGAGACTATTACACGAATGAAGGCTGATTTTGAAACTCATATGTGAGGTTTTATTTTGGAAATGATGAATTAATTTTTTTTGTGTTTGACCCATTTCCTGTTTCAAGTCATCAATCGTCTCTGGATGGTTAGCGCAATACTTGTCCATAATGGCTCCCTACAAAAAAAAGTCCAACGGAGGAAAATCGCAGCTTCGAGGTGGCCAATTGACATCAGCATTTTGGCTGATTATGCGATTATCGAAAACACTGCGCAAAAATCGATTGTTACGTTGGCGTTGCGCCGTCCTGTTGAAACCAAATGTCGTCTATGTCATCCTCTTCAATTTTGGGAAACAAGTCGATCGCTTAGCATGGCGCGGTAGCGATCGCCATTCACTGTAATCTGTAACGTGTAATTCCTTGCTCATTTGCGAAGAAAAATGGCCCGATAATGCTGCCAGACCAAAATCCGCACCAGACAGTCACTCGTTGTGGATGCATTGGTTTCTCCACGATGACGTGTGGATTTTCTGAGCCCCAGGTACGACAATTTTGCTTATTAACGTATCTTCCGAGGTGGAAATGAGCTTCGTCTGAAGAGATTTTTTGGTAAAAATGCTCATCTTTGATTAAGCTGTCTCCGGCCCATTGAGCGAACCGAAAACGCATCGGATGGTCATGCGGCTTCTGCTCTTGCACTAATTGAACTTTGTACGCATTCATACCAAGATCTTTATGCAAAATTCTTCTCAAAATAGTGCGTGAAATGTTCAATTCTTGAGAACGATGACGAGTTGATATTGATGGTTGTTCACGCACACTCTGAGAAACAGCAGCGATGTTTTCGGTTGAGCGTACTGGACGAGTACGTACACGGGTTGTTTTATCGAATAACGATCCAGTTTCAAGAACTCCTTCACAAATTGATCCACAAACTGCGTTTTTGACACATCCTTTTTGTCAAATTTGTTTCGCAAATTTCTTACAGTAAGACTCGCCACTTTGGAAATAAGTTTTTAATATTTCCCAACTTTGTTCAAGCGAAAAGCAACCCACTTCATAAATTTCAATAATAAAACTAACTTTCTATCACATCGGAAATGTCATAAAACCTTCCATCCAACTTCAAAATAACCTATAGTTCAAATTCCAAACGTTAAATGGCCCATCCTGTATGATTCTATCGCGTTTAATATTCGTTTTTGAAGTGAAAACTTCTTCGTTGTGATTTGAAACTCGATGAAACGAAAAAGCGACACTAAGAAGAAACAAATATATGTATATACATCTATAGGATTTAGCCTGCGAGAGAATGAGATATTATATTAAATTAAAAATTAATCGTGTTTAGGCCATCTAACGTCTATTTTACGTATCACCTTAAGAGTTAATCAATTTTTGTTTGATAAAATGACTTAATCTATAGAATGAAGTAGATGGCGCTATTACAATTTTACTCGAAAGAAAATATTCTTTTGATTTATTGAATTACCACCATGTTTTATGCAAATAAAATATTATTATTATTATTTAGGCTCTACATGTCTAAAAATAAGGACTGGAGCATTTATTTGCTATAAAATTTAACTTTTATCTAATATTTTATGCCGCACTTGTGGTTGAAAATTATCATATTAAATAAATCATTTGCCGTGAAATATTTTTAATTATTTCATTTCTTTTGAAAGTTTCAATTCTACCTGTGAACTGAATATGTTTTTTTTAATCTTAAAATTAGGTGTGTCTAGCAACCATGGTCTATGGGGGAAGGTGTGATAGTGGATATATTTAATGAACCAGAGGTAAAAGTTAAACAAGTGGTAAAGTTAAAAAAATTGTACAACCGACTTCAATATAAATTATTAAAGATAACTCAAAAACTATTGGTCAGACTTTGATCAAATTTATATGGGACCAAATGAGAAGCACCAGCTTTCAAATAAAAAAAGAATCGAAATCGGTTCACCGAGAAAAAAGTAATGAGAAAAACATACAGCCGAATTGAGTACCTCCTCCTTTTTGAAGTCGGTAGAAAAATAAGAGACTCAATAAGAATTACTTGTAATTTTTATTTAATAAATTTATTCTGTTTTATTCTACTCTAAAGCATTTTTTAATATACAGTGCAAGCACCTACCTTGACGTATCTCCGTAGCCATAGACCTTGAGACCACGTCCCTGCTGGCGAGGTCCTTAGCTTTCGGTGCGTACTTCTCCATAAAGCGTTCGCCCTGGCTGTTTATAATGTAACCACCTTCTCCACGACAGCCCTCAGTCATCAGACATCCGGAGCCGTACATGCCTTTAAGATGGAGGCAGTTTACTAAAGGAACCTGAACTTATGGTAAAATCTATGAAAATATTATAGTGCAGCCCGTGTAGTGGTGGTGTAAAATATCTACTATCGCACATCGTCCGGTGAGTGTCTTAAGATGCTAAGAGGGTATTTGTTACCCTCTTAGCATCCACCATAAGATTGGATGCAGCGTCTTCCTGATAATAAATAGAAAATAAAAAAAGTTTATTACATCTGTATTTTGATTCTTAACCGAGGATAGATGTAGATGTCTATGGGCCACAGTATCCATTTACCATCAGGTGGACTGTGTTCGTTTGTCAGCTTAAACAAAAAAAAATTGAATTCGTGACGATGACATCCGCAGCAGAAGCAGAGTCACCCACATAACCCAACGGATCAAAAAGCTAGCTAGTTTTTTTTTATAGGATAGGGTGACAAAGGAGCACACAGTCCACCTGATGGTAAGTGCTTGCTGTGACCCATAGACATCTACATCTATCCTCAATAAAGAATCAAAATGCAGATGCGTTGTCAGTTGTCACCCGTGAGGACTAAGATGGAATGCCTCTTTTCCAGTAAAAAGGGTCTCCGGTTCTCTACACTCACCATACGAAACACGGCTGTCTAAGCTGCTATTTTACTCTGGTATTCTGTGAGAGCGTGGTTCTTCCCCGGTCGAGCCGACCCATTCGTGCTACAATTATACTACTAATATAGCTGCAGTATGGCTCTACCACGCATAAAACTTTTAGTTAACTCTAGAGTGGCAGTAATGCAAACCCCCCCTCCCCCCATTAGACAGAGCGGCGATGGAAAGAGATGCAGGAGCTGCTCAAATACGTTACTTATTGGTATTTATTTGAGTATGTACTACTGGGACTTATGTAAGGCTGTCATGATAGCATAACTCCAAAAATTAGAATAGTACGTCAAGGGAAAACTTTATACCCCTTTTTAAGCATATTGCTCGCAAAGAGTAGTGTGAGATTTGGCATAGTTAAAGTTTATAGGGAGAAAGAGAGCAGAAATCTAAAATTTATACATAATATGTGTTACAAAAACACTACAACATACATTGTTTACATTCATACAATCAGTGTCAAACACATTTGTCCATTTGTCGCTTGGACAAATTATGTCGTTCGTTGACGTTCATACTACTAATGTCTCAGAGTAAGTACCAAGGAGTATATAATTGCTGCAGACCTAATAATTATAACAAAATCTAAAAATTTTATGAACTACCGTCGGATTTCTACTACTAGGCGACCACGAATACAAGAGATTATATGTGAATCGGTATACCAGTGGGATGGAACTGTATAAATTCCATGTCTTGTAAGGGTATGCCAGCCCTAGATGCCATGGCGCAACCATCTCCTGTGCAGGTGTGCGCCGCGGTGCAGGAGAAGTACATCCTTGGGTAGCCGCCAGTTGTGATCACAGTGTTCTTCGCCTGGAACCTGCAAAAGGGAAATTTATTTATGTTAAAGGTAGTGGTGGTTGTGAGAGAGTCATCTCGTCACGTCAAGTCACGCTACTTAGAAGGTGGCTAAGATAAATCCCAGAAAATCTAGTTTCGATGGGTGATGATAGTTTAATTTAGTTTACGACGGGCTATTCTTCGCAACTCCACGTTTAAGTGAGTATTTTGCGTGGGCAGGAATATTGTGATAATTCGAGGTATGAAATCTTTTGATATTGCGAGCAACTTTGGGAGACTTTGATCCCGGCGTGCCGAGATGTTTAGCATTGAGTTATAATGTACGTACCTGCGTAGTACATTATAACCCTGTACGCGGCGACCTCTAGAAACACCAGTACACGTGGCCCGCCGTTTCCACCTCCCCCATACATGCCCTGCACAGGGGACTGTCTGTAACACCTATAGTGAATAAATGTTTGTTTGTTAAAAGAACCGTGCCCTGTAATGGCACTCGTTGCTATCCTGATCTGTGGTTTGTTTAGTCTCATTAGAACCATGGTTAAACGACTATTTAGTGCTGGATAGATGATGAAATTCTTACGACAGCCAGTTGTATATCACGTTGCACGAGAATGTTCCCTATGATAAGGGTCAATGGCCTCGGTCAAGTTATAAAATGTGTAGGCATAAAAATAGATAACGCTCAAACTATTGATGCAAGCAAGACACAACCTTATCTCTACGTTTCTAAAACCTTTTCTCTTTTGGGCGTATGGTCATTGTTATGTAATCGCGACTGTAGTAGTACTTTCCGGTTGAAAAAGTGGAATGACCTAGATTAACTCGAATGTTCTGTATTCCTCACAATGAGTATAAAAGTAAAAAAAATAATTATTTCGGGAACGTGAAAGTGAACTCTATTTCGGGAAGCGACTACGATTAATCGACTCTGCGATTATTTAGGACTACCCTGAAGAAGCTTAGCGAAGACGTAATTGTATATTTGCTGTTTGTTGGAGGAATACATTCATTTCTCATCCTAATCGGCATTTTTTCTCATCCCGCACGTAACAACATAACTTATGCCGTATGATCGTGGGGTAAGAGAGTGTACTATCCGGCTTCGTACCGCGGGCATTTTAAAGCCGTGGTACGATGCTGCCACTCGAGAACCTTTCTTGCCCATCGGGTGTCGGTTTTTCGTGCTACATGACCGGCCCATTGCCACTTGAGTTTTCTAATCCGTTGCACTATAGCGGTTACTATGGTTCTACTGCGGACATCCTCATTACGGAGTCTATCACGCAGAGAAACTCCGAGCATAGCCCTCTCCATAGCTTGCTGAGCGACCTTGAGCTTCCTCATAAGACTAGCAAACCACATATCTCAGATCCATACGTCATAAGCGCCGGTCCATGTCATGTCAGTAAATCTAAAAAAAAAAAAGAAAAATATATCTAGATTACTTTCTCCGTTTACCTATTTATAAACAATAATTTCTCGGCGTGGAAAAAAGATCAGTCGTTATAGTCCTGGATTAAATTTTTGAGAAAGACTCACTTGAAGCTATGCCGCTTTGAAAGACTAATATGGAACATCTAATTACGTATCTAAGAAATTTGTCATAGAGATGTATGAAAGCTGATTTGTTCCTAACCAATTTGACTACAGCGACAACACCCAAATATCTCGAAAGTTGTAAACTGAACAGATTTACTTATTTAATTAAAATTTGTCGCTGTAATTGACATCGAGCAGGAAAACATCGTTATCTTATACATATTTATTTTGATTAGGGTATCAAATTGTTTCTAAACTTACCTGTGAAGACTACTATCGTCCATATCCATCGCGAGAGCGCCGACCACTTCACCATCTTGAACTAGAATGTCCAGCACGAAGTATTCGTTGAAGAAGTTAATGTTCTGAAATTTGGTGCAGTAACCGTACACGGTGTGCAGCAGGGAGTGCCCGGTTCTGGGAAAGAACGTGGTTTACTCTGATTTAATTAAAAAAAAAAGATGAAGATGAAAGAGGAACTTAAGGCATTAGCCTTAAGTTCCTCTTTCATCTTCATCTTTTTTTTAACGTCACCCCCACACTAGGATTTTCTCTTTACATAAATTGTATGAGAACAAACATCCAGGTGGGTGTTATATGTACTTGTGGGTTATATGTACTTGTTACGTACGGGATTCGAACCTGCCGCCCTCAGCGCCGCAACTCAACGCTAGAGCCGTCGAGTCGAGCCGAGCCGGTAATTACAGGCTGTTGAGGCATTCCAACTCATTCACCGTTTTGAAAACGTATTTGTATTTAATTTTTAACTGCAGATAAATGTGATGATGTTTCACAGCATTCACTAACCATCAGGTTGGCAGTGTTCTCATTCACGAACCTTAACTTTATAAAAAAAGTTTTCATAGAAGTGACTATTCATCTAACTTTTGTAGTTATTCTTTTACACCATCATTATTTAAGCCCCACAAGAGTCTGACCATAGGCCTCCCCCAAGTAATGCTACAGAGCACGGTCCTGAGAGCCACCTGCATCCTGTTTTAGTAGTGCAAGCCACGCCTCACTCTTGCTACGTATTTTAGAGTTGCCAAAGTTCCCTTTCCGCGCTCTAATTTATGGTTGTCAACAGGTAAGAGATAATTATGTATTTATTTCGCATTATTAGAGGGAACGCTGTGTTCGTTCACACATTTTACATACAAGGTAAATTCGTCTAATTATTAATTGAGTTAAATGCATCGTCTTTCGGGTTACGAATCGTGCTTCAGATTCTACGTGATAGAGCCAAGCTGCAGTTATATGCTTAAGGTTTTGAAGAAAACGTAAGCACATCTTAATATCATAATCTCTCGAATGCTACCCAGACGAATTAGATCCGACCGTTTGGTCAAAGTTGGAGATAACTTGTCGGATGATTTGTCGTAGGTATTTTGTTTCATCTTATATATTTGTTTATTCTACAGAATAAGGTGACAAACGAGCACACAGTCCACCTGATGGTAAGTGAATGCTGTGGCCTATAGACTACAACATTTATCCTCGATAAGGAATCAAAATGCAGATGCGTTTTTAGTAAAAAGTACCGAACGAAACACAGTTCACAGAATACCATAATATCAGTTCACAAAATACCAGCTTGAAATAGCATTAAGCTTCTATTTCAAGCTGGTATTCCTTTAGAGAGTGGTCCTACCCAGGTCCATCCGACCTATTTGTGCTACAACCATAATATAGCTGCAGCATGGCTCTACTACGTATAAATTGTAGGGTAACAGTGCCTCCACCAGCGTAGTCGTTCACCATCTTAAGATTCATCGCCTAATTTTCTAGAAACTGTTGTGTCTTACTAATTTAAAGTTATTAGTTTAGCTTATTAATTTTCGCAAAACTAATATTTCAAATTAAATTTTAAAAGTTATAACCTATACGGCCCATAGCTGGCCATAGGCCTCCTCATTCTCTAATTTCTGAGACGACTATGATGCAATTATTCCGCCGCGAACCATTGTTAGTTGTAAGATTTCATATTTCTTGAAAATATTTTTTTCACCGCCAAGCTCGTGGTAAATCAACACATAAAATTGCAAAAACAAACTCACTATTCCACCTCAATTTTATAATACGATTCTGTTCAAATTTCCTACTGATGATATAAATACATGATGTCAAGGAGCAACTCGGTGCCATATTGTTTAAACCGATTTTTTTTTCAATTGCAAGGAATTATTATTTTCTAACGGGACATTTTTTTATATTTTTGATAAAATACAAATAAAAAATGTTCTATGACTTTTTACGATAAATTTAATGTTTTCGGGTTTATGAATTTTTAAATGTTTGAAAAATCCCAAATTCAGATAATATTTTCACCACAGGTTCTGGGCATGGGCTACCGCTTTTTAACCTTCCAATTAGGGTTGCCACCTTTTTTTTTTTTGAATAAATATAGTATTTTGCCAGAAAAGACGCAAAAATATAGTACTTTTGGAAAATTCGGGAAAAAAAGTACACATTTATTTTTAATCTTTATGCATTTTTCCATATAAATTTGTTTTTGCTCTTCGCTTGGGCCATCACCCTTTAAAATAATTATAGGAATCTGAGCAATTTAGATTCATATTGAAATAAATTAACAATTCATGTTTAATTAAATTTATTATCTATTTCTTTCTTCTTTCCATTTAACATTTTAACAAAAATTTTAACAAAAATTCTTTCCGTATAACTTACTTGTTCCAGACTTCCGGTCACAGTAAATATAAAAAATTGCGACATTTGAATTAGGGGAAAAATATAGTATTTTTCGTACTATATCATTTTTCTATATATATACAATTGACTAAAATATAGTACGATACGGTATATACGTCCATGAGTACGATACTTACTATATATTATAGTACGGGTGGCAACCCTACTTCCAATATAGGTACTAAAACTTCAGCTCTTATATTATATTTTTATTTCAAGAATTTTGATGACATGGAATTCAAAAAAGGATTTCTGGCTAAATTATCGAAATCGACAGGACATGTGTAAATTTCTTTTCCATTGTAAGTATGGATTTTGCAGATAGATGTTGCAGATTATATTTTGTTACTTAATCTCAGTATTACTTTACAATGTCATAATAATAAAAGCAATTGTCTCTGGTTTTAAAACCTGGTACATAGACACATTAATTTAAAGTTTTTCGGAAAGATTTTTTACATTTGTACAGAACATTGCGTACATAGTAGTACCACAGTCTATAAATTTTATTATACTGTGGTAGTACACAGTTTTGTGGAGACTTGTTGCAGTTGCATATTTATCCGTTAGATGACGCATTTTCATTATCCATTAATGTTTTACTTAGTGGAACACTGATATTCATTTGCTTTCATTACGATAATAATTACATACATTTAATAGTATAAAATTATTATTTCTTTAATTTAACTCCTTTTATATCATTTCTACTTCTCTTAAATAATCTGTACTTTATGTAAGAAACCAATAAAACTAGTTAAATTTTGTCCAATTTGGATTTTGGACCCCTATAAACGACTTGTTACTACTTACGTGTAGGTAGGTACCACCTAGTTATAATAACCTTTAAAAAATACACCTAATTCATTCTTTATTAAGAAGAATATTGTGTTATTTCTTTTTTTCTTGAAATAGATATAAGTACCTATAATATTATTTTGAACAGTTTTAAAAAATATCCGCAAAAGTGAGTGACAGAGTCAGCATGGGACAGCCTAGACGAAAGTTTATCGACCAAATATATTCAAGATGGGCCGAGATAAAAGTAGGTACCTACCCTTAAACGACGAGCATGTATGCGTAGATATGAATGTAAAGGAAGAGAGAGAGGTGTATCAGGATCGTGAGAGTTTACGTATTTATGTATTTAAGAAAACAACCTTGGAACAGGGTATAATATGCTCTAGCTAGGATAACTCACCTGTCAGCCACACAACACGTTCTTTTGGCTACCTCCTTTCCGTTCTTGATCGTGCCACCACCAAACGACCTCTGATAAATTTTGCCGTCTTGAGTTCGGGAAAAAGGCATTCCCATGTTCTCCAGCTCGAAAACACAGTTGGGCGCTTCGCGAGTGAGATACTGGATTGAGTCCTGTAAAAATATTTGAAGCGATAGTAGCCTGATTGCAGGATACGGTCTGCGAACTCTAAAGATCGTGGGTTCGATTCCGCTATTTGACTACTGTCGTGAACCACTCCTAACAGATGCATTTTGAGCTTATCAGGAGTGGTTACAGGGAATATTAGTAATTTGAATAGCATTGCCAGTATTATATTTTAAAAATTAATTAAAAAATATAACATATTGACAGCTCTATGGCGCAGTAACTTATAAGGGTTGCGAATTGAAATTCCAAGAATTTTGATGTCATGAAATTCAAAAAAGGATTTCTAGCTAAATTATCGAAATCGACAGGAGAGTGTACTTTTTTTTTCATTGTAAGTATAGATTTTCATTAAGGCTTTAAGAAGCTTGAATGACCTTGATGAAACGGTGACCGCAGAGATTTTAGCCGACGTCTACACCGATTAGCGACTACTTTCTGTATTACTTAGAAAAGTGCAAAGATTAATAGACTGCAGAGGTGACAAGTATATAAGTGATCTACTGCCTATTATCCTTGCGTGTCACTGAGAATTATGGCGCGGTTAAGCATCTTCAATTACATTGCACGATGTGGTGCTGTAGCTTCGTCCGGTAGGCATCACGAGCTATCAAGTGTTTAAGTTTTAAGTACGTAAGAGTTTTTATTATATTCGTTGAATCGTATTTATTTGTGTCGTATTAGTAGCTCTGGGTCTAAGCACTCGCTGTAAATTTCGCCCGGGTTTGATCCACGGCAACACCAATGAAATTTTTAATTACAAATTTTGCTGATTTAGCACGTACTCGGCGGTGAAGTTAAACATCGTGAGAAAACCTGCATATGTCTGAGGAATAAGAAAAAAAAATTAGAAGACATGTGAAGTTCGCCAACACGCATTGGGGCAGCGCGGCGGACATTTCCTTGCCCTAAAACCCTCTCAGAAGTAAGAGGAGGCCTGTGCCCAGCATAGCGACTTACATAGCCTGTTACTTTACTTTTGTATCGTATACATATGCAATATTCATATTCGTTTCAGATACACAAGGGTGCCTAATGCTGACATAAATATCACGTGGAGGCCACGAAAACGTAAAACATCTTTGTACCTAGATAAAATGTTCTAGTGATTGTCAGTCATTTCATACGCCACATTTTCTAGAGTTTAGAACGTTTCAGATAGCGCAAAAATAATACAAAATATTATGGGAATTATTTATTAATAATATATAAATTTATAGGTATTTATAAATAAAATAATGAACAAGCTGCAAGGTTCAACTGATAGTGTTTCTTGTAAAAACAATTGTAAAATTGCTGTTCTCATTTTTATCAATGGTGAATTGATGAAACGTAGTCAAGCTCACTTTATATAAAATATATTTCATTAAATTGGCACATGGCGTATTTGGCCTTCTACTTGAAAAGAAAGATTTTGTCTGTTCTTAATTCTCTTGTGTACACCACTTTCCACAGAAGTATTGTTTACAACTGGCGTGGTTTCCAAAATTATGATTAAGTGTGAGCGCTATATCATCAATCAGATCCTGAACTTTTTGACATTTATTTTTGTGTCTGTTTGTTATATCTTGTAACCTTTTTAAAAACTGACACAGACTTATTAGTTTATTATTTGTTATTTTTTTTCTATAACGTATTAGGTATCTTGGATAAGTTTGTATTTTTTCATTATTTAATTACAACATTTTTGCAATAAATTTTTTGAAACCTGGTAAAATTAATTTTTTTTCATACCATTTGATGGGCCTGACTATAATGCCAGTTGTGCTCTTTGGCTGAAGTTATTTTTTATTTTATGCACAATTGCAGACAAAACAATCTCTAAAACAAAATTTTACCTCTTCTCCTTCTAATAATAGCTCCTGCACCTGACACGGCGGAATATTTTTTTCTATAAGACCATTTACAATAACAATTTTTAGAGTGTAACATTTTTATCAGATGCTGTATTCATAGTGCCTTGAGTAACACATTGCCGGGTTCTGTACAGAAAATAATAGTTAAAAAAAAACTAAAAAAAACAGGTGTTTGTAGATAACCGCGTGGGGTGCTTTTTCAGATATTTTCATGATGACGCTAATATTATAAATATCCACAAAATATTTACAACAAATGACATCAAGCACCCCACGCTTTATTACAATAAAATGATTTTTTATGTTAATCACTATTTTCTTATTTCTACTATTTAGTTTGGTTATCTACAAAAGCGTGTTTATTTTTTTTAAACCATTATTTATTTTCTATTTTTAGTGCGGCAAACTACAAAAGCGTGTTTTTTTGGACCGAAGTTCTTTTACGCGGCTTACAGTAGATTGAACTGGCAGAAATCGTGGTTGTTTTATGAATTAATCGCAAATCCTGAGGATCCTGGCGAGGATAATGGGACAAACTATTTAAATTATTGCATTGTCATCGGTCCTTGATAAGTGTGCGAAGTTTTAAATCATGTGACGTTTGGAAGGTGATGAAAATCACATTCAAAAATTCCGTTACATAGATACATATCAGCTAATAAAAGCGTGTTAAGAATGATGCTGGCTTTGGTATTCCTTATTTGAAATATTTCGTAGGCGTAGTGCTGCAGAAAACTGTCGCAAATACACTAATTATATTAAATAGTCCCGTGTGAGGCAACCTTTATTCCTATATACGAGGGTGGATTGAAAAGTACTCGGCCTAACCAAGAAAATAAACACATACTAAATCAGTAATATTTTTATTTTTCTACATAATCACCATCAAGTTCAATACACTTTTGCCACCTCCCCTTCCAAGCATTTAGACCGTTGAAAAAAATGATTCTTCCTTAGAGTCAAAATATGCGTCTACAGCTGCTTTGACCTCGTCGTTTGTCGAAAATCTTTGACCTCCCAAGTGCTTTTTAGGTTAGGGAACAGAAAGAAGTCTGATGGTGCCAGATCAGGTGAATACGGCGGATGCGGTAACAGTTCAAAGCCACAGTTGTGAATTTCAGCCATTGACTGTACTGACGTGTGAACACGGGCGTTATCTTGATGAAACAGGACTTTTCTTCTGAGCATTCCTCGACGTTTTCTTTTATTTCCTCTCGTAAACGACGTAGTAAGGTGCAGTAGTAATCAGAGTTTATAGTCTGACCCTTTCAAGATAATCAATCATAATCACACCTTTCGAGTCCCAGAATACTGAAGCCATCACCTTATTGCCGACAAAATCGACTTAGCCTTTTTAGGGGTGGTGAACCAGGTCTTCTCCACTGTTTTGATTGTTGTTTTGTTTCCGGTGTACAGTAATGAACCCATGTTTCATCCATAGTAACAAAACGATTCAAAAATCATCTGCATCGGCTTCAAATAACTCCAAACAGTCGCGTGAAATAGTCAATCGCGTCCTTTTTGTTCAACTGAAAGCAGTCGCGGAACCCACCTCGCAGACACCTTGTGGAAACCCAACTCGTTGACAATGATGTTTTGAGTTCGTTCATAAGAGATGCCTATAATCTCAGCTATCTCTCTAATTTTAATCTGCGGTCTCCCATTATTAAATCAAGTACTTTTTAATATTTTCGTCAGTAGTTGACGTCGAAGGCCTTCAGGCGGGGTTCATCTTTCACACTCTCTCTACCACGCTTAAATTCTGCTATCCATTTTTGACGGATGAATATGACAGAGCACAATCGCCTAATGTACTGACCATGTCATCATGGATGGCTTTTGATGATAGCCTTCTTATGGAGGTACTTAATGACGGCACGCTGCTCGATTTGCTCCATTCGCGGAAATTATGTCCGATTACTTTGTTAATAAATTTATAAAATCACAACTAATTATCGCACACGTTTCGAACTTCACACAATGAACTAGTCTGGACTGAACTAAATAATGTGGGTAGATTTGATTTTTAGAATTGAATGGATCTGTGTTAGGCCGAGTACTTTTCAATCCACCCTCGTACATATTCCCATCACACGATTTTTATGGCTGGTTAGAAAAATAATATCTACGTGAAAACTTTCACAAAATTTTACTAAATTTAGCGAATGTGCCGCATATGGTACAAAAAGTGCAAATTCATATTTTTCTTTTATTCTTGACTGAAAACCAGAATACTTTTTTTAACTCTGCCCACGACAATCTTTTATAGGAATATCAAGGCTTTCAAAAAAGTTTAAAATGATATCTGCTATGTATTCTGCATTATCCATTGGCAAAAACTGCAAAAATCTCTCAATAGGCTCTCCGTCTTTTACGTATCTAACGATGAAGGTTAGTTGGTCACAGTGAGAGAGATCTGGCGTAGAATCCACGCTTAAAGAGTATTATTTTGCTGATTTTATTTCCTTAACAATTGTTTACAAAACTTGCTGTACCATTAAATTAATAAACTCATTGCAAATATCTGCAGACAAATATGATGTACTTCCTTTTCCACGATGTCCGCAGTTATGTATATGCTCAGCACGAAAAGGTTCAAATTCACTAACCAGTTCTAGGCATCTTAAATAATTCCCGGTATTTCGAGACCCCAATATCTCATTATCACCACGAAACGCAAGACCTCTATAAGCTAAAAATTTTACTACGGGAACAATTCTTCTAAGTATATTCTTCCAATAATTGACTTCTGTTTTATATTGAGACAGCAACTCAATGTCAACTCGTCCAGTAGTTTTGCTTCTTGCGACATAATTAATCATTAATTGCCTGTGCTGTAAATTCTTATGCTCAATTAATAAGTTACTTATATAATTCCTTATATATTTACTTTAATAATCTTTATATCCATTCAGAGAACTCAAATAATGCCCAGTACCAGTAGTAGTATTAAATAGACAGCAGCAATAGCAGTACACAGATTTCTTCGATGGTGTATAAAGGAGCCATTTTCTTTCTAAAGACTCACCATTCTTTTTTTTGATAAGGGTGACAAACGAGCACACAGTCCACCTGATGGTAAGTGGTTGCTGTGGCCCATAGACATCTACATCTACCCTCGATTACGGCTCAAAATGCAGATGCGTTATCACCCGTGAGGACTAAGATGGAATGCCTCCTTTCCAGTAAAAAGGGTCTCCGGTTCTCTACACTGACCATACGAAACACAACAGCGTTAAGCTGCTATTTTACGCTGGTATTCTGTGAGAGCGTGGTCCTGCTACAACTATACTACTAATATAGCTGCAGCATAGCTCTTCCACGTTTAAATTCGTCAATTTAAGGGTAAAAATATTTTAATTCAAATATCTAGTTTTTTTTACCGCTAGAATCTGGAAAACTTGCAGAAGTTTCGGAGAAGTCACAATTTATATTTTGGAAAAAAATGGCCCTTTTCGAATCCAAATATCGCGTAATTCTTCTGTTAAAATTTCATCACAATACGTACCAGGATCAGGAGATACATTTTCCAAGCATGTAGTTATTAACTCACAGTAGCTTGAAGTAGAGGGTTCAGCATCTGATGTGTGTTGGTCATTTTTGTCACACGTATGATCTTTTTCCTGTTGATATTCAGTAGTATTTCGATCTTGAGGTGATGAATGTGAAGAATTAGTCAGCCTATTTATTTCTTCAGCCGTAAAAACCGTTTTTTGATTATTTCTTTTCGAGCTACAACATTTTTTCTTTTTTGTGAACCACTTAAATCACATATTACATCACGATATAACATAATAAAATGAATTTACAGATGATGGTTTGTTTAACATTTAAAGAAAACATAAACACAAGAATTTCTTTATTTTTCTTTATGCACTTAGGGAAGCACCACTTTTATTTTATTTAAATTGTTTGATATAATTTTATAATAGTAAATATAAGTATCTGTATCTAGATTTTCCTTCCCAATAATGTTCTATTAAAGTCATACTCATAAAAACAGCGTTTTATTGTAATACATAATTATAAAATTCAGTATCACCTAATTAATAAAAATATGCAACAATAAAATTACATAGGTATTAAAAACTATCGAAATCTAAGTAACGAGAGCATGTTGGTCGTTCCACATCTAAATTATATGAAAATGCATTTTTCAATTTCACTAATCAACGTCGCCGCGAAAATTTCTTCTTTGGATACTTTAAAAATTAATTTATTTAGAAAACAATATTTACAGTTACCAATATACAGATATTAACTAAATTAAGTATTTCTATTCATAAAAATATTTATAATTGAGTATAAACTCTTAAAAAACTAAAATATATTTGAACGAAGTCGCTCCAACACCGACGTAGTGTAAAAACTATTTAAAAAGCTTGTGCCGTTTTGGAGAAATTTTGCAAAATATGACAAAGATAGGTACTCTTTGGGGATTTTTTTCTAATAAGGGGTCAATTTTGTTCAATTAAAAACTTTTATTATATCATCTTCTGTCATCCTGTATTTTTTCTTTGCGGATTAAATGAACAGTTATTGTGATTTTTTACTTAAATATTCAAGAATTTAGGCGTTTCAACCACACTTAAACTGCCACAGTGCCATGCGTGGGTTTATAATCTTTGTTAAATAGGTAAAGATTACGAAAAGTAACAAACATTTATTACTGTGCCATCTAGTGATAAACACAAAAATACATATTTATTTCAAGCCCATACTTGGGATTTATTTTCCAACATAGTCGACAGATGACACTATAATAAATAATTAATGAAATCAATAATAACAGAAGTATGACCAGTAAAAATATTCCTTCAACTTGTCTACTTACCAGGAGTGATTACAGAGAATATTAGTAATTTGAAAAGCATTTCCAGTATCATATTTAAAAAATGAATTTAAAAAAATATAACATATTGACAGCTCTATGGCGCAGCTACGTAATAATTCTATGGGCGCAGCAACTTATAAGGGTTGAGAGTTGAAATTCCGCATATACCTACAAACACTACAAATAATTGTTCCGGGTCTGGATGTTTGTCCTTGTGGAATTAATGTATGTAAACTACATCCACGAAACAGAAGAAAATCCTATTGTCCCCCACACTAGGATAACGTTTTTAATATAATAATAATTATTGATTTCACTGTATAATAGGTACATAATGCTTATTACTTCTTAGAACGTGGTAGAGCCACACTGCAGCTATATCATGACTACCAAGCGAATGGATTGAAGACCGGGAAATCCTGCTCCTTTACCATGTCCATTTAACCGCGGTTATTTTTACCTTCTCGTAGTAATAATAATAATAAGTCGACATTACCATTCCGTATGACGAGAACCTCGTGAAAGCCGAATCCGAAACAGATAAGCGAACTAAATATCTTGACCTGGCTCACGAGGTGACCGACATGTGGGGTGGTCTGCAGATCGAAATAATTCCTGTGGTCGTTTCTGCGAACGGGCTAATTGCCGGTCAGCCTCTCGGTCCGGGTCACCTGAGGCGACTGACAGAAGGCGGTGCTCCTCGATACCGCCCGCATCGTCCGCCGAATTCTTTCCTTTTGCACCTAACCCTCGGCCGTTTGGCCGAGGGCTTTATTCTGGTTGGGGTTTTATTTATTTATGTATTTTTATTTATTTATGTTACTTTGTTTAATGTATATTTTTGTTCATTTTCTTTTATATATTTATTCAGCCCAACCAGATGAGAATTCTCTATAAATATAACCCAAAAAATAATAATAATAGATTATTTATTTCGGACAAGAAGTATCCATAGTGGTTGGTGACATTTTTTAAAACTAAGATCTAGTGTTAAAACATTTGGTAAAAATTAAATAACATAATTGATGATACAAATAAGAAACTGCAACAATGGTGGCAAGAAGCCAGTCTACAAGTCTGCATGCAGCCGTATCCAGCGAGTCAACATCGGCGAGTCCAAGCTGTAGGCCAGCGCGCGCATGTTGGTGTTGGAGCCACTTTTTAGAATAATGGTAACAAACGAGCACACAGTCCACCTGATGACAAGTGCATGCTGTGGCCCATAGACATCTACATCTATCCTCAATATTTAAGAATCGAAATGCAGATGCGTTATCACCCCTAAGGACTAAGATACAGAAGATACAGGTTCTGTATATTCACCATACGAAACACAGCAGCATTAAGCTGCTATTTTACGGCGGTGTTCTGTGAGAGTGTGGTCCTTCCCCGGTCGAGCCGACCCATTCGTGCTACAACTATAATATAGATGTAGCATGAGTCTATAATCTAATGAACGAACGATCTTAATATAGTTTCAAAATACCTGATCGCCCAGCCAATCTGAACCTTTGACCGTGTCATAGAAGTGCCATCGCCAGTCATCTTCATGCATGCTTCCTGTAATCAATTCATTATTTTCATTTATTGACTGCCTATCAAACGCCAATTGCTAAACATAGATCTCCCCGTAGATTGCCACATCCTCTATGGATTTGAGTCATAGATGTCATGCAAGATATACATATAAAACACAGTTTTCAGTCGCCTTTTACAACACCCACGGGCTCTCTCTTCTGCCATCAACCAGTGGTAAAAGTTAAAAATGACTTTCAATAAGAATTACATGTAATCAATATTGAATAAAAATGATTCTAATATATTATATTCTATACCACTACAGGGCAATTAACTACTTGATTGATAAAGCGAAATCTTACCAATATGTAATATATTAATAAGCGTAATATGAAGATAAAGATTTGAATTTGGACTTAGTGTTAGGAGTAAGGGTATTCAATTCAATTCAATTTATTTGCTATTCTCTTTGTATATATTTGGTCTTAATTATAAAAAATAGTTCAAAACAAGAACCCAAGGTGCAAGTGCAAGGGCACTGCAAGGGTAGAAATTATTAATAACTGGATAACACTGCGTATAAAATTAATAAGTGTTAAAACGTTCCCCACTCGTTCGAGCAGTATAAAGTGCTACGCAGGTAAATAGAATCTCTGTCCTTAGATACCTTAGAAAGTTTTAGCCGTTGTCTTTATTCTATTATTTTATAAGCAAGGAAGGCGATGTTGTGGCGGGGCTGCCCTATCGCATCGTGATGCTGCTGATAAGACATGCAGGAAGTCGATGTCAAAGAATGCCACAAAACACGATCCTGAGCCACCCACCTGCATCCAATGACAGGAAGCATATCATATTACCACGAACTATTCCATCAAAAAGAGATAATCAATCTCACAATGCACTTAATTTTCAATTACTTACATCAGATAACTTGATAACAAAAGATGTTAGTGAAATTATTATGCCGATAGACACCCAATATATGCAACTAAAGAGTTTCTCTATTGATCACAGTTTTGTATGTATACAGTATAAACAGTTTAGTTAGCAATTTTGTTAAATGTGGAAATTATGGTAAATCATCCCGTTATTGCAAGAATAAATGTTCAGTAGCATTCTTTTCAATTTTATCAGTTATTTATTATTACTTCATTTAGCAGTAAGCAGATTGCGCTAAAAATAGATTAAAACTATAACAGCCAAAACAGTGCCATCTAGTAATATAATCGACAGTAAGTTAAGGCTATTATTTATTCTGAGGTTGAGGTGTGACTGGGGCTGGCCAACTCTTATCTAGTTTGTAGCTCTACTCACTTTTGTTCATCGTTGGCTGTGGCCCAATCGTTCGTTCATCGTTGGCGGTGGCCCAATCGCACAACAAAGCCGCGAAAATTTATATAATTTATAAATTAGGAACAAAATGATGTAGATTCTGTTAAAAGTTCTGTTTCGGTAAAAATGCGTAATCAGCGCCGATAGCGGTGAATAGTGAAACTATTTTACAATGTGATCATAATATTATCATGAAATAGTAATGTCGTGTTTAGTTGCTAATATCGTCACACAGTCTTTATTCATTGATTTCTTCAAGACATATCATGATATGGTCAACAAATAGAGTTAAATTTTATGAAATGGCACCATTTTATGAAATGATCAACTACTTTACAACAACAACTACTGTAATTCTACGCAGTAATCTGGCAACGACACTTTATTTATAGATTAGTAATTAGTAATTAAACTAAAAAACCATCTCATATTTTATAATTTTTGATAAAGGTCACTATTATCTTTTTAAGTTATTTACTATTAAAATGAGTTAACGCAAAAACTACAATGTTTAAATCATTTTATAACTCTAATTTTTTATAAATGTTTAAAAAATCTAATTATTTAAACATTTAAAATTTATAAATCTTTAAATAATTAGTTTTAGAGATAATTGTCTATGTTATTTAATTTATTAGTGAACTTTAGTTTGACTGAAGGAAAAATATACTACTTTTTCTATTTAATGATAGATGGCGATGTTTTGAAAAAGTGAAACTATTAAAACTTATTTTAGGCGTTATTTATAACTAGCTAAAAGTACAACTTTGTAATGGCTCGTGAATTCTTATAAATAACATTTAAAAATAATTGTCCTGCAAAAAATAAATTATTGACCTTGGACAGAGAGGATATGCGACATTTTTTCATTAAGTTATGCTCCATTCATAATTCATAATCAGCGTCATCTAACGTATCTAACTACTACTACAAAGTATTTTTTTGTTTTCTTACAGATAGCGTTAGTAATACAATGAAAAACTAATTAATGAAAATTGTTATATCTTTTAGTTTTTTTAATGTGGATAAAATAATATTTTTATGATTGATAACACATCTAGACATGAATCGAAAATATTATGTCAAAGCGAGCATCACTTTTTTTCCAATTTCAATGAGACGAGGTTGAGGAGATATGTATAATGTATATCCTATTTAATAAAGAGAATAAATAAAATTGGCTTAAAATTAACAAAGAAATCGCGTAACATACATACGAAAAATTTATTCAAATATTATGAACCTCTTTTTTGAAGTCACCTTTTTATAGATTAAGCGTGATTTACGAGCACACAGTCTACTTCATGGTAAGTGGATGCTATGGCTCAGATAAATCTAACCTCGATTAAGAATCAAAATGTTATAAAGGGTCTCCAGGTGTCTAAAGTCACTATAGAAAGCTCAGCAGCATAACGCTGCTAAGTTTTATACATTGTTTTATACGTGGTAGAGCCATGCTGCAGTTATATTATGGTTGTAGCACGAATCGACTCGACCGGGGAAGGACCAAGATCTCACAGAATACCAGCGTAAAATAGCTGCATAATGCTGCTGTGTTTCGTATGGTGAGTGCAGAGAACCGAAGACCTTTTTTACTGGATACGAGGCATTCAATCTTAGTCCTCAGGGGTGAAAATGCATCTGCATTTTGATTCCTAATCGAGGATAGATGTGGATGTCTATAGGTCACAGTATTTACCATCATCTGGACTGTGCGCTTGGCTGTAACCCTTGTTCTATATAAAAAAAAATGCTGTATTTTGTGCGAGTGTGATCCTTCCTCGGTCGAGCCGACCCATTCGTGCTCCAACCATAATACATCTAAAGCGTTCTACCACGTTATAAAACCTAAAATAAAAAATGATTTAGTTAAGTATAGTTATAGGACATAGCACTAGGTTACGTACCTATCGAAGCATTCATTCCACCCTGCGCAGCAATGGTGTGTGACCTGGTGGGGAAGAGTTTGGAAACGAGCGCAACAGAGAAATTCTGCTGAGCGAGTCCAAGTGAGGCACGGAGCCCTGCGCCTCCAGCACCGATCACCAGGCAGTCATATTGATGATGATGAATCTCGTATGCCTTGCCGCAGCTTTGAACTGTTTATAACATGGTTGAGTTACGGCAGAGTGAATGAAAGTATGGGGGCTTCATACAAGCGTTTCGCACGCACACAATCGCCCGGTTCATCTATACTAGCAGACAGAGAATGTAACGCGATGTTCTCGTCGGCAGTAGGTACTTAATATCTTTTTAAGGATCTTAATTTATTTTTAATATAATATTTGCTTACGCGGATCTTAGCAAACTAATTTTTAAGATCAGTAACGCCTGATTCTATTAATTAATACCTATCTTGTAATTTTTTCTGTCTGCTCAAAAGCAGACATTCACATCACAATGTGAAACCCGCGCTTGTGTGTGTGAGAAACGTTTGTATGAAGCTTCCGTAATTTCGTCATAGATATGGTTAGGATGGTTCTTAATTTTTTTTATAGGATGGGGTGACAAACGAGCACCCAGTCCACCTGATGGTAAGTGGTTGCTGTGACCCATAGACATCTACATCTATCCTCAATAAAGAATTAAAGTGCAGATGCGTTGTCACCCATGAGGACTAATATAGAATGCCTCTTTTCCAGTAAAAAGGGTCTCCGGTTCTCTACACTCACCATACGAACCACAGCAGTGTTAAGTTGCTATTTTACGCTGGTATCCTGTGAGAGCGTGGTCCTTTCCCGGTCGAGCCGACCCATTCGTGCTACAATTTTATTACTAATATAGCTGCAGCATGGCTCCACCACGTACCATTTAAAGTAACGCAAAAACCTGTCTAAATTTTTTCTAATGTGTCTGTGGCCGTTAAGTGCTGTGCATTTTTATCGCTAACAGTTCGACAAGTGTTATTCGTGAATTATTCTTTCATTTGACCCAGGTCGCATAAAAAGTATTGATGATTGCAATTACATTTTTTGAACGTTCCGGATCAAATGATTGACAGGACCAACGACTAGAGTATAGAAATGTCCGACGACCGACATTATCGAGCGGGTCTCACGGATCACAGAGTACTGTCTGAAACTCAAAATGATCCATTTTAAGATAGAATAGAATAGAATTTTTATTCAATATATGTAGATTCAATATAGTACATAATACTTATTGAAAGTATTTTTTTACTTTTACCACTTTTACCACTGGCTCGCAAAAAAACCTCTGTCCTGGGAAGAACCAGCAAGAAACCCAGCGGGACTTTTTTTAAAACATGAAACAGTTATGAACAGTTATGAAAACATGAAACAGCATGGTAGCGATCACCTCATTCCCAGCGTTATTAGTCATGTACTCTTTAGTAGTATAATAACCCTTACTAGACAATTTTTGCTTAATAAATAATTTAAACCTTTTGATATATAAGGTCTGCATATTTTCTGGGACTTTGTTGTAAAAGCGTATACATTGCCCCATGAAGGAATTACTGACTCTTTGGAGTCGAGTAACTGGTATAATTAACTTGTGATTGTTCCTAGTATTTACAGAATGTACATCACTATTTTTAATAAAACTATTTTTGTTGTGTACATACATTAAATTCTCGTAAATATATTGAGAGGCCAAAGTTAATATATTTATTTCTAAAAAATTATCTAAGGGATTCCTTCGGAGCTAGGTTATAAATTGCTCTTATGGCTCTCTTTTGCAAAACAAAGATCCTTTTTTTTTATTCTTTTAAAGAACGTTACCCCCACACTAGGAGTCTCTCCTGTATCGTGGAGGCAGTTTACATACATAAATTGTACAAGGACAAAGATCCAGACGCGGAAAAATTACTTGTAGAACCCGCGGCCCTAAGCGCCGTAACTCATTGCTAAAGCCACTGCGCCAAGGAGCCGTCAAAGATAGTTTCAATGTCAGTTGCATTACCCCATTGCAATACCATTACCCCATGGCAAGATTCCATATGACATTATGCTATGAAATAACTAAAATAAACTAATCTAGCTGTTTCAACACATGTAAGGCATCTAATCTTTTTTACAACATATTATGCTGCAGTACTAAGTTTGCTAGCTAGTTTAGATATATGAGGGCCCCATTGAAGCTTCGCGTCAACTGTAATTCCGAGAAAAATAGTGGATTCAACAAGGCCCAGCTCCTCCCCATTTAAAAGCACATTGGTATTCACCTGTTTAACATTAGGTGTAGTGAATTTAATGCATTTCGTTTTATTACAGTTCAAAAGCAAATTATTAACGTTAAACCAGTGTACTACTTTTGATATAGCATTATTCACTTCATCATATTTCATTAATTGCCTTTTTAGTCGGAAAATCAACGAAGTATCATCAGCAAATAATACTATATCATGGTTATTCCCTACCAAGTAAGGTAAATCATTAATATAAACTAAGAACAGAAAAGGACCAAGACCTGAGCCCTGAGGAACACCCATAGATACTACCGATCCGGAAGAACTGCTTCCATTAATAACAACTGTTTGTCTTCTATTATTTAGTTATGACATAATAAGTTTAAGCGCTATGTTATTTACACCATAATGATGTAGTTTCCTGATTAATGTCTCATGGTGAACTCAGTCGAAAGTCTTGGAAAGATTACAAAATATACCCAAAGCGCCTTCTGAATTTCCCCATGCACAGAAAATATGTTTGATTAGCTCAACAGTCAGTAAAAGTTTTTTAACAGTCTACTCTAAATGCTTTCTTCTGTATATCTACGTAGGGACCCACGCTAAACAGTAGTGAATTTAAGTTTTCTTTTGAACTAGTATTTCTTCATACACAATTAGAAATGTTTTGGAACTGAGCCTGACTTTGTAATTATATACTCAGGATAAGAGAGTTTGCCTAATAAGGAGTGGATTCCATGTATAGTGTAATCATTATCACCATCAAAGTTAGCAAGCAGACTTAGTTCTGCAGCATAAGCTGTAAAAAAGATTAGAAATCTTACCAGTGTGGAAACAGCTAGACTTGTTTACTTTAGCTATTTCCATAACATAATGTCGTATGGTATTTTACTATGGGGACACGCGACTGACACTGAAATTATATTTGTTTTACAGAAGAGGGCCATAAGAGAAATCTATGATTTAAAACCTAAATAGTCGCTCCGACAAAAATTTGAGGAAATTAATATATTAACTTTGGCCTCTCAATACATTTATGAAAATGTAATGTACGTACACAAAAATAAAAGTAGTTATACAAAAATAAGTGATATTAATTCTGTAAATACTAGGAACAAACACAAGCTAGTAGTACCAGTTACTCGACTCTATCGAGTCAGTAATTCATTCTTGGGGCGATGTATACGCTTTTACAACAAAATCCCAGAAAATATACAAAATTCGACCTGCTCAAAATTCGAAAACTTTATTAAACATAGTTTGTATAAAAAGGGTTATTATAATATTAAGGAATTTATGGATGATAATAACCCTGGAATGAGGTGTTCGCTACCAAGCTATTTCTAATTTGTTTTGTGTGGTTAATTGTGTAACATACATGATTGTAAGCTGTTATTTATAAAAAGAAAGGGCCCGCTGGGTTTCTTGCTGGTTCTTGCCAGGACAGAGGTTTTTTTTTGAACCAGTGGTAATTAAACAAAAGAGTGACTTTCAATAAGTATTATTTATAATCTATATTGAATAAAAAAGTTTCTGTTTCTGTTTCTGTTTCTGTTTCTGTTTCTGTTTCATCGCATTCATCGTAAATCCACTGCCAGGCAATGGGCTCCCTCACATATTGTCACTAAGCCCGTTGCCGAGTCACATCATTCATCCATTTTATGGACTCCTGTGTGTCCACAGTGCCTTTTTTGATAGGATAAGCGTGACTAAGTGATTACTGTGGACCATAAACATCTACATTTATCCTCGATTACGAATTAAAATGCAGATCCGTTGTCACTGGTGAAGACTAAGATGGAATCCGGTCTCCTGTTCTCTACACTCACCATACAAATAACAGCAGCATTAAGCTGCTATTTTACGCTGGTGTTCTGTGAGTAAATGGTCTTCCCCGGTCGAGCCGACCCATTTGTGCTACAACTATAATATAGCTGCAGCATGGCTCTACCTCGTAAAGTGTCTCAAGAGTTCGTTATTCAATTCATTGGCGGTCGCCCTTCACTAAGCTTGCATCTGCGAAGCTTCCAATCGAGAACTTCTTCCCCCTTTTTCTAGAAGTATATTATATACTAATTATGCATGAAATTCCTGAAACGGAAAAATAATTCTAAACGTTCGAGTTCTTCGTTATCAGTATTTTCTAAGCCAATGATGGATATAGTCTTTAACAAGAATACGCCGACTGGACTTAAGCATTGACAGGCGCCTGTGTCATCATACCATTGTTTTTGGCATTTTCGAATGAATTTACCGTCATTCACGGTTCGTAATTTTTCATTGATAGTTGCAGTGTTTAGTAGAAGTTGGCATTTGGAAGAATAACATATTACCTTTTCCTAAAAATGAAAAAGAAAGAAAAAATATTTAGTGATACCAGATATTGAAAATCAAAATACTACTACTAACTACTAACTTATACAGTTGGAAACGATTCAGTTCCATACATTTTTAGGTGCATAGGATATATTTCAGTATTGAAATACTTATTTTATTTTATGTATAGTATTAAAATATAAATATGTATATATAAATATACTACCTCTTAGTGATGTCCTCTTGTTGCTTATCCTCTTTATAATCACGTCGAGGCACTTCTGTTTTAAAAATGCAGGAAAGGGTAAATAGGTATATATTTCAGTAAAAATAGTAAAATTGTCTGAGAAAAGCTTTTATAAAAGAGGAGGCAGAAAATTTCTCGTAAAACGCATGGCATTAGACTGCAAAACATTGAGAAAAGAAAAGAGAAAAGCCCGCATCTCATCCCAATCCACCGATCCAGAGAATCACACTCGGCGGCAGCCTGCAAAACGCGCCCCCAATGAGTATGGGAAGGTCACCGTACTCCGGACCCAAGAGCCAAGAGGCACATCGACGTCCATAACCGTCCTGACCTGACGTGATAGACCCTTCCTTATGAGTGGTCGACAGAAGATCCAACAGGGAAGGTACATGATCCTCCACATCTGGAATCCGCATGTGCGAAGTGACCAGTTATGTCAGACCATAAGCCAAAGCAGTCAGTTGTACGAGAACCGCCAAGGAGCACGAACTCTACGGATGAGAGCTGTTGTAGCACGGGATATGTAGCCATTTGGATGTGGTCGACGGGTTGGTCTGTCTCGGCATACTGCTGTAGAACCTATAATAGACGTGCCGATGGTTGTCGCTGTTAATGCGATTCCAAAGGATGGACAGGTACCTGTCTTAAAGGCCAAGCCGTCAACATCAGATATCCTCTCTGCCTACAAACACACATCACAAATGGCACAAGGAAGTCCGGGCAAAATAAATAAGATTTATAAGTCAGAGAGGACAATGGCGTCTCGTTGAGAAAGAGCCAAAAACAAAACCGGCTTACCTGTCTGGAGAATGTTCCTTTACGGAGTTAAGATTTAAATAGAGGCCCATATGTTGAAGAAATTCACGTCGAGCATGGAAAGACCTGCCCTAGCCTTTTTGGTGCATTTGTCTGGAGTAGTAAGAGAGAGCGTAAACAGAATACAAGTCCCAGAATACGTGGGGAAATCTCAGCCTGAGCATTCACTCTCCGGAAGAGTGGGATGGATGGCCAGTGTGGAATTATCCAGGATCATCGTTGCCGGTACCTGGTCATGGGGTAGACTTTTATTTAACATTTCTACCACTACCAACCACTAGGTGTAACACATAGTTATGAATACTTTTACTTCACGCTGACATTCTGTGACCCTAGTTGAGCCAACACATTCATGCAACAACAAAAGCTGCTCCGTGGCTCTACTATTCAACATTAATTGATAATTTAAACAAAAGCTTACTTAATTATATATTAATATACTCCTCATTAATTTTAAATCAATATCCTTTACCTTGACTTACCTTTGCAACGAAAATCATTATAGTCCTTTAAAATTATATCCAAATTAAGACGTTTACATATAAATATTGGTATTTTATTTATTATTTTTAAATATTTTGATACGTCATACATGTCAGTGCGTAAAATACTTTTTTTAATATTAATCACCAGCATTCACATTTAATTTGAATTAAGTCGGACATGAAGCTAATAAATTCAATTCGCTATATTTGAGATAAAGCTTTTTGTTATTCCTATTTTTTGTGTTTTTATCATCTTACATTTCTTGTATTTCAATTTTCAACCAAATTTTAAAGAAGGAGGAGGTTCTAAATTCCTTTTTTCTATACAGGATTATTTTGCAACATAGGCCCAATTTACAGAATAAGAAATATAGGCGAATGGTAAAGAAAAATTTATTTTAAAATCTCAAACATTCTGTCCTTTTTATCTTTTAAATTCAGAATGCGTGCATAATTTTAACTGATTGTTATTCATAAATATCTAACGCCTACTATTTTACTACGCACGTACATTCATAAGGATCGCTCGGTCGGCAAAAACTTGAATTGAATCGCACACAGAGGAGCGCGCGTCCGCGTAGTTGTTGCCCATAAATCACATTTAATTTGGGATAATTTCAAATAAAAGTAGAAGCCTTATTTACTCGTATTTTCAAAACCTGCAAAAACGCTATACAATTATTTATATATTTGAACTTAAATATAAAATTTGGATACTCTTTGATTAATAACCCTGTACATATATTGTGTTACGCGATATCTTAGTGATTTGTTAACTCATTTAATTGATTATTCTTTATTTTATTAAATTTTATATAATTATTTAAAAAAATTAACTATACACTCTTGAAGTTTTTAATATAATTATATATTAAAAACTTCAAGAGTGGTCCCATTTAAATTTGGATTATTCTTATAAACTCCATCCCTAACTTCATTCCTTATTTTCCACATTTTATTGGTAGTATTTAGAAGACATTCTCATTGTTACTTTGAGCGTGTGGCTGTTCAAACAAGCCGTTCTAAAGTTGGGGTTTTAATGCCGACTTCAGAAGCTAATATGTGGAACCTGTATATTATTATTAGTTATTTTAAGTCGGATTTTACTTTTTATTAAAAAAAATGAGACTACCGTTGGACTTTTCAAAAATGTCCGGCCTAGCATGCATTTCCTTAAAAAGTTGCTTACACTCACCACCACAGTGTACTTTTTATAGCTTGCCTGACTAGGCAGTTAAGTTCTCAAAGTAATAACATACAAACAAGTTTGCGCGTTTACCGCTAAAAAAAACCCCTTTGTCTTATATCCTCAGTTTCAGGGCACTCCCTTTGTTGCCTCAACCAGTATCGGAATCCTCGGCGTTGAAATATCGAGTGACGCGCAGTTTTGTAGTCACTTGGAAGAGAAGGCCAAATTGGCCTCTAAAACTTGGCGTGCTCAGCAGAGCGGGACAGTATTTCATGCCGGCACACCGCTTGCAACTTTACAAGGAGCAGGTTCAGCCTCACATGGAATACTGTTCTCAGCTCTGAGCTGGGGCTCCCCAGTACCAGCTCCTTCCATTTGATCGCATGCTACGCAGAGCGGTTCAATTCGTCGGCGACCGAGTTCTTTCTGATCGGCTTGACTCACTGGTACTGCGAAGAGATGTTGCATTTCTTTGCATATTTTATCGCACCTACTACGGGGAGTGCTGTGAGGAATTGTTCGGACTAATTCCAGCCGCTCAATTTCACCATCGCACATCTCGACAAAATTCGCGATACCATCCATACCATCTGGATGATTGGCGGTCCACCACTGTGCGATTTACAATAAGTTTTCTTCCTCGCATAACTTCCTTGTGGAATCGACTACCACCAGCGATTTTTCCGGACCGATACGACTTAGGGACCTTCAAGAAAAGAGCCTACTCTTCTTTAAAAGGCCGGCAACACATCTGTAATTCCCATGGTGTTGCAGTTGTTCATGGGCGGCGGTAGTCACTTACCATCAGGTGAGCTGCATGCATGTGAGTATGTATACCTTCGAGCTAGTATTATACGAGAAAGAAACGAGGAAGGTTTTTTATATTTTTTATAACGTTTCTGCCAATCAAACAATGTGCACTTATCGAATTATAGCTGGTGAATGTTCTTAAATGCATCGACTGGTTAGCAATAAATTTGAAATATCATATCATTAGAGCTCTTCACAAGTCCACTGCTGAACATAGGCCTCGCCCAAGGAATGCCACAAAGCACGGTCCTGAGCCACCTGCATCCATCGACTTCCTGCATGTCTTACCAGGTCGTCACTCCATCTATTGCGGGGTCGCCCTACACTTCGCCTACCAGTACGAGGCTGCCACTCGAGAACCTTTCTATCCCATCGGTTGTCGGTTCTTCGAGCTATATGGCCGACCCATTGCCACTTCAGCTTACTAATCCGTTGGGCTATGTCGGTCACTTAGAGAAACCCCGAGCATAGCTCTCTCCATAGCTCGCTGAGCGACCTTGAGCTTCCTCATACGGCTAGCAGTGAAGGACCACGTCCCAGTTTCATAAGTCATCACTGGCAACACACACTGGTTGTACAGTCTCCTTTTCAAGATTTGAGGTATACCTGACGAGAAGATGTGTCATAATTTCCCGAACGCTGCCCAGCCGAGTTGATTCCGTCGATTGACCTCTTGGTCGAATTTGGACTTACCTAGTTGGACTATTTGTCCCAGGTAAACATACTCGTCAACAACTTCGAGCTTAGTGCTCCCAACAACTACCGGCATAGGTGTGCCATGGATGTTATACATGATCTTTGTTTTGTCCATGTTTATCTTAAGACCAATCCGTTGGAAGGCACTATTGAGGTCATTGAGCACAGTGCTAAAGTCCTCCAGCGATTCTGCCATATCGTCTATATCGTCGGCAAATCGAAGGTGAGTGATGTACTCGCCATTGACATATACCGTATCCTTTCCAGTCCAGTAGCTTGAAAACGTCTTCCAATGCAGCGGCGAAGAGTTTCGGGGATATAACGTCACCCTGTCTTACACTTCTCTGCAGTTGGATAGGTTTCGTACTCTGGTTCTGTACTCGGATAGTCATCGTAGCCCTACTGTACAAACATTTCAGTACTTCGATATACCGACAGTCAATTTGGCACCGCTGAAGGGACTGCAGCACCGCCCAAATTTCGAAGGAATCAAAGGCTTTCTCATAGTCCAAATACGCAAGACATAGTGGCAAATTGTACTCCTCGGTCTTCTGTACAATTTGCCGAAGAGTATGTATGTGGTATATGGTGCTAAAGCCTTTTCGGAAACTGGCTTGTTCGGGAGGCTGGAAGTCGTCGAGTCTGCGTGCGAGACGATTCGTAATGACTCTCGAAAACAGCACGTAGACGCGGCTCAGAAGGGAAATCGGTCTGTAGTTCTTCAAGAGAGCATTATCGCCTTTCTTGAAGAACAAGACCACCGCACTTCTGCTCCACGCCTCCGGAGTAGTGCCACCATGGAGGACGGAATTAAAGAGCTTCTGAAGGACTTCAAGTACCGGTTTTCCACCCGCTTTCAGAAGCTCCGCTGTAATTTCATCCTCACCTGGGGCCTTGCCGTTTTTAAGGTGCTGGAGAGCCATTCTAATCTCGCTCAGACTGACGTCCGGGATATCTTCGGAATAGTGTCGGACAAGACTCGCTCTTGAATCGTTACTCACACTTGCGTGTGGCTCTAACGATGACGTGTACAGCTGCCCATAGAACCTCTCAATCTCTCTCAAAATCTCAGGTGTCCCGAAAACGATGCTGCCACATTCGGTCTTCAGCTTCGACAGTTGGCTCTTTCTGGCAGACAGATCTTTGGCAAAGACTTTGGAGCCATGGTTCCGCTCGATCGCTTCTTCAATACGAGCAGTATTAAAGTTGCGTAAGTCTCGCCGCATGAATTTGGAGATCTGTCTGTTCAGTTGCCTGTACACTGTCAAATCTGCTGAAGACTGCAGCTTCATTTCCCGCCTAACAGCCATGAGATTAAGAGAGAGATCGGAGAGTTTTTGTGTTCTTCTGCGGCGGGTTTTGCAAAACTTAGCTCCGACCGCATGGACAGTTTCCACGAGCTTGTCATTCATATATTCCACTGCATTGCAGTCTTCTAGGCACTGTAAACGGTTTTATAACTCGAGCTGAAAAGTTTCGGGACTTTGGATTGGAGCACGAGGGGGACGGAGCGTTTACTTCATTAGACGAGACCTTTCCAACTTAACGTTTAGGTTCAGTGTGCCTCCAACCATTCGGTGATCGCTTCCAGTTTTTATCCTCATGATCACTGAGACATCACTGAACAGTTGCCGTCTGGTCGTCATAATGAAGTCAATCTCATTTTTTGTCGAACCGTCGGGGCTCGAACAGGTCCACTTCCTGTGGGGCCGCTTCTGGAAGAAAGAGTTCATCATAAAGAGTCCCTATTTCTCCATGAAGTCAGCCAGCTGCTGGCTTCTTGGTTTCCGTTGCCCTATCCCAAATTTCCCTACCTTCAGCTCACCGTTCTCTGTTGTGCCTAGTTTTGCTTTAAAGTCTCCCATTAATACCGTATAGTGGGTTTTGGAGGAATGCTTGGCTCTAGATATATCCTCATACATTTCCTCCACCTCCTCATCGGGATGTGCCGAGGTTGGTGCGTAAACCTGTATGACCTTCAGCGAATACCGTTTGGTGATTCTGAGTATAAGGTACGCAACCCTAGTCGATACACTCCCAATCTTTACAACGTTGTTAACGAGAGACTTGTGGACGATAAATCCGACACCTCCTTAGGACAGGTGGTCGCCTTCCCGGTGATAAAACGAGTTGCCGGATTCGAGGATTACCGTGTCCTCCCCCTCTCTTCGGACCTCGGATAATCCTATAGGTGCGTGCGTTATATGTTGCCAGGTCGAGTCGTATTAGGTGGCAACCGAACCTCCACCGGAGATTCTTAGCACCCCTGCCCCGCCGTTACGATGGTCGCCACCTTAGCCAGGAATAGCGGGGCTGCCGGGGACTGGAGGCCGTCTCTTCTTAACTTTATTATATTGCCATAGTTGCCACGCTTGGCGAGCGGGTTGGCAACCGCAGTTTTTTTATTGTTATTTGCTGTTATCAGAAAGATGCTGCTGCCCATCTTCTGCCTCAGTTTCCCTATGTCGCCTATTACGACACCCACGGGAAGATATGAGGTAGTGAGTATTCTTACCCGCCACTACACGGGGGTACTACACATAAATTTTAAATAAATCAAATATCAACTGTTATTATATAATATCAAAAACTACATTTGAGCACTCTTTATAATAAATCAATGGTGTCCCTAGTATGTTGTATTATATGCATTTTTTTCCCACTTCGATTCCCCTTTTCTGAATCGTGTATACAAATGAAACTTGGTGCAAACTTACTTATTTTCTTATCTACTTACTTACATCTTCATTTTTTTAATGTTCAAGTTGTGAACAGCAAAGTGGGTCATTTATTTAACTCCTAATGATATATAAATGTCTTGTAAAAATTAATTGCTCCTTGTAGTCTTACTAAAACTCAAAAACGGCTCGAACAATTTCGATGAAATGTTTGCGTGCTTGAATGGGTCTCTAGATAGATTAGATTCATATGGCCCGGTAGGTGGCGCTGTTGTCGAGATCCAGAAATCACCCGTGCGAAGCCGGGCGGATTGCTAGATATATATAAATGTCTTTTTTATATTCGGATAAAATATAGCTTAGATCACTTCTGGAATTGTTATTTAAATTTTCGCCATATTTCATTACAATGGCTGAACCAGCCATACCGAGATTAGCCCGGACAGGGAGACACAGACAAAAATTTTAAAAGTGGTTATTCGTGTCATAATAGCAAGGAAATTCCGCTCTCAGTACGATCAAAGGCAGTTATTTCGATATTACAGACACACACTTCAATTCTATTTATATGCATAAATGCACAACTGTGTGCTGTTCCTACGAAAAATAAATGGGCATGTTATGTCGCGTATGATCATTGAAACACAAAAATTTGAATACACTGATTAATATATTTGATAATTAAGTAGACGATTCTAAAATAGCTTATTCCATTAGATATAAGTTATAATTTTTAAGCTAATAAAATTGATTGATAAGTATTGAATAGCTAATAAAATGTTAAAATATATTAATATAATGTTAAAATTGTTTAAAAACAGCTTAGTTTAGGAAGACAAAGTTTTAAAATGGATTATCATAATACTTCACAACTCAATTTTCTATGGATGAGTAAGCACACATAAAACATCTAAAACTACAGACAATTATTAACACTACACTTAGTTCACACGGGTACTTTTACTACAGTTAGTGCTAAAATTAGTGGCCGATGTTTTGGCATTCAACGAATTAAATTTCTTCTACTTTAATCACACATAAAATATTTTAATCTACTGACAATTATTAATAACTACAATTAGTGAAAACGGGTATTTTTACTACAGTTACTGATAAAATTACAGGCCAATGTATTGGCATTCGACGAAATAAATAACTTCAACTTAAATCACACATAAAACATTTTAATCTACTAACAATTATTAAAAACTACAATTAGTTAAAACGGGTACTTTTGCTACAGTTCGTGGTAAAATTAGTGGCAGATGTTTTGGCATTCAACAAAATAAATTACTTCAGCTTTAATTACACATAAAACATTTTAATCTACTGACAATTATTAATAACTACAATTAGTGAAAACGGGTACTTTTGCTACAGTAAGTGGTAAAATTAGTGGCCGATGTTTTGGCATTCAACGAAATAAATTACTTCAGCTTTAATTACACATAAAACATTTTAATCTACTGACAATTATTAATAACTACACTTAGTTCACACGGGTACTTTTGCTACAGTTCGTGGTAAAATCAGTGGCAGATGTTTAGGCATTCAACGAAATAAATTACTTCAGCTTTAATTACACAAAAAACATTTTAATCTACTGAAAATTATTAATAACTATAATTAGTGAAAACGGGTACTTTTACTACAGTTACTTATAAAATTACAGGCCGATGTTTTGGCGTTGAACGAAATAAATTACTTCAGCTTTAATTACACATAAAACATTTTAATCTACTGAAAATTATTAATAACGACACTTAGTTCACACGGGTACTTTTGCTGCAGTTAGCGTTACATTTAGTGGCCGATGTTTTGGCATTCAACGAAATAAATTACTTCTGCTTTAATCACACATAAAACATTTTAATCTACTGACAATTATTAATAACTACAATTAGTGAAAACGGGTACTTTTGCTACAGTTAGTGGTAAAATTAGTGGCCGATGTTTTGGCATTCAACGAAATAAATTACTTCAGCTTTAATTACACATAAAACATTTTAATCTACTGAAAATTATTAATAACTACACTTAGTTCACACGGGTACTTTTGCTACAGTAAGTGGTAAAATTAGTGGCCAATTTTTTGGCATTCAACGAAATAAATTACTTCAGCTTTAAATACACATAAAACATTTTAATCTACTGAAAATTATTAATAACTATAATTAGTGAAAACGGGTACTTTTACTACAGTTACTTATAAAATTACAGGCCGATGTTTTGGCGTTGAACGAAATAAATTACTTCAGCTTTAATTACACATAAAACATTTTAATCTACTGAAAATTATTAATAACTACACTTAGTTCACACGGGTACTTTTGCTACAGTTAGTGGTAGAATTAGTGGCCGATGTTTTGGCATTCAACGAAATAAATTACTTCAGCTTTAATCACACATAAAATATTTACTAACAATTATTAATAACTACAATTAGTGAAAACGGGTACTTTTGCTACAGTTAGTGATAAAATTACAGGCCGATGTTTTGGCATTCAACGAAATAAATTACTTCAGCTTTAATTACACATAAAACATTTTAATCTACTGAAAATTATTAATAACTACACTTAGTTCACACGGGTACTTTTGCTACAGTAAGTGGTAAAATTAGTGGCCAATTTTTTGGCATTCAACGAAATAAATTACTTCAGCTTTAAATACACATAAAACATTTTAATCTACTGAAAATTATTAATAACTATAATTAGTGAAAACGGGCACTTTTACTACAGTTACTGATAAAATTACAGGCCGATGTTTTGGCGTTGAACGAAATAAATTACTTCAGCTTTAATTACACATAAAACATTTTAATCTACTGAAAATTATTAATAACGACACTTAGTTCACACGGGTACTTTTGCTGCAGTTAGCGTTACATTTAGTGGCCGATGTTTTGGCATTCAACGAAATAAATTACTTCTGCTTTAATCACACATAAAACATTTTAATCTACTGACAATTATTAATAACTACACTTAGTTCACACGGGTACTTTTGCTACAGTTAGTGGTAAAATTAGTGGCCGATGTTTTGGCATTCAACGAAATAAATTTCTTCAGCTTTAATCACACATGAAATATTTTAATCTACTGATAATGATTAATAACTACACTTAGACAAAAATTACATTTGTGAATAAAATGGTTCAATTGTTTTTATAGAATAAGGCTGACAAACGAGCACAAAGGCCACCCGATGGTAGGTTGATGCTATTGCCCATAACACCTGCATCTATCCTCGAATAAGAATCAAAATTCAGATATACTGTTACCCTGAGGACTAAGATGGAATGCCTCGTTTTCAGTAAATAGGGTCTCCGGTTCTCTACACTCACCACACGAAACACAGCAGCATTAAGCTGCTATTTTACGCTGGTATTCTGTGAGAGCGTGGTCCTTCCCCGGTCGAGCCGACCCACTCGTGCTACAACTATAATATAGCTGGAGCGTGGCTCTACCACGTATTTTACATTAATATTCAGTTAGGTTATAATTTATTTGATGGATAACTTTTACCCGACAATTGAAAAATCGGCCCTTAGAAAAGTTATACGAATAAAAGCTATGGTTAACACTGGAACGATATACTGGAAATAGAACGATTGCTTAAATCAAAGGAATATACATCAATAATTACTTAGTGAACTACAATTGAAACTTACTAACTTACACGACTAAATTCAGAAATTTTCGAGTGATTTTGTCGAATTTAAACAAAATAATTACAGTCAATAAAATCATCCATGTTCGTATGAGTATGAATATGTATAAAATAATTTTAAATGCTAACATTGTAATTAATTAAAGAGCCAATGCTTAAATTATAGAGGAATATAAATTACTAATGACTTCGTAAATTATATTCTACCTAATAAAAGAACATTTGAGTGATTGTATCGACTTTAAATAAATAATTTATAGTCGATAAAACCACTCTAGCACTCGGGTTCACATTATGGCAGGTTTCCGTCCACTCTTTGTGAAATTCTTTTTAGATTAAATATAGGTTCTTCAGTTCTCCAAGCTTTCCAGATCTTATATATTCAGAGCCAGGAGTTGAAACTTCGGAGGCCCAATTATCTGTAACAAACATAAATACACTTACATAATATGAAAGCTAAAATCTTTGATCTAAGTTCTAAGATCATGACATCAGAAAATCTTCTATTCTTAATTTGTGTTTGACGCAAAAATTTAATCGGTTTAGGTTTTAAGCAGATAATCCACAACTTAGTCAAATTAAAAAAGATTAAACCTGATTGACAACTACGCCCTGAGGAGTGCAAAAATCAACCTAAGCATAACTTTCATACACTGTTAACCCTTTATTAACCCTATGCCGATCAGTGCAAGTTACTGTTACATAAGCTACACAAATACATCTAAATTTCACATTGTTATCAGTAAATACTTATCAATGATATGGGCTAGTCGTAGAAGTCCTCTTATCCCACCACTAAACGGCGGAGAGGTAAGAGGTGACAAAGGGAAACTGAAGCAGGATAAAGGCAGCAGCATCATCCACATAGCTACTCAAAAATAATAATAAAAAATTGCGGTAAAAAATGAATTTGACGGATTTGTGGCGAAGTGGGTTAGCAATGAGTAGCGGCTCTGAGGGCCGCGGGTTCAAATCCCGCACGGAACAAGTATTTGTATGGTCTACAAACAACTTTTCCGTGTCTGAATGTTTGTCCCTGTGAAGTATATATGTATGTAAACTGCCCCCACGATACAGGAGAAAATCCTAGTGTAGAGGTAACGTTTTTTAAAAAGAAAAAAAGAGAATGAGTAAATTTACCGATATTTGACTCTTTTGAGTGAAGCAAGCGTATTATATATATCTCTACGCTTATAAGGTATTAAGATCTAAAAATGTCAGAAGCTTCAATTTTTTTTAACCCTTACCTTATGTCTGTTACAATATATACGAGACGAAAGGCGTGATAAATTTTTATGTAGATACTTACGATGGCAAAATATTTAAATACCAAGCTGCGACTTCGTTCAGATTGAATTATGACAATTATTCATAATGCCAGTTCATGATGGCTCAGAATAATTTAAAACTCAGAATAATTTAAAAATGTCAGAAGCTTCAATTTTTTTTAACCCTTACCTTATGTCTGTTACAATATATACGAGACGAAAGGCGTGATAAATTTTTATGTAGATACTTACGATGGCAAAATATTTAAATACCAAGTCGACTTCGTTCAGATTGAATTATGACAATTATTCATAATGCCAGTTCATGATGGCTCAGAATAATTTAAAACTCAGAATAATTTAAAAATGTCAGAAGCTTCAATTTTTTTTAACCCTTACCTTATGTCTGTTACAATATATACGAGACGAAAGGCGTGATAAATTTTTATGTAGATACTTACGATGGCAAAATATTTAAATACCAAGCTGCGACTTCGTTCAGATTGAATTATGACAATTATTCATAATGCCAGTTCATGATGGCTCAGAATAATTTATCGTGATATTGGTTCCTTAATATTGTAATAACGTTTTTTGTATAGGTTTTGATTAGTATAATTTTTAAACTTATTAATGAGAACTAATAATATTCCGTTCACCAGATGTCACTAGTTGACACTGAGGTAAAGTTTTTTTTATTACACAATGTTATTTATTTTAAGCGTGAAGTTGGTTTTAAATAAAATTTTATCAGTTTCTAGAATATTATATTAATACAAAAACAATGCCTCAGTGGTATGCTCTTTAATTTTATGCACATATTTAACTCTTTTTTTTTTCAACTTTTAAGAATATCCGTGGTTTGGTTTACTTATTTTTAATCTAATTAATATAAAATATAACTAATGGCACTAATGGTACAAAAAGACACATTAACCTTTACTATTTTCAAATAAATTAACTTCCGCGCTATGAAATCTGTCAAATATCATAACTCACTTTTAAGTGGCGCCGCCGTGGTAGCAGAAAAAGTCGTGGATGCCCTCATTGACAAACTGAACGTTTTCCGCGATTTTGTTATATGATAATTTATTTATATTATCATGTGTATTCCATTAAGAATGGGGAAATTCACAAGACTGTAAGTGAAACAAGACGCAAGCTAAGGCTTCTGTTATCATTTATAGTTACGTTTGAACGAAATCCCACCTAACATTGAATGCATATTTACTCTTGCCATGAGTCGCTGTAGGAGTTAGAATTCCAGCTTATCGCTGTTTTCTCCAGAAATTATGAAGCAAAATGTCTAAGCAGGTCACGATCGTAAAGACGAAATAAAGTCATAATCGTTCGATGGTAGAATAGAGATGGAGGAACTAGAAGTGCAACTCTTGTGCACACACTAATAAACGTAACATGTAGAACATAAAGACACTGGCAACTTGCATCTGTGTTCAAGAGTAAGCTAAACAGCACGAGCCCAACTTGTGATGACAGACTAGACCTTGATAAAGATTTAGACTTCGATTCCGTCTAAAGTACTGACGCATCTTGAGTTCCTTGAGTTCAAGGCAAGGCATGCAGTTTTGAGCATAATACCTGTAAAGCCTGTAATTGAGAGAAAATCAAGACAAACGGTGGAGTACCAAGTTGGTATGGCCTCAATCGAAGATGGTCTGTACATTTAGATAAAAACGTCTCCACCTTTATAAATGAAACTATACTTTACTAATTGCTATGTTATTTATTAACCGGCACTACAGACAAGAGCTGGTAAGGTAATGGTTGATTTAAATTATTTTAGTCTTCTCTTCTAAATTTAGTAAAATAAATATTTTGGCAGATCTTTTTTTACTATTTTATACGTGGCAGAGTTACGCTGCAGCTACATTATGGTGGTAGCACGAATGTGTCAGCTTGGCCGGGGTAAGAACTACGCTCTCACCGAATACCAGCGTAAATTAACAGCTTAATGCTGCTGTGTTTTTATGGTGAGTGTAATGAACTGGAGACCCTTTTTACTGGAAACAACGCATCTGCATTTTGATTCATAATCGGGGGAAATGTAGATGTCTATGGGACATAGCATCCACTTACCATCAGGTGGACGGTGTACTCATTTGTCACTCTTATTCTATAAAAAGAAGATTTCCGCAATCGTACGAATGTCATTGGTGATTTTAGCTAAATTTATTTGATCTAATAATTTTTAATGTTTACATCACTAAGGAATTTCATTTACAGGAAATGTCAACCGGAACTCTTATTTGTAGACTACAAAAATCTTTTCCAGCGTTGGATATAGTAAATATTTCTTTTTTTTTTTTATTACAAATTGTATTCACGATTCTTCAAGAAACTGTACTATTTGGTAGATTATGGTAGCTAAGTGCTTTGCTGAAAATTTTCGCTCCTTTTCTTAACAAGATTCTCTTGTCGTGCCCTCAATACCGAGTGACTGCATTCAAAGTCAAGGCTTTGCTTGTGAGGGATCTCTTCATGTGACGTCATTTAGTTTTTAAAATAATCATCAATAACCTGATTTTTTACTTAAGTAAAATATGTCCAAGATTTTCGGATAAAATATAGCCTAGATCACACCTGGCATTGCTCTCACTCCTTTTGTAAAGTTTCATCACAATCGGTAGAGCCATTTCGAAGATTGGCCCGGACAGACAGACAGACAGACAATAATTTTACAAATGGTTATTCAAGTCTTAATAAGGGTTTTAAGTTTCTTACGTGTTTAGTTTTGGTCGAATAAATATCTTATATATCAAATAAATATCTTCGTGATCGGATATGGTTGTTAGTTTTGCTTATGTTTGACAGTACAGGCATTAATATAGAAATAAATAATTAATGCAAACCTTATGAGAGAGTCCACTGCAATAAGCAAATAAGCGAAATCACGGCCCTTAAGCTGTTTTTTAATGCTGCAGTTTCGCTGTACGTAGCTCTACCAGGTAAAAATATCAGGAGTTATGTCGGCTCTTTATAACTGACAAGTTAGCTGTAATATTATTCTTATACGAATTTTAAATTTAGAACTTCCAGAATATTTGCCGGGATCTGTCTGCCGTATAGAGCCAACTGTCGAAGTCAAAGACCGATTGTGGCACGTCATTTTCCGGACACCTAAGATTTTGATTGAGATTAAGAGTTTCTACGGATAACTGTAAACATTATTGTTAGAACCACATTCAAGTGTGAATAATGTTTTTTTATAGAATAAGGGTGACACGCGAGCATACAGCTCACCTGATGGTAAGTGGAGTCGCTCGTACACATGGGTGTCCCTCATTCCTATTTTAAATGTATATTAATGACTTACCTTCCCTTGTAGGAGATAATTATGATATAGTATTATTTGCTGATGATACTTCCTTGATTTTTAAACTTAAACGTCAATCATTTCATTGTGCGAAGTGAATAATGCTATATCAAAATTAGTGTATTGGTTTAACGTTAATAATCTACATTTAAACGGAAATAAAACTAAATGTATTAAATTTACAACAACAAATGTTAAAAATTTGGGTATCAATGTGTTTTTAAATGAGGAAGAACTGAGCCCTGTTGAATCCTCTGTTTTCTTGGCATCACTCTCGACGCAAAGCTTCAGTGGGGCCCCATATATCAAACTAGCAAGCAGACTAAGTTCTGCAGTTTATGCTGTAAAATATTAGAATCTCACTCTAGTGTCGAGACAGCTAGATTAGTTTATTTCAGTTATTTCCATGGCATAATATCTTATGGGATTTTGCTATGAAATGCAACTGATTTAGATACTATTTTTGTTTTGCAGAAGAGGCCATTAGAGCTATTTACAACCTAAAACCAAGAGAGTCTCTTAGAGAAAAATTAAAAGAAATAAATATATTAACTTTTGCCTCTATATTTACGAAAATTTTATGTATGCTCAGAAAAACAAAGGTAGGTTTAGTAAAAAAGTGATATACACTCTGTAAACACTAGGAACATACAAGCTAGTGATACCAGTTTCTCAACTCCACAGAGTCATAAATTCATTCTTGGGGTAATGTATACGCTATTACAACAAAGTCTCAGAAAATATACAAGCTCTCTCTATTACCAAGTTTAAATATTTTATTAATAAAACCGTATTTTATACGGTTTTATTAAGGGTAGGGTAGGGTAATTATAACATAAATAAATACATGGTTGATAATAACCCTGGGAATGAGGTGGTCACTTCCAAGCTGTTTCTAAAATAAATTTTGTAAATAATTTGTAACCATTTATATTGTACAAATGATTTTAAAAAATGTCCCGCTGGGTTTTCTTGCTGGTTCTTCCCAGGACAGAGGTTTTTTCTGAACCAGTGGTAAAGTAATAAAAAATACTTTCAATAAATTCTATTCTATTCTATTCTGTGGCCCACAGACATCTTCATCTATCCTCGAATAAGAATCAAAATGTAGATGTGTTGTCACCCCTGAGGACTAAGATGGAATGCCTCATGTCTAGTAAAAAGTGTCTCCGGTACTCTACACTCATCATCCGAAACACAGCAACATAGAGCCGCTATTTTACGCTGGTAATTTGTGCAAGAATGATCCTTTCCCGGTCTAGCCGACCCATTCGTGTTACAACTATAACTTATAATGATCCAAGGGCAAGTCTCATCCGACACTATTCTCATTATATCCCAGACGTGTCTATGAGCTAGATCAGAATGGCTGCGGCCCTGGTTGCGGTCTGGGGATCCCGGAACTCATCATATACGCTGATGGAGACCACCTTGGCATTTTAGCCGGTAGAAGTCCGGCATAAACTTTCTGTAACCACCGCAGCTGAAGGTATCCATGAGGATTTTCCCATGAAAAAAGTCAAGATCGTATTACAGCGGAGCTTCTGCAAGCAAGTGGTATATATTTAGACAAGTCTGAATATTCTTAAGGTAAATGAAAATGATTACCGAGTTACAAAAAGCTCTTTGGGTCACCGTATAATAATTGATGAATCCTCAAGTCAACGGTTTCACGAACTATATCATTTGTAAAATGTTATCTATACATGTTGCACTAGACTGAGCAATACGCGTTGGCTCTAAAAATAAATTAAAAAGGCCATATGCTTTAAACAATGATCTAAATTTAATATTGGTGGAGGAAGCTTCTAGGAGATTGATATTAAAATCTCCATATATTACAACAGATTTATTATGTTTATTAAACTTAACAAAAACTTCCTCCATAAATTTTTCATAAGTATTGTATGTAGAACATGGGGGTCTGTAGACGCTCACAACAATGAGGTGCTCAAACACAACACACGCCATTTCTACAGTTCGCTCAACAGAGAGGCTCACAATATCTTTACGTTCTTTACATGATAATAATTTACTAGCTAATATTAACCAGCCACCTCTTAAAACCGTTTCTCTATTGAACGAACTGACCACATGGTGATTACTGAAATTAAACATTATGTTATAAGCTTTTAACCAATGTTCAGTAATACATAAAATATGAATATTGCAGCTATTTAAGAACAATTCAATTTCTAGCTCTTTGCCTATCATGCCTTGTATATTCTGATGCACCAGGTGTAAACAATTTTTATTATCACTCTGTGGAGTCATACAATTAAGGTTTTGTAAGCTACATTCTAATATATTTAAATTATTATAACTGCTAGAGATTACCTCTATTGTCTTATTTTCTAATTTAAATCACTTGGAACTTATTCCAAATTACATATTAAGTCATTACACTGCTCAAAAGAAGCAGATGTCGGTGTAGCCAAGTCCTTGACTGAGTTAATATATAAACAATAAGATAGCACATTTGCTATCTGTCTTAAATTATATTTGGATAGGTAATACCTATCTCTAGTCAAAAATTTCTTAATGAATTTATTTATGCCTATTAAATTAATTATATTATTATAATTATAACAATTAGATGTCAAGTTTAAATTGTTATTAAATGAAAAGTTATTCATTAAATAATTTAAATTGTATCTTATTTTATTTTCCTGTGGCCAACCCTGTATGTAAGGCAATGTAAACAAGATAATTTTATGTACATTTAAAGTATTTAGATGATCAATATATTTTAATAATTGAGTTTTGTTTACATTGCCTCTTCTCCCAACAAGAATTTTTAATGTGCTATTAGGGCAAAACTTACTAGTTAAAACTTTATTCATTATATGACTAAAGGATGCTCCAGGCATACGACAATTACTAACCTGATGTCCTTTTAAACAGTTATTTAACATCGTGCCGAAATTTTTGCCTATGTCATCACAATACATAATAACTTTATTTTTATTAACATTTAAATTACTTTTTAAGTTAATATTCTTTGTTATGGTACTGTCATAGAGTGTAGGTGAAAATAATGAGTCCTTACTGTTATCATTATTATTTACACATATTGTCCCCGATGAACCTGGTATGGAACACTGATACTCACTCTGATGTTTAAATAAGGAGTCAAAGCGCTCCTCATTATACTTACATGACTTTACCAGATCATTCATGGCCAATATGTGTTCTTTTATCTCATCCTGAGCCGACGCATATTTATTTGATATAATTTGTAGGGAGTTTTTAAGTGATAAAATTGTTGAATTTAGACAGATATCTTTATAAAAGATATAAAAATACTAGATAATTTTTCACGATGCGATGATTGCTCTCACACAAAATACTCTGTTGTGAACGCAGAGCCGGAACTATACTGGGAACACGTGGTTTCTCAATAACCAATCCAAGCGCAAGGAGCTTGAGCCCCCATCAGCTGCCGGCATACCTCGATAAGCTATTTTTCTCGTACTTATGACTTTTTTGTCGTATTCATTTGTAAACTTTATTCACGTCTGGGAATTGTTTAAAACCGCTAAATTTGTCTGGCGATTTGCAAGTATTATTAAAATTACTCAATAAATAAGTAATTAAAATTTGAGATTGCCAAAAGTACATTTTTTGGGAATTTTAATAAAATATTTTTGGAGAGGTCTGGTAATACTTTATAACCGACAAAAACGTCTGGGGCTATTTTTTTAAATTTTATAAAAATTAAATTAAAAGATAAAAAAGAAATCAAGTTGCCAAAAAAACATTTTTTTTTTTTTTTTGCTAATGTTATATGCTGCGCAGTAACGAAATAACCGCAAATGCTCTGCTAGACTCGCGGGACTGGATTCGCCAATTGACGAAATTAAATTTTTTCACAATTTCGACTTGCCAAAAGGACCTTCCCTAAATTCGTCGCCAGCTCTTGGACTAGTATTTTCCATTATATTTTACTAATAACCATTTAACGAATTGCATCAAGTTTGTACTATTTTTGGGTATCCAATTTTATCCACGAAATTGTCATTCGTATCGTCTTCTGCATTGCAATCTGATTGTAATCTGGCACAGAAATCGATTTTGTAATTCGAGTTGAATATTTTGGGGATTTGGATTCGAGCACGAACGGGACGTAGCGTTGGCTTCATTATAAATTATACTTCAACTTAAGTTTAAGGTTCGGTTTCCAATCTGGTATTTATATTATTCGGTACCAGATTGAAAATCAAAACCTCGCGATCACTGAGACATCACTGAACAGTTGCCGCCTGGTCGCAATAATGACATTAATCTCATTTTTGTCAAACCGTTAGGGCTTGACTAGAGCCCCTTTCTGTGAGGTCGCTTCTGAAAGAAATAATTCATCACACAGATTCCCTCCTCCTCCATGAAGTCCGCAAGCGAATGATCCCTTGGATTTCATGGTCCTATTCCAAATTTCCCTACCTTCAGCTCACCGCTCTCTTTTGGGCCTAATTTGCGTTGAATCTCTTGTGCCTAGAATGGAATATTTTTAATAGAATAAGGGTAACAAACGAGAACACAATCCACCTGATGGTAAGTGGATGCGGTGGCCCATAGAATCAAAATGCAGATGCGTTGTCACCGCTGAAGACTAAGATGGAATGCCTCGTTTCCTGTAAAAAGGGTCTTTTTTTAAAAAGGGTCTCCGGTTCACACGCACTCACCATACGAAACACAGTAGCTATTTTCGCTGGTATTTTGGAGAATGTGGTCCTTCCCTGGTCGAGTCGACCCATTCATGCTACAAGGCTACAACTTTAATATAACTGCAGCATGTCTCTACCACGTATAAGAATTAGCTTCTGAAAGCATGTGGAAACCGGTATAAGTCCTTCAGAACCTCCTTAATTCCGTCCTCTATGGTGGCACTACTCCAGAGGTGTGGAGCAAATGTGCGATGGTCATGTACTTGAAGAAACGCGGCAGCGCTCTTTTGAAGAAATACAGATTAATTTCCCTTCTACGCCGCCGCTACGTGCTGTTTGTTACTTGTTGAAAATATTTTAAAATTCTTCAATCTCTACTCTGTGTGAATGTTTTCCCAAAGACTATTATGTGTTTGACATTGCGACACGCGTTACTACAAAATTAAAATTAATTTTATTAGATTAGACATGTGAATGGCAAGGCCCCAGGCGAGGATGGAATTACAGCGGAGCTTCTGAAACCAGGTGGGAAACCGGTACTTGAGGTCCTTCAGAAGCTCTTTAATTCCGTCCTCCATGGTGGCATTACACCGGAGGCGTGGAACAGAAGTGCGGTGGTCTTGTTCTTCAAGAAAGGCGACAACGCTCTCTTGAAGAACTACAGACCGTTTTCTGCTGTTTCCGAGAGTCATTAAGAATCGTCTCGCATGCAGACTCGACGACTTCCAGCCTCCCGAACAAGCCGGTTTCCGAAAAGGCTTTAGCACCATAGCATACATTAGTATACATACCCTTCGGCAAAGTGTACAAAAGACCGAAGAATACAATCTGCCACTATGCCTTGCGTATGTGGACTATGAGAAAGCCTTTGATTCCGTCGAAATTTGGGCGGTGCTGCAGTCCCTTCAGCGGTGCCAAGTGGACTGTCGGTATATCGAGGTGCTGAAGTGTTTGTACAGTAGGGCTACGATGGCTATCCAAGTACAGAACCAGAGTACGAAACCTATCCAACAGCAAAGAGGTGTAAGACAGGGTGACGTAATATCCCCAAAACTCTTCACCGCTGCATTGGAAGACGTTTTCAAGCTACTGGACTGGAAAGGATACGGCACTAACGTCAATGGCGAGTACATCACTCACCTTCGATTTGCCGACGATATAGTCCTTATGGCAGAATCGCTGGAGGACCTAAGCACTATGCTCAATGACCTCAATAGTGTCTTCCAACGGATAGGTCTCAAGATGAACATGGACAAAACAAAAATCATGTTTAATGTCCATGTCACACCTATGCCGGTAGTTGTTGGAAGCACTAAGCTCGAAGTCGTTGACGAATATGTTTACCTGGGACAAATAGTCCGACTAGGTAAGTACAACTTCGACCGAGAGGTTAATCGATGGAATCAACTCGGCTGGGCAGCGTTCGGAAGACTACGACCCATCTTCTCGTCAGGCATACCTCAAAACCTCAAAACTAAATTGTACAACCAGTGCGTGTTGCCAGTGATGACATATGGAACTGAGATGTGGTCTTTCACTGCTGGCCGTATGAGGAAGCTCCAGGTCGCTCAGCGAGCTATGGAGAGGGCTATGCTCGGGGTTTCTCTGCGTGATAAACTTAGAAATGAGGATATCCGCAGTAGAACCAGAGTAATCGACATAGCCCAAAGGATTAGTAAGCTAAAGTGGCAATGGGCCGGCCATATAGCTGGAAGAACCGACAACCGATGGGGAAGAAAGGTTCTCGAGTGGCAGCCTCGTACCGGCAGGCGAAGTGTAGGGCATCCCCCCACTAGATGAAGTGACGACATGGTAAGACATGCAGGAAGTCAATGGATGCAGGTGGCTCGGGACCGTGCTTTGTGGCATTCCGTGGGGGAGGCCTATGTTCAGCAGTGGACTTGTAGAGGGCTGTAATGATGATGATGAGACACGTGAATGTCTAATTTTCAGGGTACAACTAACTAACCCAAACATTCCTTGCGTAACTGTCATTAATATCACCTACTTTTTAAGAACTCCCACACCGTGAACTTGACGCTTCAAAATTAACTAATGTGTTCATTTGTAAAACATCTCATATGCTAATCAAACCAAAATATGACACCAGACGTGAACAAAAAAAGTATAGGAAGCAGACGCTTGGGGGATCTGCATCGAGTACACCCCTTATTTTACAAATACTAGTTAGGGTGAGTTCCCCGTAATTCTGACGTCACCCATTCAGTGTTTAAGTCAGACGGGGGGAGGTTGAATTGCACGCGCATGCGTATTAACTGCAGTTCTTTCGTAATAGTGATGGCATGAACCATTCTCGAACTAAACTTTGTGGTTTAGTTCATGAACGTATCTTATGTTGCCTTTGCCTATTGTCCGAAATTATTAGTTACAATAATTAATAAAATTATTTTCTATGTGAAACTATATACTGAATTTACATGTACCATTAGAAAGTTAATGCAAGTGTGTTAACATGCTTTGATTTTATGCACATTAAATATTTATTGGAAATCTAAGTTCATCATTAGGAGTCTTAGAATTATCCCATGTAAAAGAGTTTTATATCTAAACATATAAATAAAATAAAATAGTTTGGAAAATCCAAAAGTGCACGCCTCAGGAGCGTTTCATTTAATGTTGATGAAAAAAATTAATTGTATTCCTGACTTTTAAAATATATTATTAACAGGTAGTGTCACCTACAGGAAAAAATGTTTACCAAAATAAATATGGTACATTTGTCTTTTGTCTATCAAGGGCTAAAAAATATGAAAAGCCTTTAAATTTTTAATAGCAATGGAACTTATAAAAATTGAAAATCTAATTTTTATTATCAAACTATATATGAAATAACTAAATAGGGAACCAGTTGATGTAATTCTGAAGCTAATAAAAATAAGCCGGTCTCGATACGTCAATTTTTTCCGGGTGTTATCGTGACCACAAACAAAATCAGCGCACAGACATCTGGACGTTTTTTTCAAAGTATCACTATAAAATTATTTTTTGGAAAATATAAGATGGATTAATTAAAGTGTTTTCTTGATATACGGCTACTCATATTATCGTATAAGTGCAATATGATTATGGTAGAAGCATTTTAAGAACACAAAATTGATTGACCTTGACGTGTTTAGAGTAAAGCACTACCTCATAACGCGAAGCGTTAATTATTAATTGAAGTATTTGTTAATAACAGAGATTTTTAAGGGTTCCGTGGAAAAGTCACCAGGGTTCCACAAAATTATTTATTTTTGCTTGTTAAATAATTTCACACTTTAGTACAAATATTATTTTGAATTAGTGCAACATATGTGATGAGAAGAACCCATTACTGCTATATAGATACGTAAGTTAGCGAGAAATATATTATAATATTTCAATTGCACTGTCTATGATATGCAATCATTTGATGTGGGGTTCCATAAAATAAAAGGGATTTGGTGAGTGTTCTTTTACCTTAAAAGTTTGGGAACTCCCGGTCTATAATATCGAAATAGCTGCCTTTTATCCAGCTCATGGGGTTATTCGCATGCCATTAAGACATGAATAACCATTTGTAAAACTTTTGTCTGTCTGTCTGTTTGTCTGAGCGGGCTAAACTTTGGAATGGCTTAACCAATTATGATCAAATTTCACGAACAGATAGAGAGCAATACCGGGTGTGATATAGGCTATATCTTATCCGAAAAACTTAGATTTTTTTCGAGAAATTTAAAAATTGATAAAATCAGTAATGGTCTTTACTGATTATCTTAAATATAAATAACGCTACATTTATAGATCTCATCCAGGCAAATCAGGGGCGGGTCGTTAGTTTTAAATATATTGAGATGCATTTCGAACAGTACCTTGGTTTCCATCAACAATGTTCATTCACAGCACAATGTTGTGGCGTAAATGGGAGTTTCAATGAGCGATAAGCATCATTTGCATTCATCTCCTTCATCGGCATGAGCCAGTGCACAGTCCACTGCTGAACGTGGATTATTCCCATAACAGGAAGCGTTTGCTATTATCGGGGAGGCTAGTGAAGGCAGTGATTGTAGCTTAAGGGCATATACATAGGTGGTATTAAATTTCATGGTATTTGAAACTGTTACATTACCCACTGTGTCACAAATAAGACGTGATTTGAAACCAGCTTCGGGCAATTTATACAGGTTAATTGTTGGAACGAACTTCCTTATCGGACGGTACGAATTTAGAGCAAGAGGTCTAGGCAAGAAAAAGTGTAAGATTTTTCCGTCACGACCCCTTCTGACGTAGTGTAGACGGCCTTGGCGGCTATAAGAAAGCGAGATGGAATAGTATCCATCTCTCTCGCACTTTTTCTTGTCTTGCCATGAAAGAAATATTATTTTATTTTAAATGACGCTTCATTTTAATAGACGCTAGTAATTCATTTATTTGTATTTGTTAATCAATAATATAATACGTTTATCAATAATAATATCGAAAGGAACTTCGTTCCAACCGAGTGTTCCAAGACACTCAAGCATGTTTTATTTTTATTTTTATATTGGTTTATTGCTACTATCGTACGGAAAAAATTAAATAATCATACAATATTTCTATCTAATATGAGTCATCATCATCATCATTGCTCATTGCGAGTCCTTTCTGAAAATTAGCTCAAGACTAAGCTTTATTATGCTATGAGGGATTGCCACTAACCTTGGTCCTGAACCTTCTTCACCTGGCGATTTCTTAATGATTATTTTATAGTTCATTTAAAACAAAATAACTAAAATCAAAAGTAACTCAATAGGAAACTTTTTTTTATAATTTTAAGTGTGTCCCATTGCTGGTCAAAGTTTCTTTTCTGCTTTAACTTCTAAACATCTTAACAATTAATTAATAAATTTAAGTCTATTAAATAACCTTATCTATTAATTAAAGAGTCATATTAATTAACAGATAAATTATATTAAATACCTATTAATAGATTCATTATTTATCATAAAAAAATCAAAACCTTAAAATTAATATTTTTCACTTTTCCGTAAATACTAGTTTTGCTGCATAAACTAAAAATAAATTATACACGCATTAAGGGCAAAATAAATTCGACTAATTGAAGCAGTATTCACTGAGAATTGTCAAAAATACTAATCAGAAAAATAATGCACCTCAAAAGTTCTGTTTTTTGTATACTCCCCCCGCCTTACCCTATAACGGCGGGATGTAGACCCGGGTAGCGACAGTTAGTGCAGCGTCGTATCCCATCCTACCTCAACTCAAGGCCTTGCGATTACGCGAAGCCGCAATAAATTTGTGATCATATAACCAAAAATAATGTGCCTTAATCAGTGATAATTTATCCTAGTGTCATGGAAACTCAGTAACGGTGCTAGTATTCGCCGCTGAGGTATGTAAACAAACTTTTACAACTATCACCCACTCCGGTTAGGATCGATTCGCGTTTACCGCATTCTAACCTTTTTGTTGATCACGTTGACGTAAACTAAACTTAGCGCAAACTTAACCTAGAAAATATTAAGACAATCAGTTACTCCTAAAAACGTTTTCAACATCGTTGTAAATAATGTAAATTCCATTATCACTGTAAACAAAGTAAACCTTACTCAATATTAGTTACGAAATAGTTTATTCGTTTGTTTGGTACTGTACAACACTATATAATAATCGTAATGAAATTAATTAGGTATGTACACATACTGAAATACGTTTTTAGTATAATAATAAAACGTAAATGTAATACAGACTTGATTAAATTTAAAAATTGAATATTTCGTTAGTGATAAATTGACAAGGACCGACTTTTAAAACTTTTTATTCAAACTTTAAAAAAAAAATATTTAGCGAATTTGTATTTTCATATAGAAAGGTTGAATGATCCGCAATGTCCTACATAGTCGTATATATATATGTGTACACACACTCTCTCACGATCTGTGTGGGTGTGTTCACAGCGCATGTGTGGGTGTGTGTGTTAAGCGACTTAAATTTTCGCGAATGAGGGCATCCACGACTTTTTCTGCCACCAGGGCGGCGCCACTCAAAAGTGAGGTATAATATTTGACAGATTTCATAGCAGGAAAGTTAATTTGTTCGTAAAATGTAAAGGTTAATGTTTCTTTCTGTACTATTACCTATATTTTATATTAATAAGATTAAAAATAAATAAACCAAACCACAGATGTTCATAAAAGTAGAAAAAATTAAAAAAAGTTAAAAATGTGCAAATAATTAAAGAGCAAACCACTGACGCATTGTTTTGTGTATTAATATAATACTTTAAAAACTGATAAACTTTTATTAAAAACTAACTTCTCAATTAAATGACATTATGTAATAAAAAACTTTACCTCAGTGTCAACTAGCGACATCTGGTGAGCGGAAAATTATTAGCCCTCATTATAATAATTTATACCATAAAAGTGGTATTTTTATCAAATTTTGTGAAACTTCGAGTTTGGATGATGAAATAAATAATGGCTGCAAATAATCAGATAGGTACCTATTTAATTAAAAGAAACTAAATGTTATTGAAAAGAATTTTAAAATTAGAACACTAATACTTCCATCGGTTTTTATTTGCCTGACCGAGTTTCGGTTGGTCTTTTCAGACGTGACATCGTTAACACTTAGATCACGAGGCTGTGATTACGAAACTAATTGCATACTTGTCATACATATTACATATTTCATCATTAATATTTTTAGTTCTTCATATTAATGAGACACTAAGGTATTATATAGATGTATGACATACGAATATAGTGTCTTTTTCGTGTGTTGTAGTGATTTATAACTGTAACAAGACTATTAACTTCTGAAATTTCAAATTATTTAAAACTATACATAATAATAACAATAACGTACACATTGACGTTAAAATCACATACACGTAAAAATATAACAGTACATTATTTCATACTTCATATTTACATATTTCATACATTGTTTCAGTATTTCAAACCGTTTAGTTTTTCACTTACGATTCGTTCTAAAATCCACGAAGTACACGAAAATTCATTTATTTTAACTATCACTTAATGTTGATTATTTTAAGTTAACGAAAAATATCGAACGAAGAATTCGCAAAAGAAACTGTTTGACATGCATATAATAAAAGTAGGGAAGATGTAAATTTTTGATTATATAAAGTGGGCAAAGATTTGTCCCTTCCCGACTCTGCCGATCATTTCTGCAACATACATTTGCTTTGTCACTCTTTCCTCGTTCATTTTTTCTACATGACCAAACCACCTCCGAAACCAAGGAACGCCCTAGACGAAAGATTAACTACCATTGGCGATATATTGAAGATGGGCCAGATTAAGAGTACCCTTAACCGACGAACATGTATGTGTATGTATATAGATGTAAAGGAGACGAGAGAGATGTGTCAGGATTGTGCCAAATGGAAGTCCGTAGTCACTGCCTATTCCTCTGGGTGACAGGCGTGAATGTTTTATTTAGATATATAGTGACCTTGTGTGAGCTTTGGGAGATCTACATCCAGCAATCTACATACAACACTCTTGCATACATACATAATATATACATTCACAAATTATATTCAACGTCCTTATTAGCCCATAAGCATTCCACTGTTGAACACATGTCTTTCTCATAACTCGCAGGGTTGGCCTTAATCGCCACCAATGAAATTGTTAATTGCAATTTTAAGTGCTGATTTACCACGTGTTCGGCGGTGAAGGAAAACATCGTGAGGAAACCAGCATATCTAAGAAATATTTGTTTTTTAAATATTTCGAAGACATGCGCAGTCCGCTAATATTGGGGCAGTGCGGCGATCACTTCCTTGCCCTAAACCCCTCTCACAAGTGAGAGGAGGCCTGTGCCCAGCAGTGGGACGTATACAGGCTGTAACTTTGTTTGACTTTACACACAGAACTGTCCCATATCAACCACAACCAGATTCGATGATAATTGAAACCAGATTTCTTTTTATTTGTTCTTTATGACCCTGTAAAAACCGACACCTGGAAATGGGCCTCTATCTTTTTTTAACATTGCCGACACTAGGATTTTCTCCTGTATCGTGGAGGCAGCTTACATACATAAATTGTACAAGGATACACATCCAGCTCCGGTACAATTATTTGTAGGCCGTACAAATGGTTGCTCCGTGCGGGATTCGAACCCGCGGCCCCCAGCACTGCAACTCAATGCTAAGCCACTGCGCCACGGAGCCGTCATCTTTGTAGGAAGGATATGACTTAATCTTAACGCTTGGCAAGCAGATTGACTATCGCATTTCCAGACGTCTCACACCAGGCAGTGGCTGATCTGGGTCTTTTACGTCTACCGTAAAAGAGAGAGTTACCGCTATACCGTCATCTATTGAAAACAAAAATATTTTTCTGATTGCATTATGCAATGTCTCCTCTTACGACACCCACAGGCCAAAAATGTTATTTTTTAATATTATTATGAAAGCTACTTATAATGTATACGTACAAACTGATTATCGACCACGCTCTATAGAATACCAGCGTAAAATAGCTTCTCAATACTGCTGTGTTTCGCATGGTGAGTGTAAAGAACCGGATACCCTTTTTACTGGAAGTGAGCCATTCCATCTTATACCTCAGGGGTGGCAACGCATCTGCATTTTGATTCTTAATCGAGTATAGATGTAGATGTTTATGGACCACAGCATCCATTTACCATCAGGTGTAATGTAATACTTATCATTAATTCGTTAACGTTTTTATATGATAATAGACAGATTATTAGTAAATAAATTATGTATAAAAATCAAAAGATTTTCCAAGTTTAAAATTCCACAAGAATAATATTTTATTAAATTATTCGTGCAAATTATTTCATTATGTTAGCATTACGAAAATAAAACCAATATTTCTGTTTGTATAATTAAAAACCCTGCCATCTATTGACCGCATTTGCGAGAAATATTTTTAACACTCAAATTAATATGCGATATAACTAGTGTATATTTTGTTTCAAACGTCACATTTTATGAAAGTCGTGATAGGTAGGTTTTCTTTGGGCATATAAAATAAACTAATCTCTTACTTTCTTCAAAGTTTTGATAATAAGTTCTAAACTGGAACACACTAGCAATAGGTAAGAGTAAATTAAATTAGCAACAGGCTTGACCATTGAATGTCACAACCTTTCGCTTTTCGGTGCTACAAAAGCTACGCGTAGCGATAGTACAGTCTCCCGCCACTAGATTGCAGTAGACGACATGACATGTTACAAGTTTCTCTAAACATAGTTTATAACAATATATTTTGTAAAATATAAAATCAGTTATTATAAAGATGTTTTATATAATTTCTTTTACTTCTTTTAATCTATATTAAAAATGAAAATAAAAAATAAAGAGAAATAATTTCTTCGTCTTCGTTAGTAGCCTTAATACTTTCTCGTAACTGCTGGGTAGCCTTTTCCATATAATGAAAAAGTATGGATTGTGTAACAAAAATTGAAATTAATATAATATTATCCAGTGTAAGTAATAACTTTTTAAATATTAATAAATAATTTCATGTTTTACTTTTTCACTTTTATTTTACAATAATAACTACATACGAGTATAATATGTTAGAAATACTTCATGCGGTGCAGGCACTTGACGTCAAACTGACTCAGTAATTAACGGATACTTACCACACTTTCCCGCACTCCAATTAGTGATGCTGATTCTGTTTACGAAACGGGATTATATGAATTTGATGCAAAAATTCAAATAAATTTTAGCCTTTTTTAAATCATAACAATTAAGTAAGTAAGTTAAGGCAAGTAAGTAAGGGAAGTAAGGATTGTTTTAAATTAAAATTTGTGGGATAGGTAGATAGATGGTGTAAATTTAGTAATACCAGATATAAAATGTTATGTAAGGTTTGTTTTTCATAGACTAAGGGTAAAAAACGAGCACACAGTCCACCTGATGGTCCACTGACTCACTCATCACGAGATGTCCAAAACTATACGCCCGATTGACTTGAAAAAGGAATTTGTATAATTCAACCCCCTAAGGGGATAAAATAGAGCTTTATAGCTTGTAATATAATACAAACAAATATTACTACGTATTAACCAGCCGATATGCTGTCCCCAAAGGCACTGTACTTTCGACATTCATGCTGTTTCTATGAAACAAAAGCCTTTACCGTATTAAGTTGTATACTATATATTTCAGTGAGGCAGAGTCCACGCTTGCGTAAATAATTTAAATACGCATGCGAGTCAGTCAGACCTTTTCAACTTTGTTTCTAAGTATTTTATTATGTAAATAACTTTACTTTCTCACTCAAAATGGATGTGACTATATTTTTTTATAAAATTGAAGCGTAAAGCTAACCTACTGTGAACTTGATGTTAAATGGCTACTGGAGCTCATGGATAAAAGCAACCAACTTCAAAAAAGGTCACTTGTCATCTCTGAAAACTAAAATGGAATGTCTGACAGTCTAATTAATACTGGCTCTCTATATCCTTCATACAATAATGCAGTTACAACAGTGCAGTGTTGCATAATTTTGACATAAACATTTTTAAAGTTTTGGAAAGTAATTTTATAAAATAAATATAATATGTTGTATATCAGTAATCTAATATTGTCTATTTTATTTTAATCGAAAAAAAAATCCGATATAAATAGTGGTGTATATTGTTTTTTATTTATAGAATAAGGGTAACAAACGACCACACAGTCCGCCTGATGGTAAGTGGATGCTGTGGCCCATAGACATCTACATCTATCCTCAATTACCGTCACCCCTGAGGACTAGGAGGGAATACTTAATATCCAGTAAAAAGGGTCTCCGGTTCTCTACACTCACCATACGAAACACAGCAGTATTAAGCTGCTATTTTACGCTGGTGTTCTGTGAGAGCGTGGTCCTACCCCGGATGAGTCGACCCATTCATGCTACAACTATAATTTAGCTGCAGTATGTTATATATTATGAAAATGTGTTTATGTAGACACAAAAATTTATGATTTTTGAAAGGTTGCAGGTTCCGCCTGATACCAAAAATTAGTATAACCATCGCGTGTACAAGTTATTGTAAGTGGAGATAATTCTTTCGAAAATAAACCAATGTAAGGACAGTCGTTAACGTCTCGTTTGTCATTGTCGATTTCAACCCTGGGTTTGAAAAATGACTGATAATAATATATGACAATGTTTTGATATATGTTGGTACTTGAACAATGTAGAAAAAATTTATTATTACAATTTCTTTAACCGCAGTCATACAATACTCAGAGTAATTGATTGATAGATTAGTAACGGAAGGTCATCACACTCTTTATTTTGATTATCTATTAAAAATGAAGACATGAATGTTTTCTCTAAATTTTCTTAGACGACGCCGTTTTAAAAATGTAAATTGTCACCGCAGCTCCTAATTAAGTAAAAACTGACTGCGACTGTCTATTTTGCCTTAATCGGGAACAGTGTAGTATGTTATTAGTTATTACTTAGCAGTACCTCGTTACCAGTAAACGTAGTGATTATCTACTCTGATCCTGAGGTCATTACAGTTAATTTACCAACCTTATAAAATTAACATGTAAGAGTAGTTCATACATAAACTCTCACGCTGGTTACCCAGAGTAGGAGGCAGAGACTATAGACTTTAATTTGGCACGATTCTGACGCACCTCTTTCGCTTCCTTCACATCCATATGCCTACGCATACATGCTCGTCGGTTGAGAGTACTCTTAATTAATCCCATCTTAAATATACTGTGGCCGAAAAACTTCCTTCTAGGGCGTCCCTTACCGTCTATCCAACTCACTTTTGCAGCTTAAATTTGCTTTGTCACTCTTCCCTCTTCAACTACGTGACCAAAGTAGGAAAGGAATTTCTTAATTCTAGTAACTTCTTGCAAACCACACCTTTCATATATCACACAATTTATGAGAGTAATAATAATATAGTATTAAAAGTAGTACACCTGATGATAAGTGCTTGCAGCCCAAGGTCACCCAGAAGAACACCAAGGAAGAGATGAACCTTACCACCCAGATATAATCCAAGCAATGTTTTTCCCAAAGCGAACAAAACTTTTTGCCCATATTTTTATTCAAATTACCAAATCTGTTTTTACGCAAAAGTCTGTACATATTAATGTGAAAAAAGTCCGTGTTCGCAACAACCAACATCTAACATAGAAGAAACTCATTCGGCTACTGCGTGTTACATGTTGTGTACAGTTGCAAACAAAATTTTATTTAGAAACCTGTTCGTAATATTTTTTCTATTTGTAAACTATGAATGGCTAAAAACTTTCTAGTTACAAACAACTCTTAGTTAAATATTTAAATAGACAGTTAGATAGAATATTTTTATTGCACTCATAGTTTTACAAAGGCAAACTTAATGCCGAACGAACTCTGCCGGCTAACTTTTGGTAGTGTGGTGAAAGCTATGGGTAAAGATTTTTTTTATAGAATAAGAGTAACAAGCGAGCACACAGCCAACCTGATGGTAAGTGGATGCTGTGGCCCATAGACATCTAAATCTATCCTCGATTAAGAATCAAAATGCGGATGCGTTGTCACCTCTGAAGACTAAGATGGAATGCCTCGTATCCAGTAAAAACGGCCTCCAGTTCTCTACACTCACCATACGAAACACAGCAGCATTAAGCTGCTATTTTACGCTGATATTCTATGACAGCGTAGCTCTTCCCTGGTCGAACCATTCGTGCTACAGCTATAATATAACTGCAACATGGCTATACCACGTATATAAATGATACAAAAAAATACCTTAATAACGATAAATTGAAATCATATAAATATGTTTCTTTATACGAATATACATTAGAATACAAATAAACATACAATTTTCTCCTGTATCGTGGAGGCAGTTTACAACGTAAATTACAAAAACAAACATACAGACCCGGAACAATTATTAATAGAATCAGACGTTTCTTTCCGGAAATCCATTATATAAAAGATTTTGAAAATTAATTAGCTAGATGCGCATGGTGCCTGAAGAGTCTATTTCACGTGATGATGCCTCGTTTAGAGGCGAAACACGTGTCGTATTATTGACGGTGGTGTGTCTTTTCTAGTGTAGTGGTTTTGGGAGTAGTGGTGTTGGGATTAATGGTGACGGAGATAGTGCGCGCAATTGAATCTTCATACATTTTAATACGCGGATCTTACCTAATTAATTTTTAACATCTTTAAACGGAAAAATTTATTGTAGGCCATACAATAAATTTTTCCGTTTCCGTTCTGGATTTGAACCCGCTGCCCTCAGCGCTGTGTTGAGGTTATCTACGACCTAATACTATTTAACATTAGGTGGTATCTTGGTTAAGCCGGGTTTCGAACCTTGCAAGTCCGCAGATGTAGGCTATGGGTACGCTGACAATCCACGCGGAAGTCAAAAGATGGCACATTACAATATGCTTCTCTTAATTAGTAGAATCTACACAATCGTGACGATTCAGAGGCTAAGCGCTCGCCATGAATTTCACTGTATGCGAGAAAACCTTGGTTCGATCCCCGCAGGCATAAATAATACGCCAACACGCGTTGGGGTAGCAGCTAGGTGAACATTTCCTTGGCCTAAAACCCTCTCAGAAATGAGAAGAGGCCTGTAGGAGGTATGTAGGCTATCACTTTATTTTCTACTTTACACCATGCTTCAGCTAGCGAACGTAATTCAGTTTAGCTGCGTGCAGCATGCATTACAGCAGGAGTGGTGCAGTACCCCACAACAATAGTTTCACCGCATTGGTAGCTACATGACCGCTACGATGTAGCAACGTAATACGCTTTCGCTACGGATTCAGCGCGGTAACATATTTTTTTTTATAGAATAAGGGTGACAAACGAGCACACAGTCCACCAGATGGTAAGTGGTTGCTGTGGCCCATAGACATCTACATCTATCTTCGTTTGCTAATTTAAATGCAGATGCGTTGTCAGCCGTGAGGACTAAGATAGAATGCCTCTTTTCCAGTCAAAAGGGTCTCCGGTTCTTTACACTCACCATACGAAACACAGCAGCATTAAGCTGCTATTTTACGCTGGTATTCTGTGAGAGCGTGGTTCTTCCCCGGTAGACCCGACCCATTCGTGCTACAACTATACTATTGTAATAGCTGCAGCATGGCTCTACCACGTAAAAAATATTTAGTGCTACGCGTTAATATGCCTTCTAGATCTAACTCTAGAATTCCTAAACTATGACTTTTTCATTCGGAAAAAACGTCTATCCTGGTAAGAACCGGCAAAAACCCAGCAACTGCAACATACTGTAATGTAGTCATATTCTATTTAATTTTAATAATAATACTAAGTCTAATCATTATCACCATAACAGCCTATTAAAATAATGTCTCATCGTGCCGTATATGCCAGTCATTGCATTTGTTAATTTTTTTATTATTTTGAGCTATTATCAGGAAGATGATATTTTTTACGTGGTAGAGCCATGCTGCAGCTATATTAATAGTATAGTTGTAGCACGAATGGGTCGGCTCGACCGGGGGAGGACCACGCTCTCACAGAATACCAGCGTAAAATAGCAGCTTAATGCTGCTGTGTTTCGTATGGTGAGTGTAGAGAACCAAACCCTTTTTACTGGAAAAAAGGCATTCTAACTTAGTCCTCACGGCTGATAACGCATCTGCATTTAAATTTGCAAACGAAGATAGATGTAGATGTCTATGGGCCACAGCAACCACTTACCATCAGGTGGACTGTGGTCGTTTGTCATCCTTATTCTATAAAAAAAAAGATGCAGATTCCCATCACCTATCTTATTATAAATCTCATAAAAAACATCTAAAGGGCATAATATTTCTTCACTGACTATAATATACTGCCCCTAATGCCATAATAAATACCCATTAAAGTATTACCCCCAATGGTGGAAATATAAGAGGATTATATAGCTATTTATTATACCACTGCATTTCTATAGTGCGTGTTGGCGGACTTCACTCAGACCTGCAGGTTTCCTCACGATGTTTTCCTTCACCGTCGAACACGTGGTAAATCAGCATTTAAAATTGTAACTAACAATTTCATGTGTGCCGCTGAAATTTACGTCGAGCACTAAGCCCCTGACTAGCAAGGCTAGTACTAACTATTTAAAAACTTTTTTTTGTGCGAACAGCTATGCAGGTCTAATAAAACCAGTATCACTGCGATCAGTAAGATATTGTGAGCGCTGCTATGGCTATATTTTACTGATAAACCCTATCATCTTTAATGTATTGAAGGAGCATTTTCATTTCTTCTGGGCTAAGTACGTAAAAAGACAATTGATTACCACGGCACGTACGAATTATATAAACTTTTTATTTTTTCTCCGTTTTAAACAATATGCTTACTTGATATAGTTACATTACCACATGATATCGTTACTAAAAATCGCGATTACCGATAAACATCCAACTTTAATTAGGTTAGTTATTTCATACATTACAGCCCATAGAAGTTCGCTGCTGAACATAGGTCATACGTGGTAGAGTCATGCTGCAGCTATATTTATATATATATATATATATATATATATATATATATATATATATATATATATATATATATATATAGTTGCAGCACGAATCGGTCGGCTCGACCGGGGAAAGACGACGCTCTCACAGAATACCAGCGCAAAATATAGCTAGTTTGGTGAGTGAAGGGCACCGGATATCCTTTTTAAACAAGGCATTATATCTTAGTCCACAAGGGACAACGCATCTGCATTTTGATTCTTAATCGAGGATGGATGTAGATGTCTATGGGCCACAGCAAACATTTACCATTAGATGGATTGTGTGTTCGTTTGTGACTTTTATCCTATAACAAAAAATAGGTCTCTCCTTTACATTGCTACAGAGAAAGAGATTTTGTTATAGTTGCCACGCTTGGTAGGCGCGGTAAGTAACCACAGTTTTTTATAATATTCTGTTAATAACAGGAAGATGCTACTGCCCATCTTCTATTTCAGTTTCCCATTGTCGCCTCTTACGATACCCATATGGAGTAATGGATATACTTTTACCGCCACTACACGGTGACATTTCAATAGTAACCATAAAAAGTTGTAGTAAAATAATTCCCGGGAACTTCTGTGATGTGGAGGCGTTGTACATACATATATTTCATACAGACAATGGAATCGAATGCAGATGGCTCAGGACCGTACTTTGTGGCATTTCTTGGCGAGGCCTTTGTTCAACAATGGATTTGTTAAGAAATTATCAATCTTTATTTAATTTATTTTGGCAGCACTTTATGTTCGTAAGAAGCCAACATGGTGAATTTTATGTGACCATCATATAGCTTATAACCGATGAAAGAGCACGACGCTTCGAATGATACCTCTTTTGTGGAAATACGACTAGATTAGGATATAAGAGCGAACGAATTAAAAAAAAACAACTGTAAAGACAAGCTAACTTACAGTCCTTGTGATGGTAAGTGTGTATTAAAGCGTTTACTGAAAGCACCAAACAAATAACGCTTAGTCTGTGATAGATTTTCCGTCCAGTTTATTTCAACTAGCATATGTTACTTACAAGGTAACGTTATTGATTAAAACTTAAAAATAATTTCTATTTTACGGACTGGCGCAACGAAATAGATTAAAAAAAGACATTTGAAACAGCTTTTTCCTTGAAATAAAGATGATTTAAGATCTTAATATTGAAATATAAACAATACTAACATAACAAAGTATTGCAAGTACTCACCTGAGGCCTTTACTTCGCGGAAATAATAGTATTTTTCTTATATTTAAACAGATATAAGCTTTTACATTTAACAACAGTTTAACTTCAAATGGAAAATTCCAAAAATACCAAAGAAAGTGAGGAACAAACTTTCTGTCGTCAATTGTGCGTACTTCACGATGTGTTTACCTCATAACCGCCAAAAGAAATCTAGACCGGATTAAATTTCAGGAGACCTAAATCTACTGCGCATGTGCGTGCCCTGGAAGTTTACAGACGCTATCCTTTAATAGATGTCACTCTGTTATATTTGATATTATTTTATCAATGATTTTGTAGAAAACATTTAAATTATTGTATTCTATAAAAAATACACTTAATTTATTAATGAATTAACTATAATATATCAATTTACGTTGCTCTGATTTGATATTCCGTTTTGAATATTGTTGTGGACGTATGCAAATTTGTTTTTCAATAATCTTTTTTATTTTCGCTCATTTTGATTTTAATAAAACGTATATCATTTTAATAGTGTATTTAATATTAAATATTAACAGGGGAAAAGAGAATTTTCTGCGGCATCTGTGTGAAAATGCACTTATTATTATAACTAAAGTTGTTACGTCGTAGATGCCATTCGCCGATAGATCACTCTGTTATTAATTCAATTACAGGGCCCTCTGGTGTCCATTGGCCTTGTGAAAATAAAGGTTTTATCCAAATTGTGCTGCCAATAACAATAATAAATTAAATTCTTTCATTTATTTTTTTACATATTTTATAAAATTTCAAATTTATTACACATAAATTAAATCGCAACAAATTCCTGCACTGATTCTGACACTTGTGTGTGTGTGTACACATTAAGTATACAAATAGAAAAGTACTTAACACTTTTAATCTTAAAACTATCAAATAAGGTTATGTGACAAATCTTTAGATGGTTATGTCAGGGTCCTGAAATATAAGCCGCTGAGCTTATGACCCAAAGTTAACTATGTTTAAAGTATGTTATCTTTGTTATGATTAAAATAAACAAATATATAAATAAACGATTCTAATTCTCCATTATATCTTAGAGATGATTTCAACTTATTTTACGCTATTTTCGACTGTAAACCTCGTGCATATAACGCTTTTAAGATGAGTATTCCTGAATTTAGACACAAGTCTGCGCGTTTACCGCTAGAAAGAACCCCTTTGTCGTATCTCCTCGATTTCGGGGCACTCCTGTTGCTGCCTCAGCCAGGGTCTGAATGCTTTTCCTTGACATTTTGAGAAACGTACAGTTCCACAGTTACTTGAAAGGTTGGTTGAAGTGCTCAGTAGATCGAGACGGTATTCCATGCCCATCAATTGCGACTTTACAAAGCGCAGGTTCGACCTCATACGTAATATTCTCATCTCTGGGCTGGGGCAACACCGTATCAGCTCCTTCCACGTTCCCAAATCGTCGACGACTAAGGTCTTTCCGATCGGCTTGATCCACTGGCCTTGCGAAGAGACGTTGCATCTCTGAGCATCTTCTGTCGCATATACCACGGGCAGTGCTCAGAGGATTTGTTCGGATTAATTCCAGCTGCTGAATTCCACCATCGTATACTGCGACAGAACTCAAAATTCCATCCTTATCATCTCGATGGTCGACTATGTGCGATTTACGAGGAATTTTCTTTCGCCAGCGGGTTTTTCCGGCCGTTAGCTCGTTTGCCTCCCCTTACATAAAAAAATGAACTTTAATTCTTCCTTCAAGTGTATTTATATGTGTCATACTCATAATAGTGAATATGACACATATAAACTCAGAGCCGTGGTAGCTCAGATGGTTAGCGCTCGCTGTAAGTTACACAGTACGCGAGCAACCCGGGTTCGATCCCCGCCGGCACCAATGAAATTGTTAATTGCAATTTTAAGTGCTGATTTACCACGTGCTCGGCGGTGAAGGAAAACATCGTGAGGAAACCTGCATGTCTGAGAAATAAAAAAAAAATATTTCGAAGACATGTGAAGTTCGCCAACACGCATTGGGGCAGCGCGGGGGACATTTTCTTGCCCTAAAACCCTCTCAGAAATGAGAGGAGGCCTGTGCCCAGCATTGGGACGTATATAGACTTTACTTTTTTTACTTTTATACTCATAATATATATTTAAGTATAACCAGTGGAGTTTTCAGTTTGTATATTAAGAAAGCTGTATTTCACTGTCAACTGCACTGAACTGCACATTAAACACAGGTATCTCTTAAACAAAATATAAAATAAACGCTTTTTTGACTTGAAATGCCTACACTCCACAGACTATTGAAAAAGGAATACGGTTGAAACCGCGGGGCACAGCTAGTACAGTTTAAAGTGTTTCCTATTATCTCGGTGTCCTCTGTGTGCGGTTCTTTAAAGATTGTTAATATAACATTTAACTGTTAAAATAAAAAATAAATAAAAAAATAACAAATTTTTCAAATAAATAAAATTAATTACCTATATTGAATAAAATTATCATTTCGAAACCATTCTTAACAATCACGATAACAAAACACGATTTCATACCTTACCGAGTTATGGACCACCTTGAGAACCAATCAATTTTTATTCGATAAAATGACTTTACCTATAGAATGAAGTAGACGTCGCTATTACAAGGCAATTTTAGTCAAAAGAAAATATTCTTTTAATTTAGTTAATACACTAAAATTTTGACTGTATATGTCTAAAAATAAGGATTGTAACATTTATTCGCTATAAAATTAAACTTTTATCTTATATTTTATGCTGCACCTGTGGTTGAAAATTACAAAATTATCAAATCAAATAAATCATTTGCTGTGAAATATTTTTGTCTTATATTTCATTTAATTTGAAGATTTCACTTCTACCGCGTGGAAACTGCACGCATGCTTTTTTTTATTTCTCTTATGCAGGTTTCCTCACGATGTTTTCCTTCACCGCCGAGCATGTGGAAAATCAGCACTTAAAGTGAAATTAACAATGTCATTGGTGCCGGCGGGGATCGAACCCGGGTTGCTCGCGTACTGCGAAATTTACAGCGAGCGCTACCCATCTGAGCTACCACGGCTCCCAACACCACCAGAAATGTATTTGATAATAATATGGATTTATTATATCAGTAATTATCGTGAAAATTACAATTTATGTTACGGGAATATGAATTTAAAATTTTACATTTACGGTCGACTAGTGAAATTAACAATGTCATTGGTGCTGGCGGGGATCGGATCCGGGTTGCTCGCGTACCGTGAAATTTACAGCGAGCGCTTAGCCCCTGAGCTAACTTGGCTTTGACCACAAACTATTATTTAATTGACATTGGCAGTATGAACGTAAACAATGAATGTTTAATTGAATTTAATTTCTTGTATTTGTAACACATCTTCTTCTAATATTTAAATATTATTTTTGTTTGTTCGTATTTTATGCGCTGTTAATACCGTTCATCAGATTGCGCTAAAACTTTGTCAACTTATTGCTTGCACTTGCGCGAAGGTTATAGGCATAGTACAATTAACTTACAGTGGGTAGTGCGCGTTTCGTACCGACCAATTTATTTGAAAGTTATATATCAGTTCAATGCATGTATCATTCCTAAATAAACAATAAAGGTCTTCCAAATTTAAAACGATATTTCTACAATTATTTCTTCCGCGGCAACAACGCGCCGGGTACCAGCCAGTTATGCATAAATTTTAGCTATCTGCACTCCTTCTCCATATAAACTTTAGCTACCTATGCCAGGCCTCCGTCACTCTTGCTACCTGCGTGAAATAATTACCTACAATCGCGAGGCGCCCCAGGGGTAGATCGCAGTCGGGGCTAGCGCGTTCTAGGCGATTGAATGTTAAAGGTTTTTAACGCTGTTTACGTAAATAGTTTTTTGTAAATACTTGTTGAAATACTCGTCGAAATAGTTTTTGTTTAGTATTTAGTATATTTAATTGTAGGATAAAATAGTTGAAAATATTACCTATCTATTTGGTGAATTATAAAGGCAAAACGTCATTCCTACTATAATTGTTGCGGGGAAGGATGCTTAATGAGCAATTAAAAGGATTCAGATATATAATTTTTTAAGTTACCGAAGGATAATGAAAGGTGAATTTATTTCATTTTTTTGTTATATAGGTACTTATAGCGAAAAAAGAATAATGTAATAATTTGACTTCAGAAGTAATACCTAAGTACTTTATTACAATACTTAGTTGAAATTTACTTCACTACCCAAGTACCTACTTACATACCTATACTTGTCTTTGTAATTAAAATATTTTAAGTTATAATAGCACAAAATACTGAAATTAAAACTTTGTTTACAAGATTTTTAACTAAGTAGATTACGATCATATTTCTGTTAGGAATCGTATTTCGGGTTTATTTGTTGTTTACGCTATCTACCTATACGAACCAAGCATCACATTCCAAGTTGCATGCGTTGGGCATCACAGAACTCACATAGTAGCGGAAATTTGGTCGATTATAGTCAGCATAGGTACTTTACCTAAGTAACTTACCATTTCACAATGTATTTTGTTACTCTTTATTAACAGCCCTTAGTAACCACGAAAAGTCTGTCGTGACGTAGGAAGGGGAAAAGATGCAAAGTAATACGGACACTCGCGCGTAGCGATAAAGTTTTATTTAGCTTGCGTGCGCGATTTATCTGATTAATAATAACTATGTAGGCTATTAAAACATCGGCAAACAGTCAACATCAAAGGAGTGCAACTTCTGTACGTAGTACTATTATTTATTCTGTGCCTATGCCAAAGTTCACACTCCTCCGTAAACTCGCGCGCAATATGCTTAAAAAGTTTCCTTCACGTATTAATATATAGTTTTTATAATACATATATTATATATATTAAAGAAAAAAGGAACGCATTTATTAAGCATTGAAACTGTTTTTAAGTATGTATTTCGTGCTTAATTTACAGCTGCCAATAATTTTTATTTCATTCAATCTCTCTCAGGGTGTGGCATTCACTTCCAGTCAGGAAGTGAATGCCACAGTTGAAGGTGTTTGCAATGAAGGATAAATAAATTAATAAAATAAAAAAATCGTTACGCGCTCTTTAAGCTATCTCATTATTTAGAACAAATTGAAATAATTATAAAAGTTGGAACTAACCGTATAGTGGCAATGTAAGAATATTCACTACTTCCTATCGTTCCGTGGATGTCGTAAGAGACGACTGAGGGAAAATGAAACAAGAGATGGCCAGCACCTTCAGATAACAACACAAAATAATAATAAAAATCTGTGATTGCCACACGCCAAGCGTGGCAACTATGGTAAAATCCGCCCCATGAGGCCTAAGTCCAGCAGTGGACTTTTATAGGTTATAATTGAAAAGTGAGAATCGTATTATATACTTTAAACATCAGAAAGGAAATAGATAAACTAAACATGTTTCAAATTTCAGTCAATATAATGCCTTCAAAGATCATACCCGACGGTAATCCGTATCACAATAATCGTATCGTAATATCGGTATAACGTATACAGATGCATTTGCTAAGTCTAATAGCGTACGTTTTCTATTGGCTTACGAGCACTCGGATTTGAGTGTAAGACTACAAACCCATTTCCATTGGTATACATCTAGCTGGAATGCAACAAGAAAATATTCTAAGTAAGATAAAACATAGTATCCGCGAGAAATGAAAAATCAAATCTCGTTGAGCTCTTAGAGGAGTAGGACTGCAACATCCATTTCCCATTTCCTTTACATTCCGTTTGTAGTTGGAATAAGTTAAAAGTATTATGTCTAGAGCACTGTTAAAAGTATTATGTCTAGGAAAATCTTTTCTTTGAAAGCTTTATAGAAGAATCGATAAGCGAGTACGGAGAGGGAAACAGTGTGCTTTGTTACTTGTATAATTTAATTCATGTTAATGGAACTGCATATTGTTTTAATTTACTTTATATAAGGTATTCAGGGTATCTCATAGCCCAGTACATTACAGACTAGAATGTAAGATATATGACCTAAGATAAAATCGCTAGTTTTCTTGACACTAATGAATTTCGGGAAAATTGACAGTTTGAATCGGTTTCTGGAGTGAAACTCCACTTTTTATAGTTTAAGACGACTAACGAATGTAGTCCGCGTGCTGGTATGTGAATGCTGTGATATAGAAATACCCACATCTAACCTGAATTAAAAATCAAAGTGAAAATGAGTGGTCCTCGTTCTAAGACAGAATGCCTCGTTGCCAGTAAAAAAACGGTATCCGGTTCTCTATACTCACCATATGAACACAGCAGTATTGAGCAGCTACTTTTCGCTGGTATTCAAAGAGCGCGGTCCTTCCCCATTCAGCCGACCGATTCGTGCTGCAACAAGTGGCTTTACCACCTTAGAAATATTCCAATGTTTGTTTCGCAAAACTCCTGTCCTCCTTCTGTGTCCTGTTATCCCAAGTTCAAAATGAAATTAATAGCCCTATCTTTGAAACAAAACAACATTTTGTACTATTCGGCTCGTATTTCATTTTATTAACTATTTTTGATTCATCGTCTTGCAAAAAAGTACCGGGCAAACTTGGCAATTTATTCTAAAAAATATCATATTTAGTGTAGTTTTTAAAGTAGTGATTACATTTTTGCTAATTTTTAATGATTTTGAAAAACGTACATGTTTAAAAAAAACAAGATATTTCTAAATATAATTTTTTTTTTTTTTTAAATCGTTACCTCCACACTAGGATTTTCTCCTGTATCGTGGAGGCAGTTTACAAACATAAATTGCACGAGGACAAACATCCAGACCCGGAACAATTATTTGTAGGCCATACAAATACTTGTTCCGTGCGGGATTCGAACCCGCGGCCCCAGCGCAACAACTCATTGCTAAGCCACTGCGCCACGGAGCCGTCAATATATAACAAGATCTTTACTTCCAAAGGAACTCCCTGCAAAATTTATTAAATATCACTTAGAATACTGAAAAGACAGCTTATTAAGAGCGACTCGGATAGAAGCTAGCATAAGATAGGTAGTGATGACAAACAAACACAAAGTCTTATTAGTTTGAAAGGACTAGAATAGTTTATTCATAATCATAATCATAATCATATAATCACGCCTCTTTCCCGTAGGGGTAGGCAGAGACCACTTCTTTCCACTTGCTACGATCCTTACATACTTGTTTCCTTCGTCCACTTTCATTATTCCTTCATACATGCTCTTCGGTTTAGGGTACTCTTGACCTGGCCTTTTTCAAGACGTCCCTGATTTGGTCGAGAAACGTCCTCCTAGGTCTACCCTTCCAACACTTTCATTCACACTCGCCTTATACACTTTTTCGTCAATCGTTCTTCATTCATTCTCTCGACATGGCCAAACCATCTCAGCTAGTTTATTAGTTTATTACTCAGAATAATTACTAGTATTAATTTTCGTATGGAATATTGCTATTAGGGATCGCCACTGACAATGAAATATAATAATTTATTCTGCAGAAAAGAGCCACAAGTGCAATTCGTAACCTAAAACACAACAAACAAACAAAAAATTTAATGTACGCAGACAATATAATTGCATGGTTGTATATAAAACAAAAATTATTTAATTAATATTTTTTTTAATTATTATTTTTATAAGAGCGAGCAAACGAGCATGCGGATCACCTGATATAATAAGTGACTACCGTCGCCCATGAACAACTGCAACACCAGGTATTAAGCTTTTTAATAATTAGAAACGCCCCGTATCACGGGTGTTGAACCTCGTGTACGGGGTGTGTCTGTGACCTCGCGTTTGGCGGCGAACGCGGTGTGCCCTAGTGTTCTGTGCTAGAGTAGTGTCTGAGTGTGTTTAATAATTATGTTGTTGTATTTACATTTTAAACAATAATTTTGAAAAGAAAGTCCCTCTTGTTTTCCTAGGTACCAGTTCCTCCTAGGATGCAGGTTTATTATTATAAACAATACAAAGCTAGGTAGCATCATGCCGATATTTTACACTGGCATCGCTGGTATACCATACCGTCACTTGTGATGCCATTATATAGTTTTTGGTGTCCGTATGGACTGAAGAGTCATTTTTGATATTAATACGCTTATACAACCTCTATTTAGTAGCAATTTAGCCGATTTTGTAGAATCAAATTTTTTTAGTAAGTAGTCTCACAGAATACCAGCGTTAGATAAATATAATTGTATCTCTTGTCAGTCCGTAAATAGCTCACAGGCTGGACAAGGAGCTCCCTCGGTGTGGGATTTATACGAGGTTGAGCCTTGATGCAGCTATGTTGCAGCACGAATAGGTCGGTTCGCCCGGGGAATGACCACGCTCTCACAGAATACAAGCTGCTATTAGCTTAATTCTGCTGTGCTTCGTATTATGAGTGTAGAGAACCGGAAACCCATTTTACTGGGTACGAGGCATACTATCTTAGCCCTCAGTGGTGACAAAGCATTTTTGCATTTTGATTTTTAATGGAGGGTTTAATTTACTGTCTATGGGCTACAGCGTCCACTAACCAACAGGTGGACAGTGTACTCATTTGTCACCATTATTCTATAAAAAAAGAAGTTTTCAAAGTTGCAGGATGTTAACGGTAGCGCCAACTGTGTAGTTAATTGCTTTGTAAGAATATCCACTACCCCATATTATCCCGTGGGTATCGAACGATGTTGGCCAACCCGCACGCCAAGCGTGGCAACTATGACAAATATTTTCTAACCCATAGGACAATCTATTAAGGAGGCCTATGTGCAGCAGTGAACTCTTGACAGACTTTTATGAATAAATGAATAAATAGTGGCGTTTGAATTGACGAGCCATTTAGAACTGGAAAAACAGGTGATAGGTATTTTTAAAATTAAGTGTAATTAAGTAATGTTTATCTTATACTAGCGATTCGCCCCTGCTTCGCACGGATGATTTCTGGATCTCGACAACAGCGCCACATACCGGGTCCAATTGTGAATCTAAACCATCCAGGGACCCACTCAAACACACAAAAAATTTTATCAAAATCAGTCGAGCCATTTTCGAGTTTTAGCGAGACTTACGGACAGCAATTGATTTTTATATATAGAGATTACACCTTACATAAGTATATTATATTATATTACATCTTCTCGTTACGTATACCTCAAAACCTGAAGACAAGATTGTACAACCAGTTCGTGTTGCCATTGATGACTTATGGATCTGAGACGTGGTCCTTCACAACTGGCCGTATGAGGAAGTTCAAGGTTGCTCAGCGAGCTATGGAGAAGGATATGCTCGGGGTTTATCTGCGTGATAGACGTAAAAACAAGGATATCTGCAGTAAACCAGAGTAACCGACGTAGCCCAACGGATTAGTAATATATATATATAGCAATGGGCCGGCCATATAGCTCAAAGAACCGACAACCGATAGAGAAGAAAGGTTCTCGAGCCGCAGCCTCGTACCAGTAGGTAAAGTGTAGGGCGGCCCCCCACTAGATGGAGTGGCGACCTGGTAAGACATGCAGGAAGTCGATGAATGCAGGTGGCTCAGGACCGTGCTTTGTGGCATCCCTTTGTGGCATTCCTTGGTTCAGCAGTAGACTTGTGAAGGGATGTAATGAATTAATAAATGTGTGTAATAAATGGGTATGTAATGAATAAATATAAATTACATAATTATTTTTCGTCAAGTAATCAGCCAAGTCAAACATATTTTTAGCATTATTTAATTGTACGTTATAAAGCACATTTTATCTGGCTCGCCAATCTGGACGTTTCAATAATAATTCCATATTAATAATATAATTTGACGGCTCCGTGGCGTAGTGCCTTAGCAATGAGTTGCAGCGCTGGAGGCCGCGGGATCGAATCGCGCACGGATCAAGTATTTGTATGGCACACAAGTAATTTGTTCCGGGTCTGGATGTTTGCCCTTGTGCAATTTATGTTTGTGAACTGCCTCTACGATACATGAAAAAAGTCTAGTGTGGTAGAATTTCAAACGTTTAAAAAAATTATGTATGTAAAGTTACAAGTAAAGGTACACATTGAATAAAACTATTTTTACGGACTTTATCGCGCTTAGTTTTACTTATTTTTTATTCCCGGCGTTCCGGCATAGAGGTAGGTGATTGACGTTCGATATCAAAGTAAACCCGCAGTACCTGGAGTTTTTCAATTATGAATTTTGATTTAAACTGCAGATTTCCCGGAAATTGGAATTCTGCAGTTTGTGATAATAGCTTTTTTTAGAATAAGAGTAACAAACGAGCATATAATCCACCTGGTAAGTGGACGCTGTGGCCCAAAACATCTACATTTATCCTCGATTAAGAATCAAAATGCAGATCCGTTGTTACCCCTGAGGACTAAGATGAAATGCCTCGTTTCCAGTAAAAAGGGTCCCCGGTTCTTTACACTCACCATACGAAACACAGCAGCATTAAACTGCATTTTACGCTGGTATTCTGTGAGAGCGTGGTTTTAACGTGGTAGAGCCATGCTGCAGCTGTATTAATTGTATAGTTGTAGCACGAATGGGTCGGCTCGACCGGGGAAGGACCACGCTCTCACAGAATACCAGCGTAAAATAGCAGCTTAATGCTGCTGTGTTTCGTATGGTGAGTGTAGAGAACCGGAGACCCTTTTTACTGGAAAAGAGGCATTCCATCTTAGTCCTCACGGCTGACAACGCATCTGCATTTTGATTCGCAAACAAGGATAGATGTAGATGTCTATGGGCCACAGCAACCACTTACCATCAGCTGGACTGTGTGCTCGTTTGTCACCCTTATCCTATAAAAAAAAACCTTCCCCGGTCGAGACAACCCATTTTGTAGTACAACCACAATATAGCTATAGCACGGCTCTACCACGTATATAAGGCAGCTATTTCGATATTACAGACAGACACTTTAATTTTATTTATATGTGTATAGATAAAAGGAAACAACCCAATAGTTATTGGCAATTAATTTTATTTCATTTTATAAAATATTTCAATATTTCACACATAAAGCCAGCTTTATTAATGTTGCATATTTAAAAGCATAGTTAAATGAAAGGAAAACAAAATTTTAAAGTATGGATTTTCAAAATAATTAATAAGGATTCATTACTTATATTATATATTATATTATATTATAATTTTACAGCGCCAATGCTAAATAACCAATCAACATCACAAATATTTTATCTGACTAAACCTTGTAAAAACTAATTAAATATATATGTTACGACAAATAGGTGCCTTTATAAATTGTATAGGATGCATAAATTATAAAGAAGTTTAACCAAACGAAATCGCTTGCACCTAGTTGTAGCTGTAGCAACGATTTACCTATTTACATTTTAACTGTTTTTTATTTTTTATTTTCCAAGAAATTTATAATTCAATCTTCTTCATGACATTCGAATTAAAAAAAAAAACATTAAAATATTTAATATTAAATATACCCTATTTTTTCAAAGAAATGCGAATAGCAATGTGAAAATTCCAGTAAGAATAAAACTCTTCTTCGCAGTGCCGTATACTTCTTTCAGTGACAACCATTTACCTGCATTCCACGCGCAGTATCTTATTCCGTTAAAATAATGATACACGAAAGGGCCTCCTAGTAATATCTTTATAATAACAATGGAAGGCCTCGAGAGATCCAAACTTTGTATTACGGACACATAGGTATCCACGCCATTGGAGAGGAACAAAGTACCCGCAGACAGCAGTAAAGCATAGGAGAGCACTATGACACCTGAAATGAAGATAAATTGGTCTTTAGGTGAACTCGTATATAGATTTAAAAATTTAGTTTTAACAGTTTCCCTGTCCGCGAAAAAACAATAGTAAGAGATCCTTTTTACTGGATACGAGGCATTCCATCTTCATCCTCAGGGATGACAACGCATCTGCATTTTATTTCTTAATCGAGGAGGCTAAATGTAAATGTCTTTGGGCCACAGCATCCACTTACTATCAGGTGCAATGTGTGCTCGCTTGTACTTGCTGTGCCCTTATTCTATAAAAAAGTTAAACAATCGAATTGTTCATATATGACTCACGAGACAGTGGTATGGTTAAGCTATGTTCTAACAAACCTTTTAGTGAAACTAATTTTACAGATTTTATCGCGTTTAATTTTAACTTTATAATTAAATGGTTAAAATTAAACGCGATAAAATCCGTAAAATTTGTTTCATTTAATGTATATCTTATCTAGTTTGAAGAACCGTGATATTAACAGCAGGCTAAAGTATGATTTACACTAAGTCTCATATTATAATATAAATTTTGTATATATACATTTAATAATATAATCGGATCTATACATTCGTATTTATTTTAATTAAGCTCGGTTCTGTATGATGGTAACATTTATTAAAGGTATTCAAAGCTGTATAGTTCTTAAGTAGATTAGAAATGAATAGAGGAAACGTATCGTTGATTTAGAATCTCCTATCGAATTAGTGCTTTGGGAATATTTTATTTAATGTATCATATTTACAGCTCAAACAATTTGAACTAGTTTAAAGCTGACCTAATTGTATATATTAAATTTAGTGACCTTTAATTGCAAAATTTTCTAGTAATTAGGCATTTAATATTGTACTTTATAATAATACTAAAGTTAGTTTAAGATTAAGCTTTCCATTGTATAAAATGCAATTGGTGTTAAACGAGAGTTAAAAATCAATCTTATCACTTGGTAATAAGGTTAGAATTAAAATTGCCATTTGACAAAATAATGAAAAGATTCTAGTACTATTGTTTTAAAGGAAAATGTACGTACTAATTGCGCTGTAACACCACAAATGTTAAAACTAAAGGTTACAGCCTATATACGTCCCACTGCTGAGCACAGGCCTCCACTCATTTATGAGAGGGTTTTAGGCCAAGGAAGTGTCCGTCGCGCTGCCCCAATGCGTGTTGGCGAACTTCACATGTCTTCGAAATATTATTTTTTTCTTATTTCTCAGACATGCAGATTTCCTCACGATGTATTCCTTCACCGCCGAGCACGTGGTAAATCAGCACTTAAAATTGCAATTAACAATTTCATTGGTGCCGGCGGGGATCGAACCCGGGTTGCTCGCGTACTGTGAAATTTACAGCGAGCGCTACCCATCTGAGCTACCACGGCTCCTAACACCACCACAAATGTATTTGATAATAATATAGATTTATTAGATTTATTACATCAGTAATTATCGTTATATAAGAAATCATTTAATATACATAGAATTAATAATATTTCGTTTCGTAATTATCGTTATATAAGAAATCATTATGTAAACCTTTTAGGTTAAATGAATTATTAATAATATACTAAGTGGTAGCATTCCTTTTCTACCAAAGAGTTTGACTTTGTAGGTCACCCTCTTTCCTATTATTGCTGCCATATCGTGTTGTTCTGCCGCATACTGATCTGAAGGGTATAGAGAGCCAGAATAATTGCAGGCTTTGAGACATTCCATCAAGGGCCGTATTAATAAACGTTACTCAACGACGAACTCAAGTGCGTAATCATTTGATACGCCCTCATTACGAAATCAGCATCTCAAGATCGTTGCTAATTAATAAACACATAAAAACAGTATCTCAAAACGCTGTACTTAGGAATACTGTTCTGTGACTTGCACTCAAGTATACACACTTGAGAGTCGAGTTTCGTTTATTAATCGGTGTGGCACTCAGCTGATATCGTAAACCTAAACCGCATCTTGAGATATGTTTATTAATAAGATCATAACCTCAAGATTGTACTCAAGTGCGTGTACTTGAGCTGAGTAACGTTTATTAATACGGGCCATAGTCCTCAGGAATGACAACGCGTATGTAGCCTCCTTTGTTTTAAGTTGACTGCAGGTGAGCATGGGTTACAGTAGCCACTTACCATTTGGTGGATTCTTAATTCGTTTGTCACTTGAATTTTGTGAAAAAGCAATTAAGATCATTCGTATTTTTTTTGTTCTGTTTCAAATATATTTTTTGTCAAATATATTTTGTGACTGACAGACGAATTCATTTCATTCGTTACTCATGCGTTACTACGGTTTAATTAAGCCGTCTGCACTTCAAACGTATAACCTCTGTCTTTTTATTTTATAGAATAAGGGTGACAAACGAGCACACAGTCCACCTGATGGTAAGTGGATGCTGTGGGCCATAGAGATCTACATTTATCCTCAATTAAGAATCAAAATACAGATGCTTGCAGACAGCCTCCTTTCCAGTAAAAATGGTCTCTGGTTCTCCACACTCACAATACGTAACACAGCAACATTAAGAATCTTTTTTACGCTGATGTTCTGTGAGAGCGTGGTCCTACCCCGGTCGAGCCGACCCATTTGTGCTACAACCATATTATGTGTTTAGTATATTATGTGTATATTATATATTATGTGTATAGCATATTATGTGTATAGCATATTATGTGTGGTAGACTACGAATAGACCTGTCTGTTGCTATGGAGTCCGTAGGTGATTGGGAAGAATTTAGGGATCATGATATTTATTTTTATCTCATCAAAACTGATTTAAATATTGATCTAAATTATTACATAGCCAGGAGATCAATCAGGGGAAAGCTGGCTAGTACCATTTCAACCAAATTTTTACGATATTCTGAAAAATAAATTCAGTATTAGGTTAGGTTTTTATGATTTATAGTCAGAGCTTTTCATTACATCTTGTCATGTGTTCAGATGCAAAGGAATAGGGAGGTAGCTCATTGAATATTTCTAGAATAGAATACAATGAAATATTTTTTATTCAATATAGATAACATGAGTACTACTTATTGAAAGTTTAGAGTACCCTCAACCGACTACCATGTATGCGCAGATATATGGATGTAAAAAGAAGCGAGAGACACCTCTCTTGTGTGTCAGGCTCGTGCCAAGTGGAAGTCCGTAGTCTCTACTTACCCCTCTGGGTTACAGGCGTGAGACTTTAGGCTATATAATGATTACTTATATTTACGCAAACACTACACATTTAAATAAAACTAGTTTTTACGGATTTTATCGAGTATTTTAACTTATTTTATATTTCCGACATTTCGAGCAATTTACATCACCCATGGTCACGGGGGGGACTGAGGTGTTAGACCTCCCAATGCCATAGTTAATCACGGCTAACTCCAGATTAAAATTATTAATTTTTGTTCCGATCTACGCAGTATGAATTTTAAGAATCTTTATGCTATGTTATGTTATATATAACAATACGAATATTATATGATATCTATACATACACAAATTTAATAGAGATAAGGCATAATCAAGTACATATATCAAGTAGAACACAGATTTAAATAATGATCTTTCATTCGTTTTTGAATGACTATACTTTATGACATATAAGGGAAGCGACTTTCATATCGTTATAGAGCAAGATCCCAGGGCCACCAGACGTCACTTATTTTCTGACGAACGAAATGTGTAAGATTGAGTTGTGCTAGTATGTACTATGATCGCATGCCTACCTGCTAGCTTGGCTAGTGGGCCATTTTTCAGGTATCAGGTAATCAAGGTACGTAAAAACATTACTCACCTCACATTAATTCTCTCAGCTGATATGTACGTATATGTTAGATAATATCGTTAAAAATCAGTCATCAATACTCTTAGACACTTTCCGTCGGCAGTATCGCTTTGCAGACTCTTTAGTTAGTCAATTTTACTTATATTCTGAAACTTGATTTTTATATATGTTAACTAGGCAACTATTTTAAAACGTTTTACAAGAAGGCAGACCGATCGAAGGGGTCAACCATCCCCTAGACCAAATTTTAATGCCTCTGTGGGTATGAGCGCGAGGGCATTATCCACACGCATGAGCGTGAGTGAGACATGTATTAATATCTAGGCAGTTAATATTAGTTAAAGTAGTTGTCTGGCTAACAAACATAAAAATGGATGGAGCTTCAGAATGTAAGTGAAATTGAGTAATATTTTTGAGAACCTTAAAGCGTCTGCAAAGCAATACTGTCGACGGAAAGTGTCTGGGAGTATTGACTGATTTTTACGTAAAAATCAGCTGAGACAATTAACGTGAGGTGAGTAATGTTTTTACGTACCTTGATTACCTGATACCTGGAAAATGGCCCATTGGCCAAACTAGCAGGTAAGCATGCGATCATAGTACATACTAACACTACTCAATCTTACACATTTCGTTCGTCAGAAAATAAGTGACGTCTGGTGGCCCTGGGATCTTGGACTAATCATAATAGCATAATAAGTGCAAGTAAGCAAGTGTATAGGCGGCTCCTCACTAGATGGTGCGACGACTTTGTAAGGCATGCAGGATGTCAATAAATGCAAGTGGCTCAGGATCGTGTTTGTGGCATTCCTTGCGGGAAGCCTCGGTAATTAAGTAGATCTTAGTCGGAAGTGGATTTGAGAGGGGCTGTGGTAATGATGATGGTGATTATAAAAGCTATTATTAACACAAAAGGAGGAATGAAAACATCAAGTTTCTTTTTATATAGGATAGGGTGACAAACGAGCACACATTCCATCTGATGGTAAGTGGTTGCTGTGAACCATAGGCATCTACATCTATCTTCAATAAAGAATCAAAATGCAGATGCGTTGTCACCCGTAAGGACTAAGATGGAATGCCTCTTTTCCAGTAAAAAGGGTCTCCGGTTCTCTACACTCACCATACGAAACACAGCAGTGTTAAGCTGCTATTTTACGCTGGTATTCTGTGACAGCGTGGTCCTTCCCCGGTCGAGCCGACCCATTCGTACTACAACTATACTACTAATATAGCTACAGCATGGCTCTACCACGTTAAAAAAAAGTTGTGAGCAGGCACTCTTAAGCCTCATTTTTCAGAATGTCTGCTCGCAACTTGGATAACTAATATACTATTCTAGTCTAGAATGATCATTATATGCGCCCGTGAACTTATTTTTTTTTTTGTAATACCTCGTGGTTTCGGATGAAAAAGGACAGTACCATAGAGGTAGAATGTGAGAATTTTGACGCAGTTTAAATGGAAATCAATTGAGCATCTCTGATTTGCTTCCCTCTGTCACCTCTTACAACACCCACGGGATGATATGGGGTAGTGGATATTCTTACACCGCCACTACACGGTAAGCAGCAGCGTCTTCCTTATAACGACTAAAAATAAAAAACTGCGGTTGCCAAGCGTGGCAACTATGGCAAACATCCCCCCTATGAGGCAATCTATGGCGGAACCCTATGTTCAGCAGTGTACTTTATTAGGCTGTAGCGGTAACGGTAATTGAGCATAGTGCAAAACTGGGAAACATGATCGTATTTGCAAAAGCGAAATATGAACCTTAGTGCTAGCTTCTCATTAAGATATTACGAGTAGGTATCGACAATACAAAGGATAATCTTTAGACCTAATGCTGCCACCCTTTCTTTACGTGGTAGAGTCATGCTGCAGCTATATTAATAGTATAGTTGTAGCATGAATGGGTCGGCTCGACCGAGGATGGACCACGCTCTCACAGAATACCAGCGTAAAATAGCAGCTTAATGCTGCTGTGTTTCGTATGGTGAGTGTAGAGACCCGGAGACCTTTTTTACTGGAAAAGAGGCATTCTATCTTAGTCCTTACGGCTGACAACGCATCTGCATTTAAATTTGCAAACGAAGATAGATGTAGATGTCTATGGGCCACTGCAACCACTTACCAGGTGGACTGTGTGCTCGTTTGTCACCCTTATTCTATAAAAAAAACTTTTTCAGATTGTTCTCTTGTATTGTGCAAGTTGTTTACATGCATAAATTGCGCAAGGACAAAAATCCAGATCCGGAACAAACAATATTTGTAGGCCATTGAAACACACACGTGGTAGAGTCACGCTGCAGCTGTATTATGGTTGCGTCACGTATGGGTCGGCTCGACCGGGGAAGGTACACGCTCTCACAGAGCACCAGCGTAAAATAGTAGCTTAATGCTGCTGTGTTTCGTATGGTGTGTGTAGAGAACCGGAGACCCTTTTTACTTAGTCTTCAGTGGTGACAACACATCTGCATTTTGATTGTCAATCGAAGATAGATATAGATAGATGTCTATGGTCACAGCATCCACTTACCATCAGGTGGACTGTGTGCTCAGTTGCCTGTATGCTATCAAATCTACTGAAGATTGCAGCTTCATTTCCCGTCTAACAGCCATGAGATTAAGAGTGTGATCGGAGAGTTTTTGTGTTCTTCTGCGGCGGGTCTTACAAAACTTAGCTCCGACCGCATGGACAGTTTCCACTATACTTTATGACATTTAAGGGAAGCGACTTTCATATCATTATAGAGCAAGATCCCAGGGCCACCGGACGTCACTTATTTTCTGACGAACGAAATGTGTAAGATTGAGTAGTGTTAGTATGTACTATGATCGCATGCCTACCTGCTAGCTTGGTCAGAGGGCCATTTTCCAGATATCAGGTAATCAAGGTACGTAATAACATTACTCACCTCACGTTATTTCTCTCAGCTGATATGTACGTATATATTAGATAATATCGTTAAAAATCATTCATCAATACTCCCAGACACTTTCCGTCGGCAGTATCGCTTTGCAGACGCTTTAATTACTCAATTTCGCTTATATTCTGAAGCTTCATTTTTATATATGTTAACTAGGCAACTATTTTAAAACGTTTTACAAGAAGGCAGACCGATCCAAGGGGTCAACCATCCAATTTTAATGCCTCTGTGGGTATGAGCGCGAGGGCATTATCCTCACGCATGAGCGTGAGTGAGACATGTATCAATATCTAGGTAGTTAATATTAGTTAAAGTAGTAGTCTGGCTAACAAATATAAAAATGGATCTTCAGAATGTAAGTGAAATTGAGTAATATTTTTGAGAACCTTAAAGCGTCTGCAAAGCGATACTGTCGACGGAAAGTGTCTGGGAGTATTGACTGATTTTTACGTAAAAATCAGCTGAGAGAATTAACGTGAGGTGATTAATGTTATTACGTACCTTGATTACCTGATACCTGGAAAATGGCCCACTGACCAAGCTAGCAGGTAGGCATGCGATCATAGTACATACTAACACTACTCAATCTTACACATTTCGTTCGTCAGAAAATAAGTGACGTCTGGTGGCCCTGGGATCTTGGACTAATCATAATAGCATAATAAGTGCAAGTAAGCAAGTGTATAGGCGGCTCCTCACTAGATGGTGCGACGACTTTGTAAGGCATGCAGGATGTCAATAAATGCAAGTGGCTCAGGATCGTGTTTGTGGCATTCCTTGCGGGAAGCCTCGGTAATTAAGTAGATCTTAGTCGGAAGTGGATTTGAGAGGGGCTGTGGTAATGATGATGGTGATTATAAAAGCTATTATTAACACAAAAGGAGGAATGAAAACATCAAGTTTCTTTTTATATAGGATAGGGTGACAAACGAGCACACATTCCATCTGATGGTAAGTGGTTGCTGTGAACCATAGGCATCTACATCTATCTTCAATAAAGAATCAAAATGCAGATGCGTTGTCATACGTGAGGACTAAGATGGAATGCCTCTTTTCCAGTAAAAAGGGTCTCCGGTTATCTGCACTCACCATACGAAAGACAGCAGTGTTAAGCTGCTATTTTACGCTGGTATTCTGTGAGAGCGTGGTCTTTCCCGGTCGAGCCGACATATTCGTACTACAACTATACTACTAATATAGCTGCAGCATGGCTAATGCAGCAGCATACGTAATAGTAGCTTAATGCTGCTGTGTTTCGTATGGTGTATGTAGAGAACCGGAGACCCTTTTTACTTAGTCCTCAGTGGTGACAACACATCTGCATTTTGATTGTTAATCGAAGATAGATATAGATGTCTATGGTCACAGCATCCACTTACCATCGGGTGGACTATGTGCTCGTTTGTCACCTTGTTTCTCTAAAAAAACCTTTCCCTTTCATGCGGAGTTTGAACCCGCAGCCCTTAATGTGTAACATTGCAAAGCCACTGCACCACGGAACCGTCGATTTCGATTCATTTTGATTTGTGATGGATTTCGATTAATATAATCCTAGGACTTCCACAAATTTATTGAATGGTTATTTAACTCAATCAATTCTGAAGATGAGAAAGTCTTTCTAATAACAATAGTTTGAATCATATAGAGATTAAGTTTAAGCCACCTTCTCCAATCATATATTTCAGCAAGGTTCTTAGGCCCGTATTAATAAACGTTACTCAACGAAAAACTCAAGTGCGTATTCATTCATTTCAGTCATTTGATACGCCCTCATTACGAAATCATCATCTCAAGATCGTTGCTAATTAATAAACACATAAAAACAGTATCTCAAAACGCTGTACTTAGGAATACTGTTCTGTGACTTGCACTCAAGTATACACACTTGAGAGTCGAGTTTCGTTTATTAATCAGTGTGGCACTCATATGATATCGTAAACCTAAACCGCATCTTGAGATATGTTTATTAATAAGATCAAAACCTCAAGATTGTACTCAAGTGCGTGTACTTAAGCTGAGTAACGTTTATTAATACGGGCTTTAATAGTGTCATTGATGGAATAGATTATTGAGTGATAGATGTGTGGCAGAAAATTTAGAGATCATTTGCATACAAATAAAATAGAATAGAATAATTTTTATTCAATATAGATTACAGGAATACTTATTGAAAGTAAATTAATTTTTTAATTTTACCACTGGTTCGGAAAAAAACCTCTGTCCTGGGAAGAACCAGCATGAAACCCAGCGGGTCTTTTTTAAATAAAAAATGTTTAAAATATATTATTATTTTATACAATTAGTATAAAGACATTAAAACAGCATGGTAGCGATCACCTCATTCCCAGGGGTTATTATCAATCATGTACTCTTTAGTAGCATAATAACTCTTACTAAACAATTTTTGCTTTTATTAAACAATTTTTTGCAAAGCAAAAATTGTTTAGTTAAGTTAACTTTAACTTTAACTTAACTGAATAATTTTTCATTAATAAATGGTAGAGAGAAGAAATTAGTGGAGAGAAATAAAACTATTGAGTACAGAAAAAAAGAAGAATCGACAAGCCAACCTCGTTAGTTAACAAAGGAGAATACCATATTTTATTTCACGAATCCTCTAGTACGCACGCTGCCAGCAACCACGCAAATATCTTTAAAAATATTCAGTTGCCGCTTCTTTGGTAACCGTTAAGTTTTTACGCGTGCACTGTCATATCTATTATGATTTTGAATATTTTCCTTTATATAAGTTCATCTTGTTTAAGTCATGAAAAATCCTCTAAACCCGAGTCCTATACAAAGGTTTAACAATAAAAACAAGTTGCCGCCTTTGCGATAAAATTCGACGAATTGCATGGAAAAGCACTGCATGTTAATTTTAGCATCGCTTTGATCTTTTTGCTCATGTCTGTGTTCGAAGTACTGTTACTTTGTACACAGGCGATTTGACGCTTGCCGCTATAAAATTTCAAACTTACCTTTGTAAATAGAAACACCGTAACTTTCACCCGTCATCCGCGGGGCTAGTGGCTTTGACGTTACGCTCTTATCGTGGTGTCAGTTTAAACTATCTTCTTCCATAATAAATATAGAAATTTTATAAATGAAATAACAATACTTATTTTAAATAAGCCAAGTGAAGGAATAACATATAATCCAAGTGATGGAACGAAACCAACACGTAAAATTGTTTTAAATCATTTTAGTATCGCCAACAGGACGTACAAAATACACGCGTGCTACAAATATGAAGGGGAGACTATATAGACATATATATGTAGCTCCAGAGCTATTTTATCGCGATTTCGATGCGCGAGAATTGATACTTAAATACGAATAGTATATATGCTCGGAAAAAATATGCGCATACATGAAATACTCAATTAAATTCTTAATAGAATTGATTTTTAAGATACTTTATAATAATCGAGATAAACAATCATAATTTAATCGCCGGGAAGAAATATTGACGTCTGACTTCTCGATATTTAACATTTAATGCGCGGACAGGTGAGGCGAGAATCACTCGCACGGGGTGGACGGTTGTTGTTATTGAATTAGATTCTTAATCATCTACATTTTTATTTAGATCCTTAATTTTCTGATAAGATGCAAAAACGTTTGAAATAAAGTAACTTTTCATCCACTGAATGTCGCACGCTTACTTTGTGCTGAATAAATATGCATGCAGCAGAGCAGGGAGTGCTAAAAGCCTTTTATATCCATTACATTGAATTTAGTCCGGTCAAATAAGGTCTGAAATCAATTTTGACACTCAACCTCTCATTTTGGATATAATGTAGTGGAAAGCACTCGCAGGGCATAACAAATGTAGTTTGAAAAACCCAAAAGTGCACGCCTCATGAGCGTTTCATTTAATTATGATGAAAAAAGTAAAAATAGTGACGATAATTTTTACAAGAAAAACAAACAGAGAATCTGATCGGCTAACATTAATAATTTTAAACAAATAAAAAATCAATAGAGATCCTTCTTAGAATATATGGAATCTTATTTAATACTATATATCTCAATCTATTGCTTACATTTCTATTAAGCGAGAAGACTCACCGACGCACAGACCAACGGACGGCAGTCCATATATTTTGCCAATTACATATTTTGTTATGTAATCTAAAGAGAATCAATTACAAATTAAACTAATCTTATAATTCAATGTCTGTAGTTATTGTGACGTTAATAATATTTGATGTCTAGCTAAATGTATAAGAACGATTTTATGTAGCGAAATTGAGGTATGGCGACATATCGAGAGTAGAGCACTCCCTCACGTTGTGAGGCGTGCAATATAAACTTGGACACATTTTAATATTTCATTACCAATATTTACAATCTATATTGTTGCCTCTTTTATAATAAAAAGTTTTGATAGGAGATCTTCTCGTCCGACAGCTTTTAACCACTCTTGCCGTCTGAAATAATAATAATAAAAAAACATGAATCTCCGTATTTAATTTATAAACGTTATTATTCAATTATAAACATTATAAAATAACTATTCAATCACTTATAGGTGAGTTATCTATCTACCACATTAAAAATAATAAATTATAGTCAAGTTACTACTTACCTAGTGGTCTTTGGGATAATTAAAAAAAAAATTACTTGTTCTGATACTGTTCATACAAACAGTACAGTAAACCATACTAACACTTTTTAATATCTCATGTGACAGGAATAATTCTTTGAAAAATAAAATTTTACACTTATTATTCTTTACACAACCCTGACTTTGAGCACTGGCCGAGCCGGTTTAAAGCAGTTTCTCTTAGTACGTGACGAGTCGCCAGTTCTCACGTATACTTGATATTTATCGACATGTCACTACGATAAGAAATGTTATTTATACACAAGTACTTTTAGGTACATACTTGCTTGCAAATAACATGGAACACATAATAAAGGCCTGTTAATTCGCACACGAGATTTCTTTTTTCTATCAAATTTTGTCATAGATCTTAACATGTTTCTTATAATTTATCCATTATTCTTCTTCACTAAGCCAATAAAAGTAAAATTCTACACGCGCCCTCAAGCTTGTAGTAGTAAAATATCATAGCGCGGTTGTATGAAGCTTTGCCTCCGTACGGTACGATTTCTTTACTCATGTGGTAATGCTTTCTAAGGTGCATTAAGGAATAAATCCATAGAATGTAAGTACCAGCAAATTTTACAATTTGCTCCAATTCGCTTTGCGTCTTCCATTAGAGTTATTAATGCTTTTCAAAATATTAGCAAACAAATGAAACTGTCTAAGTGGTTCAAGTGAAAGACTAATGAATGCTATACTAGATTGCATCGTTTGTAAAATGTATTTCAGTTTGATTCAGTTTACTGAGCAATTGCTGATCTGCGTTGATAATGTCATGTTTATTTGACCTTAACATAAACTAATCAATATATAACTATAATCAACTAGTTGTAAAATTCCCTCCACATAACAACCGCAATCAGATTGTGTCTAAGGAGGTATCCGATTGCACATAAATTGTTGTACGTATAAGCACAGAATAAATAATAGGTGTAAGCTATTCCTCTTCTATTATATAATCGATCTAACCAATAATTCATTTAATACACATTTTATACTGTTTCACTTTATCGAGATCATCTTACAATCAAATGTAGTGTTGGATACTTGACGGCTTGACGGCTCCGTGGCGCAGTGTCTTCGCAATGAGTTTCAGCACAAAGGGCCGCAGTTTCGAATCTCGCACGGAATAAGTATTTGTATGGCCTAGAAATAATTCTTCCGGGTCTGGATGTTTGCCCTTGTAAAATGTATGTATGTAAACTGCACCCCCATTATACAGGAGAAAATCCTAGTCTATCCGACCGGGGAAGGAGCACGTCCTCTCAGAATGCCAGCGTAAAATACCAGCGTAGTGCTGCTGCGTTTCGTATTGTGAGTGTCGAAAACCGGAGACCCTTTTTACTGGAATCTAGACATTCCAAGTTAATCATCAGGGATGACAACGCATCTGTATTTTGATTCTAAATCAAGGATAGATATAGATGTCTATGGCCCACAGCATTCATTAGATGCACTGTGCGCTCGTTTGTAACTCTTCTTCTATAAAAAAAAACATTTCGTACCGTGGGTGCTGTAATGGGTGATAATGGTAAATGCCAGAGAAATCTCATGGCTTCCGATCGACGGTGATATTACCGGACCTGTGACGAAGGTGTTCCTCGTTATAGATGCAAGACGACTGGTATTAAGATCGCCAGTCAAATTTAAGAGGATATGTGGGCTGCAAAAATATTGGAGAATAGGTTTTTAACGATCTATTGCTATCGCGCTGTGCAAAACAACAAAGCGAGGCACCCGAAACAGACAGCTATAGCTCTTAAGAATTATATACATGTATGAAATCTCGTATTCCCCTATTTCCTCGTTCAAAACGAGACTGGTTCTGTTTTTAACCCCCGACGAAAACAGAGGGGTGTTATATGTTTGTAGTGTGTATCTGTGTATATGTGTGTCTGTCTGAGGTATCATAGCTCCTGAACGGATGAACCGATTTTGATTAAGTTTTTTCGTTTGAAGAACACTCTCGATTAAGACACCTTAATCGAGAGTGTTCTAGCTATGTTTCAAGAAAATCTATACAGTCGTTTGAATATCATCAGCTCTTTTTGTTTTGGGGTTCCAATTTTTTTATTTAAGTTATTATTTAAAAATAAAATAATACAATGGTTGTGACTATATCAATAAGTTTTTATATTATTGCACATCTAAAATTCGTTTGCTGGATGTCTAACTACATAAAGCAACACGGGCCGCCGACGTACCGGACGGGAGTGGCCATACGCAGGCGTTCCCCTGTGCTAAAGTATAAGTCCAAATATGACACAGCGACCCTATGTTTACAGTAAAACTTATTGCAACCCCACTGCTCACTAGACTAAATTTAGCTGCGCGACTGAATCGACGTTCTACAAAAATGCCAAACTGTTCAGTTTTTTGCTGCATAAAGAGATCTGCCGCGTCAAATTTACAAAAAGATGGCGTTACCTTTCATATGTAAGTAATTCTTTATAATATTAGTACTATTTATTTCTTACCAACTGTAAATAGTTATCGATAAAAATGGCAAATAGCAAATATGGTCTGGTCTATGCAGCCATGTCTCCTGTTCATATAATAATTTTTGAGATTATTTTTTCCGATTTATTTAATATACATAATATATTGTATTAGCTTTATTATAACATAGTTTAATATTAAAATTGCATCAAATTAAATATAATACAATACTTACGAGTATTAATACATTATATTAAAATTACTAAGTGTGAATTCGACCATATTGTTTTTTTATTTATTTATTGCAGGTTTCTTAAAGATCAGAGTTTAAAGGATATATGAAAGAACTTTTGTAATAACAGGCTTACCTGACTTCCCACAAGAAACAGTGTCATTTGCTCAGATCATTTCCAGACATCTAACTTGAACAATAGAAAGCGATTGATCGAGGGCACCAAGCCAAGTTTAATACTACACTGTATTTGTTCCATAAGCTTTTTTATATCATGGAGAAGGCAAACTAGCGTACAATTAAACTGATGGTATGTAAACTGTGGCCCGTGGACATTTACGATCTCTAGGCCAACAAACGGCTACAGATTGCAAACGCGTCACCAACCCTGAGGACTAAGATGCAATGCCCCGTGCCACCCGTAAAATGTTGAATATGTAGTATAGTGTAGTGTGGTTAGTAGTAGTTGTGAGATGAAGCTCAGATTTCTACACTTCAAAAAATGTACAATGTTAAATGTAATTTTCCAGAGCCATCAATTATCATATACTCTACCAGATGCCAGACTATCATCAAATTTTCTTCAGAATCCGGATGATAAAATTTTGATAAATAAAGAAAAACGGATGGTTTTTGAAAAAATCGGCGTTAAAGAAACAGAACTTATTAAGCGTCAACTTAAGAAAAAAAATTACAACGTGGGAAGCTCTCACGAGCTAAGTATTCACCACAACTGCGATGTTTTGTTTTAACTCTCTATGCTGATACAAGAATTTATTTCTTAATGGAAAAAGCGAACCCACAAAAATGTATTTGTTATATATGTATACAAAACTAATCCATTTCAAAAACCAGTGACAGATAAAACTAATACTGGTTCTTAAAATTATATAAACATTAAGTTTATTAGTTGGTAATTATAGTGGTAATAAATAAAGTCTTATCTTTATTATAATATCCACCTTTTCATCGATAATGCGTATCGAGTTGTTGCATGCAACTTGTCAATGTAATTGCGTCACTCCATTACACTGTTATGACACGGTATATATAATCTATGTCTGTGTGAAATTTCGAATGTATTATTTTAATTGTTATGTGTGAGTTTCGTAGTGACAGACGATTATTTTTGTGTGGGAGTCTGAGAAAGTGTGCGTAGCGCAGATTTCCCCCGGAAAAAATGACAGTTTGGTATCGGAAAATAACGCTATGGCTATGTCTAAACACGTAATATCAATATGTCAATATGATTCAATATGTTTTTCTTTTATTTTATACTAGATAGTTTTGTGGTTTGTTTTATACCCGGCGCGTTGCATCCGCGGACGAAATAATTGCGTAAATATCGTTTTAAATTTGAAAGAGTTATATTGTTTAATTAGGAATGATAATACGTTCATTGAAGTTGAATAATTTATAACTTTCAAACAAATTTGTCGGTACGATACGCGCGCCACCTACTGTAAGCTAACTGTACTATGCCTATAACCTTCACGCAAGTGTAAGCAATAAGTTGACAAAGTTTTAGCGCAATCTGATAAACGGTGTGGCAGCGCATAAAATACGAACAAACAGACATTAGTTTTTATATATTATATATTCGTTAAATTTGTTTGCTGGATATCTATTAACGGTGTAATAACTAAGCTTTTTATGTAATTTTTGGAGGTTCATAGTTTATAAGCGAATTCAAAAAACAAGTATGTACATTCATCGATGACTGGAAAACGGCTGAAATTATCTAATTAATTTCTTTATTCAATAGGCAATAATACTTCAGGTCCCATATAAATTTGAAAAAAAAACCCATCCCTAAATGTGAAAAAATTGGGTATGAATATTTTAATTTAAACGAAATTGTAGTGTTACCTTGAATATGTGGTATTTCTAAGAGCACTCAAAGAGGTACACTTATTAATCTAACTCAAAGGGCCTCTGAAGTCGCAGCTTTTTTCTTTTTATTCTTCGATATACTATGTTTTGGCACCGACCTCAAAAGCTGATATGGAACTTATTTTATACTTTTTTATTTTTAAAGTGGAATTTACTTCTTATTAAAGTTTATTTTAAAAATGAACATGGTGGTGGAAGTGGACGGTAGACATCTAGTATCATATCAAGTAGATTTTTACAGGCCGATAAAGAAGTTACGCTGTACATGATTGAGCTACGCTGAAGCTATATTATAGATGTAGCATGAATGGGACGGCTCGACCGAGGAAGGACCACGCTATCATAAAATACCAGCGTAAATGAGCAGCTCAATACTGCTGGGTTTCGTATGATGAGTGTAAAGAACCGGAGACCCTTTTTTACTGGAAACGAGGCATTCTGTCTTCGTTCTCACTGGTGACAACGCATATTTATTTTGAGTTTTAATTGAGAATAGATGTCTATAAGTCACAGCATCCACTTACCATAAGGTGTATTGTGTGCACGTTTGTCACCGTTATTCCACAAAAAAATAGAACTATTAGGTACATTAATCTTCACAGTATTTTTAACACAGCTTATTTAAATTTTAAACGTAAGATCGTTTTCTTAGTCCATTGAACAATCTTCGGCCAATTTTAATGGATTCTGTAGAACGGGAAATACTCGACATGATATTGCGATAAGAAATTGAAACAGTTGAGATTAAACTGAAGAAGGAATATCTTTATTTAAAAGTGGACTATTCGAGAAATTTACATTGACGGTTTGTTTTTTTATGATCTCATTGGAAAAGATAGTTATTATAAAAATCAATTGCTATCCGTTAGTCTCGCAAAAACTCGAAAATGGCTCGACCGATTTTGATGAATTTTTGTAGGATTGTGTTCGAATGGGTGATGGTTTAGATTAACAATTGGATCCGGTAGATGGCGCTGTTGTTGAGATACAGGAATCACCCGGGCGAAGCCGGGGCTAGTGTGTCTATATTTTGAAATTATAGTTAGCGTTACAGTCTGCCGAGCCATAACCTCAAAGATCGGCATCCAGCCTTTTTTTTACATGTTTTTTTGTTTGTTTAGTTTTTATCTCTTATGCCCCATTACTATATTCAAGAAACCTATGGGTCACAGCAATCACTTATCATCTGGTGAACTGTGTGCTCGTTTGTCACCCTTTTTTATTTAAAAAAAAACGTTTAGTTCTCCGTAAAGATCCGTTTTATTACATACGAGGTGCAAGAAAAAACAGTTTATACTACAAACTATTCATTCAGTAATTTAGGAAGCCTTAAACGAAAAAAAAAATTAAAAGGCTCATAAATAGCTGAGCTAGTATTTTATTAAGAAACGAGTTTTCATGCACTTCATTTACTGCAAAACGGCTCGTAAAAGAAAACGAATCATTTTAAAATATAGAATCAGACAAAAAATAGCATTAGACATGGCATTCCGTTCACTGACAAGTATTATAATTTAAAATTGGCTTGACTATTAATGATATCGTAATGGTTGGTTTATTTTAAGGTTTACTGTTTTTTTTACAGAATAAAGTAAGGAAGGAATAACGGATGACGAACGAGTTCACATAGTTCACCAGACGTTAAGCGGTTGCTGAGACTCATAGACCTCTACATCTATCCTCAATTACGAATTAAAACGCTTCCTGAGTACTAAAATGGAATGTCTCGTTACCGTGTATAAAGTGTCACCGGTTCTCTACACTCATCATACACATTCACCATGCACCATTCATTACGGATTTCCAATTGTGGATCACTACAATAATAAAAAATTATCAACGCTCATTATTCCTCATAGGTGACAACAATGCATCTGTAGCCTTCTTTGTTTGAAGTTGGTTCCAGGTGTCCATGATCTGCAGTAGTCACTTTCCATCAGGTGGACAATTAGTTCGTTTATCACTACATTTTTATAAAAAAAGAATATTAAAAAAAAATACAATAAATTCAGATTTCTAGATCGCATCTCATATTATAAATGTAAGTATGCCACTAAATAGATATTAGTTTATAAGACTGGACTGTAAGATATCTGAATGCATGTAACGTGCGGAAATTGTAAACGCTATCATTCCACAAGTTCAAGACTTAGAGAAATATCACAATAACAGAAATTCTTTGTTTTTAGAGTTGAAAAAATCGGAGGATTTATATACGATCTGTTTATTAGTATTCGTTATAATAAAGAATTGTTTCTATTATAGTTCCATCTGAAATATTACTCACATTTACGTTTATTTTTTGTTTTTAATTAGTTTGTAGGCAAGAGATGTACACTAACCAACCTAATTGTTTCCTTTTTTAAGGATCGTTTTATATACTTACTATTAAAATACTTACATGTTACATACTCTTAAGTATTTATATTTTCATTAGTGTTTTTTTATTCATTCATTTAAAATCTCTATCTATCTCTCTCTCTCTCTCTCTCTCTCTCTCTCTAATTCTTTCTCATTTAATTATTAAACAAATACATACGAAATTGATCGTCACAAAGCACGGTCATGAGCCTTCTTCATCCTTAAGAATAAGAAGAATAGAATATCGTTTATTTCTTAGTATAATATGGTAATTACACACGTTGAAATTATAGAATGGTTCACATATGCTACCGTATCCGGTGTAGAAATATTACAATTAGAATAATATTTAACATTTAATAATACTTATTTGGACAAATTTATACATTTACAACATTATATAGGAATTATTAAATGTAGATATATATTATTTTTATTTATTAATACAATATTAGAGCATTTATTTATGTATATAACTTATAAATTTGTAATCTATGAAATCGTTAACAGAATAGAAACAAATATCCAAGAGCCAAGAAAATATTGCACTTTTAAATTTATTTATAGGTAGCTGGTGGATAGGTCTGATCTGTGGTGGCAGCTCATTAAAGGTTGTTATTACCATGCAGTGGGCGTTACGACTATACAAATGAAGTGTTTGGGATGGTGCCACTAATTGGTTTGGGTTTCTGTCTTGGATCCTTTTGGAAACACGTTCATTTATTGGAAATAGATAGGAATATCTCTTAACAAAGAAACAAATTTCAAAAATATAGAGACAGGGCAGTGGAAGTATCTTTAATTTTTGAAATAATGGCTTACAATGATCTAAATAGTCAGCGCCACACATGGCTCTAATACATTTTTTTTGCTTTACTAATCCTTCGACCCTCTGCATTTTTCATCAAGTTGTCACTCTCTGATGCTTATTGATAACCTGTCTTCCCCATCAGTTCAGTTCTTATTCGTCAATTCGTATCAGCTATATTGCCGACCTAATTGCAAATTGCAAATTCATCCTACCAAACCATTGAGCTATGTCCGTTACTTTCGCTCTTCTGTGGATGGCCTCGTTAAGGATTTCAAACGGCAATCCCCAGTATAGTTCGCTGAATGATTTTGCGTTGCCTCGTATGGCACTGAGGGACGTCATTATAAATAATGATTCAAAATGAATACTAATTTTAACATCAATAATATTCCCGTTCAGCGCACCAATCAAGCTTAATAAATAATAATTTATGGATGATAATAACCCCTGGGAATAAGATGATCGCTACCAATATTACACAATATTTAACAAAAGAAATTTGTTTTGTGTTGTAAATTATTGTGTAACATAATAGCGGCAGGCTATCCCAATATTAGCTATAGTAAAATTAACTTTAAATAGTCAAATTACTATATCTAAGTTCAGAAAAAAAATGTCATAGATACGTCCTTTATTGAGTGATATTAAAGGTTCAAAACACGATACATTGTACTTTGCTCGATCGAAAAAAATCCGAAACAGTGTACGCATATTTAAGTTTTTGGCCTCTTAAACTTAAATATGCGTACAATGTTTTTCTGATGATGAAGATGCTTGAAAATTATTTTGTTTGAGTAATCACACATTACATAAATAAAAAATAATAACATAACAACTGGTCCTGGACAGTATTAGCAATTAATTGAAAAAAATGGGTTTTATTGTTAAAAACCTTAGAAATTCAATTAAAAAAAGGAGCAGACTTCGTCTAAGACAAGTTATGCTTAACATGTTCTAAATGATTTAAGGTATCATTCCTTTCAGGCTTTGCACCCATCTTCCAAACAGCCTGTATAATAAGAGTGACTTTCAATAAGTATTATTTATAATCTATATTAAATAATAAAGTATCTATTTCTATTTATATATCTTAATATACTTGTATATTAGTAGTTCTTGGAATGGCGGATTCGAATCCACTAATTTTGCAGTCCGTACCGTTACCGTCCGTCCGCACGTATCTAACCATTAGGTTATTGTTGCTTACAACTAAAGGCAATTATAATTTATTCACTAATAATTTAATTTATAATTTAAGACTACTTACCAGTAATTCGCTGGACTATAGAAGTCATGGCCGGTAGGGTTGGTGCATAGATAGTTAAATGCGGTGACATTGGCCTCTTCAGTTCCATGTTCTTTAGGTCATGGGGCTTGTCTGGTGGAGCCACATAGGGCTTATAAGATATGGAGTGTTTGCTCCCTCCTGTGTTTCCTCCTCGAGCTTGGCCACCGCACGCCGACGTGAACGTCGTTACTGCTTGGAGACAAGGTGTCCCTTTGTAGACGCTGAATCTGAAAATGGAAGACATGCTGTGCAAATCAATTTACAGTTATATTGTCAAACGTATCCTATAAAAAAACGTATGTTTCAAAACTTCGTAGTTAATATAACAGCATGCTTATTGTTTGAGAGTTTTCATAGTTAAAGTTTATATGAAGAAGGAATACAGCAACCTAAAATTTATATATAACTAGGTGGTACCCGGCGCATTGCTGCCGCAGATATATTTTTTTGTGGAAATATCGTTTTAAATTTGAAAGAGTTATATTGTTTAAATAAGAACGACGGCTCCGTGGCGCAGTGGCTTAGCAATGAGTTGTTGCGCTGGGGCCGCGGGTTCGAATCCGCACGGAACAAGTATTTGTATGGCCTACAAATAATTGTTCCGGGTCTGATGTTTGTCCTCGTGCAATTTATGTTTGTAAACTGCCTCCACGATACAGGAGAAAATCCTAGTGTGAGGGTAACGTTTTAAAAAAAAAAGAAAGAATGATAACACATTCATTGAAGTTGAATTATATATAATACATATATAACTTTCAAATAAATTTGTCGGTACTATACGCGCGCTACCTACTGAAAGTTCCATAGCTCGGAACGCAACGAACACAAGAATGATGAAAATAACCATCCCAACTGGCGCACGCACCAAAACTTAACTACTTTGATACGCGGTAAAAAACCGACACCAGATGGCACGGCCCGCTCCACGTTTGAGCGTTCCAACGAACAATTTTGCGCGCATTCCAAGGCGGTACCTATCCATTTCGCGCGGCTGGAACGCGCGCCAATGTTCGAACTCTTGGAGCGTATAATCGATACGCGGGCTTAGTACTAGTGGCGGTGCCCGTTCCTTCTCTAAAAACTTCCAAAAATGACAAGCTTCTACGTCGGTAATATGCCCAGCAGTAGGAGGTATATAGACTGTTACTTTACTATACATTTTTTTACAAACTACATATCATTAAATTTATATATATTTATATTTTAAGAAAATACAAGCAATGCTATACTACATTACAAATATTCCCTTTAACCTTAAAAACCACCATCAGGTAAGCTTAAAATTGTTGTGTTAAGAGTGGAGGATTCGATCCCACGACATTAAAGTTCGCCGCCTGCACCCTTAACCTTTAGGCTGCCATCGCTTCCAATAGTCGTGTTATCAGTGGCGGATTATCCTTAAGGCAAACTAGGCACATGTCAAAGGGCGCAAGATTCAAAGGGGCGCGCGCGAATGCTCTAAGTTTTTCTTGCCTAAAGGGATTGAAAAAATATCCTCGCTCAACCATAACAGATAAAATATTAAATTCGTTAGGGATACTGGTGAACCAAATATCGCAAAACAAAAATGTAGACGAATACATTTTAACAAATGTGATTGGATAGATAATTTTTTGTTTTTTGTGTTCATAGCATTATGTATATTTATTGACCGCATGGGTATTGCGCCTACATGGTCACAGATCAGCACCGCACCTCGCTGGGTTCGGACAACGAGGTGGGTGTATCTGAAGATGGTGACGTGCGTGACCTTGAGGGAAGACGTTCGATTTCGCATTACATTACAGTACGTACGGATGAGCGCTGCGCGCTCACCGCCCTCTATCGCTAAAACGGTTGAGCGCATGAAAAAATGTTTCCATTAAAATGTGTCGCAAATTTTATGCTCTACAATTTTTATAATAAATGTTAACATCATTAGAGCAATAGGACCAGAGATAATTGCGAAAAACTGTTTTTTTACCTTTGACCTTGAATAACTTACTTGAGACTTTTGAGACAACTTTTAGAACGCCAAACTGAAGGTATATACGAAAATTTATCTCTCATTCCGAGGTTGATCCCTTTTTTATGCTAAAGTGACTGGACTATAAGGAGAACCGCGTGTACAGAGCAATTATTGCGTTATTTTGCTTGCATTTTTCACTATCGCATTTTCCTGTTTTTCCCAATAACTTTATTTCCCAAAACAAATACATCACGCAATTATGTTTTATACAAAGAGTAACTTTGACACATTAAAATAACACAAAAAACGGTTTATTCCGTTTATCCGATAAACGGATACTCGGAAACGCGTGTTCATCTATCCACCCCAGACGGGGTGAATAATTGGAATTCACTTTCATTTATTCTTCCCACTTTTTACTCCAAGTACAGTTCAACTCATATACGTTAATTATTAATAAAATTTTAATAACCACAAATTTTATACAACAAAAATCATATTACGTATTGCCTTTAAATTAAATTAAGCTTCCTCGTTTTAAATAATATTATTGCGTAATTTATAAATTCTACAATATGCCCAGGAAATTACCAACACTAATTTCATTATTGAGTAGATGTGATTTGATATCTTGGATGAATTCGTCACTTTTAATGTACATTTGCAATCGTTTTCTAAATTTCTTTGCTACAACAGATGTGTTACCGAAAATCTGAGCGTTTTTTTGCATTTTGCAAGCAATTTTGTGGTCTTAAAATGCTTCTAACATAATCATATTGCACTTATACGATAATATGAGTAGCTGTATATCAAGAAAACACTCCAATTAATCCATTGTTAATAAAATGATTTTCAACTTTTATAAGATTTATTGCCGTTAAAAATTTAAAGGCAATGTCATATATATTTTTTAGAATTTGATAGACAAAGGACAAATGTACCATATAGCCTATATGGATTTTATACTTTGTATAATTGATTTATTTTGGTAATTTTTTTAAAACTAAATGAGGCGTGCACTTTTGAATTTTCCAAACTATTTTACCTATATAGCAGTATGTCAGGTATTCCGCTTAAAATATTTGATAGGGGGTTGAACAGAATAAATAAAAAAGGTTAAAATTATACGTTGGTTCTGCTTATTCAACCGCCTCGTTGTCTCCTCACAGATGTGCAACCGACAAATATTTACATTTATTATTGCTGTTTGTTAATAGTCTTTTGTTGAATTTAATGATATAATGAATTCTCATCCTTACATATAATTCAATTAAAAATCGTGATGAAAGGGATCATATGGTTATTAGAATTCAATTTTACTTAAAGCGTCATACAATCTTTCCCAATATTTCAAAATAATATCGAGTAATATCATGTTGCTGGGTGAACACCAAAAGCGTGCAACTGATTCTGTGTACGTGACACTCCTAAACGGGCGTACCGGTACGCAAGCGAAGCCGACCGGTACTACCGCAGACGTCGCAGGCAGGGGGGAGGGACTCCGCTCTAGTCTAGTCGCCGTGTTGACTCACTATTGGTATTTATTACACATATGACAATGGTCCGCGCGCAGGAGAGTGCGAGTATTTGCTTGTCATAAATATGCCTAGTTGCGTGGTAAAAGGCTGCAAAAATTACGATACAAAGGTATAAAAGGAACATGGGATATCGTATCATCAGTGACTAACCTTACATTACTTTAGTTGCAATTAAATTATTATATAAACACATTTTTAAAGCGGTAATTATTTTACTACCGAAGTCCGCAATGGCGAAAATTTGGCCGGTTACGTTACCAAGGTTACGTCGTCGACATATGCTACGCGGCACTCATGTACTTCGTATGTGTTATGACAGATGGCGCTACTTTTGCTTGTATGATGAAGGTATAAGTAAAATGTTTAGATGGGCGCATCCCTCCTTTTGAAATCATTGATAAAAGTGTTTTTGAAGAACTGCAGTCTACTTTGGCGGACAATGTTTCGTCTTATACTACAGTGGTATACTGTTGCACTTAATTTAAACGCGGCAGAATCGCCTGCAATGACGACAAAAGAAAACGTTAAAAAAATCGAAGAAATTGTTACGGTAGATCGACTTGATCGATCCGTTATTTAGCTGAGATTATAAAGCTTTCGTTTGGGAAATTTCAGTTTATTTTAACTCATACCTTGAAATTCAAAAAAAGTGGCCGCGTGCTTGGTGCCTCGAATGTTAACAGACGCCCAAAAGAAAGCAGGAGTTGACATTTCAAAGCTATATTTAGCAATAATTGAAGAAAATTCAGATTCTTTTTGCGCTCGTTTCATAACCGTAGATGAAACGTGGGTACACCATTTTGACCAGGAGTCGAAAACCAAAGCAAGGTGTGGTAAAGACCGTCTTCCTCGCCAGCCAAGAGATTCAAGGTGTCTGCGTCCGGTGGAAAAATATTGGCCTCTGTCTTCTGGGATGCGGAAGGTATAATAATGATCGATTATTTAAGTAAAGGAGAGACAATAACGGGAGATTATTACGCATCATTAATCAAAAACTATTCGAAGAACTAAATATTAAATGTCAAGGAAAATGCGTGCTGGAGTACTCTTTCATCATAATAATGCCCCTGCCCATCGATCGGATGTTGCAGGTGCTGCCATCCGAACTACTGGGTTTCAGTTGATGCAGCACCCACCATATTCTCCAGACCTAGCTCCGAGTGATTTTCACCTTTTTACACACCTAAAAACTTGCGTGGTATAAAATTCGACTGAGCAAATGTACATCTTCACACTTAAACCGCTGAACCGATTTAGATGAAATTTGGTATCGAGATAGTTTAAGTCCCGGGGAAGGAAATAGGATAGCTTTGATCACGGAAACATCCCTAAAGAGGGTGATGGAATTTACTATGTAAGTGCGATTATTGATGGATCACTTATGGTTTAAAGTATAACATCTACGCGGACGAAAATGCGGGCAAAAGCTAGTACTGATATACGAGGAGAGCCACACGGAGCGTTGGCCGCTCTCGGGGCTGAACACCTTGCCCAGCGGCAGATCTCCCTTTTGCCAAAATTAAAATAGGTATAGTTTAATTTGCAAAATAAGTAGTTATAACTTATTATATATGGCCGCCAGAGGGGCCCCATCTGATGTGCAAGCCTAGGGCGCTGTCGACATTTAATCCGCCTTTGCGTATTATCGGATTAATGCAATCATATTAATAGCTCTTTGCTTATGAAATTGCCGTTCTGCATTACTGGCCATTTCAAATCAAAATAATTTTTGTTTGGCTAAGAATTCTAATTTGAAATAAATTTTATTTTAAAAACATGGAATTTTTTTAAATTAGTCATTTGTTTATTGATTAGCGTTATGTTTTCATCGCATTGTTTTCGTCATCATGGGTACGTTAAAAATTCGAATAATTATGGAATATGAGTACCGTCGTGGCTGCAACGCGGCACAAACGGCACGCACTTCAACGAAGTTTACGGAGCGAATACTACAAACGAACGCACCACCTGTAATTGGTTTGCCCACTTCCATTCTGTAAAATTCGACCTGAAAAGTGATAGAAAATATTAAAATATACACTAGATGCGAAATTAATCATTCGAAAAGAATCATTAGTGTCTTTAAATGAATTATAACTCAATAATCCATCCATAATCCCGTGGGCGTCTGAAAATTTTGGTCGACAATGACGAATTAAAGGCGAATGTGAAGCTGATGACACTCAATCAACGGCTGAATTAGCAGGAGCTTTCGATGTTAGCATCAAAATTAGTTAGCATCAAATTGGCAAATGGGTGCCCCACGAACTCAATGATCGCCAGCGCGAAGTACGCGTTGAGACGTGCCTTGCACTGCTCCACAGGCACACAAACGAAGGAATTTTGAACCGAATTGTTACTTGCGACAAAAAATGGATTCTGTTTGACAATCGCAAGCGCTCAGCAAATTGGTTGGATACTGGTTCAGCACCTAAACAATGCCCTAAGCGAAAACTTACCCCTAGAAAAGAGATAGTCACTGTTTGGTGGTCTAGCGCCCGTGTGTTTCATCACAGCTTCTTACCAAACTGGATGAGCATTACTGCAGGTGTGTACTGTCACAATGATGGAGAGGCACGTCTCCAACCAGCTTTGGTCAATCGCTCGTCCCCGCTGCTCCTGCACGACGACCCGCGACCTCATACTGCACAACAAAACAACAGACGGTCTCCAAGTTACAAGAGCTAGGATTGGAAGCTCTCCGTTGTCCTCCGTACTCACCAGACCTTGCGCATACAGACTTCTACTTTTTCCAGAATTTGAAACTTTTTCTCGTGAAAAAAATTCAATACCCGAGAGATGCCTTGAAGAATTTGTTGCCTCCCGTCCAGCTGATTTCATCAATAAACTGTCACTGCGTTGGCAATTCATCCATTGCATCGGTGATTACTTTGATTAATAGAAAAAAAATATAAAAAAATATACGTTAACTTATTTAATTTTTTTATTAAAATCTATATTTATTACATAATACTTATTATACATAATATACAATATTAAAAACTATAATAATAAAAAAAACTAAAACTAGTAACTTAATTATCATACAGTCCTACTCCCCGCGGTATCGTGCCAAGAACGCTGGCTGCGTTTCCCCGCTGAATGGCTATACTTAGCCTTTGAGCGAGAAAAGAACCAGCCCTCTTATCACCAGCAGCAACGACCAGTCGCGGATGGAGTTCCTTTAGGAACTTCACCGCACGTGGACCCCACGGACCGATAGTCTCTACAACAAATGGCACAAATATGTAGTCATCTCAGAGACTCATATTTGCGCCACTTACTCATTTCAGCTGCCGCTGATACCGCCCCGGCTCTAAACGAGGTACCCTGAGATGAGAGGCCGCCAAAGTGTCTACGCAAGTAGCATCCCACACTAGGGCTTTACCTCTCCCGAGGGACCAATGTCATACCGTCTAGTCTCTTGCCATCGTCTCTAAATATTCCACAATGCTCTAAAACCGTGGGAACATTTATAGAGACAAGAGCCCTTCGGATGACATCGTTCAAAGAACCGTGCCGTGAAAACCTACCAGCACTTTTCTTACATGAGAGTCCGTGGAGCCCAAACTTGTCGACGCTGCTACCACAGGGGCACTGATGGGGTTGACAAATCGCCACTACTAGTCGGATTCCTACAGCGATGGCCCAAGCTTTCCCCATCAAGTAATGTGCCGAGATTACTCGATGGTAAAGTGTGTACAGTACATGTACAGTACAGTATACAGTGACTAGATTCCTTAGTCGAAACTGCTAGAAGGCGTGCCTGATCTTGGTCACTATGGAAATTGTGAAACAAATCTCTCTGCACGTTCTGTACCAACGGAATATCCCACTGTTTTTGTTGGTTAACTTCCAGTGGAACATTTTCGCCGGGACAAAGCACTCGCCATGTCTGCCCTGCCTCCATAGCAAAGCACAGGTCTACTTTATTATTTAAAATTATGTTACATAAGTCACTGACACTATGCACGGAAGCAAGGAAAGCAGGCAATACAACGCTAGAAAGGTTTTTCACACCAATACCACCAAATTTAATAGGTAAAGTAGCTTGAGTCCAGGCTGTTGTATTTAAAGTTAAATTTAGAATTTTTTCTATAGCTATTTTAAGATTATTATCAATATCTTTTAAAATATCCGAACATTTCCAGGCTGGACTCGAGCGGAGTAAGTATGTAAATCTAGGTACAAGTAGACAATATTTTAAAATAGTAAGAGCAATGTGGGGTTTAATTTATACAATTTATCAACGTGGTTTAAAAACTGTATGCCATTAGAATATAAATAACCATTTGTAAAGTTTTTGTCTATCTGTCTGTCTGTCTAGCTGTCTGACCGGGCTAATCTTCGTAATGGCTTAACTGATTGTGATGAGAATTCACTTACAAATAGTGAGCAATACCAGGAGTGATCTAAGCTATATTTTATCCAAAAACCTCAGAGAATTTTTTCGTAAAACCGAAAATAGATACAATAAATGATCATTAATGATTATTTAAAAAAAAATGATAGATATAAGGCATATTGGAGCGGGTCGCTAGTCAAAAATATAAAATACGTGTTTAAAACGCAATGCACATACACTGCGAGGCATCGGAGCGTACTCCCTTTATCCCTAAAATGCAGCCGTCATATTAAACTGTATTGAATCGTTTGAATGGTGGCTGACGTGTCACGTGATATTAAAGCAGCCGTCAGCATACTGAAAAACTCCAAGCGTATTAATATAATACTCTACAAACTGATAAACCATTATTTAAAACTAAATTCTTAATTAACTGAAATTGTGTAACAAAAAAACTTACTTCAGTCACAACTAGTGACATCTGGTGAGTGGAAGATTATTAGCCCTCATTGGAATCTCATCATTAAACTTTATACGCTATGTTTAAACGAAAATTATGCGGAAAGGGAAATACGAATTGATAATCAACTCTTTTTTTTAAATATTGAATAGAATCAGGCGTTACTTTGCGGAAATCCATTATATTAAAGATCTTAAAAATTTATTTGCTAAGATCCGCGTAATAAAATAAAATTATATGTCTTAGCTAGATTAAAGAGCACCTCCGCCCTCCTTCAATGGCGTGCACTATCCCCGTCACCACTAATCCCAGCACCGCTACTACCAACACCATTATACTAGGAAAGACACACCATCTTTTTAAAAACTAAAGCATTCATTTATACAAATATTTTATATTGTAATATAGAAAAAAAAGGTTGTATTGAAAAGGTGTCACATGGTGCGGTGTGCTGTCTTGTGTGACGTGGAGAGGCGTTTATTTGTGGTTGGTGGAGCGGAGAGGAGAGATAAATGTAAAGGCCATTTTATTGTTGTAAAATATGTGTTTCATCGACGTTGCATATTTTTACAAAAATATTAAAATTTAATTATAGAAAGCCAAAATTTGTTTATTTCATTTTAAAAGTAAATTACGACGTTATAATATAGATAATTGTAATATAATTGTCACAAGTTAAAAGCGTCTGCAAAACTGAACGTGCACGGAAACGAGATGGTATCGCTTTGATGAGTAATTTTACATTAGTGGGTCTCCCTTACCCAATACCTATCAATATTTCACTGTAGCTATCCCACATATACAAGAATGGTTGTCGTTCATAGAACCTAACGCGAAATGTTCAAATGATTTTTTATTAAGCTAAGGGCAAACAGGCTCACTACCATCTGATAGTAAGTGGACGCCGTGGCCTATAGACATCTACATACATTTTTGACTAGCCACCGCCCTGGCTTCGCCTGGATAGGATCTATTAATGCGGTGTTAAGGTACGTGAAGGTAATATGGTCACCTTAAGCTTTGCCGCCCTAGAAAACCAAAACTAGGAGAAGGACAGAGACAAATAAACAATGTCGTATACTATAACTAATATATTAAGAAAAAATAGTAAACAAACCTTGGCAATAATTAGGAAGACTTCGAAAAATCAACTTAAAGAAAACTAAATACACTACCCAATACTAATATCTACTAAAATATTTACTATAATATCAACTGTCAAAATGGCGTCGATAAAGCAGCGCTCTTTTGACCCTTTATTTTTTGAATGACTGATGAAGAGCTATCGTAACACAAAGTCATCTATGCAAATAAGGTTGTAGTTTTTGAGTTATAGGAAAGTGACCATATTAACCGGATGACCATATTACCCTCACGTACTATATTTAGATTTAACATAACCAACCACTTACTATCAGGTGGACTGTGTGCTCGTTTATCACGCTTATTCTATATAATAAAAAACTTATTTTATCAATTTTAACTCTATAAAAAAAAGGTTTTAGTTTGTCGGATAAAGATTGCCTAGATCCCTCTTGGCATTGCTTACTCTCTAAGTGTTCGTAAAGTTTCATCACAATCTGTTCAGCCATTTCGAAGATTAGCCCGGATAGACAGACAGACCGAAAGACAGACGACAAAAATTTAAGAATGGTCATTTATGTGTTAATATAATAACATGCAAATAACCCCCTGAGCTTAATATAAACTTAATATAGATTAAGAAACAATGTAGATGCGTTGTCACCCAGGACTAAGACGGAATGCCTCTTTACCAGTAAATAGAAAAATAAAATTGATCAATTTATATAAAAATTGCACTTTCATAAAATATGGTTCAAGCCATAAAAATTTAAACTAAGCTATATAAGCACAATTAGTGTCCCTTATAACTCCTCACCTTATTACTCCTCTCTCCAGACCTAAATTATTAGGATGCATAAAGCAATAGACAACAAACGCTATGACAATGTCTATAATCATTTTGGTTGTGATACATTCAAGGATGTTAAAAAAATAATTTGCCAAGATCCGCGTAATAAAATAAAATGATGTGTCTTACCTAGTTTAAAGAGTATTAGCAAGACTTAGCTATCTAAGACTCAGTGGTAGGCCACCGCAGAGTCTACTTCACCTGAGGATGACTCGTGTAGAGGCGAAACACGTGTCTTATTATCGACAGTCCTTCCTAGTGTAGTGGTCCTGGGATTAGTGGTGACGGGGATAGTGTACGGAGTTGAGAGATGGCGGTAGGTGCTCTTCAAACTACGTAAGACACATCATTTAATTTTATTACGTGGATCTTGGCAAATTAATTCTTTAACATCTTTAATATTATTGATTTCCACAAAGTAACGCCTGTTCTATTAATTGTGATACACTCTTCACCTATTATTTGTCAAAGTTTATTCAAATGATTAACAATTTATTCAGTATCTGCCTACCCTTCTGGGTGATTGGTGTAAAGGTTTATGTTATACATATACTTAGTAGTTTAATAGCTTATTTTCTACCAGGGAGCTATGAAACCTTGTATTTTAAAACTCTCAACTTTTGCTCCTCTTTGAATATAATAATCACTTAAGGCGATTACCTGTCCTTTTCCTAGAAGAACGTACACATCAGTGAACACTTCCTTTTAAAACGTGTAGCAAACTTTACTTCGCGCTAATTAACAAGTATTATTCTTAGAATTCTGTATATTTAATTATCAGTATAGTTAGCGAGAAACTCGTATTTTTAAGATATCAAATTGAAAACGGGCTCTAGGTTCAAATTTAATGTTGAAATTTAGAACAAGACAATTAACTTAATTAATTTATATACTAGTAAATATTCTCAATAGCCATCACTTAAAGGTTATAAAGCTATGTAGATACCTATATTTTACGACTACGCTTAGTGAATAAAATTTAACTTAGGATTAGTCGGCTACTACTAACTTAGGCTTAGTTTTTCAACCGACTTCAAAAAAAGGAGGAGGTTTCAATTCAACTGTATTTTTTATGTGTGTTACCTCAGAACTTTTTTCTAGGTGAACCGATTTTGTTAATTCTTCTTTTATTTGAAAGCTGGTGTTTCTCATGTGGTCCCATAGAAATTGATCAAGATCTGACCAGTAGTTTTTGAGTAATCCTTAATAATGCGTATTTAAATGACTTCGACTACATTGATGATGTTCTCATTTTATTTATATTTTATTTATGGAATCGGTTGTGGAAATTTTTAATTTTACCACTTATTCGTAGGCTAATGTTCGACATAATGTTAATTTGCAATGAACTTTTTCACGTTCAGTCTAAGAAAATTTTTCTATCAATCTTTATTCTTGAATAAAACTATTTTTACGGATTTTATCGCGTTTAATTTACTTTATTAATAATACCGACATTAACACGATAAAAAATTAAAACGTGTTAATGTTTTAAACAATTAATAAAGTTCGCTTGTTCTGTACTACGCCCTAGGATTGTTCTAGATAGGTCCCTCTTGTAGGTAAGCCCTCTAACCAATTTCTGTTGCAAATTAGCAGTGCAATACAGGCTGTGAAGCAATCTATTTAGTCTTCAAAGATGACTACGCGTCTTCAGCTATCTTTGTTTAAAGTCGCCTATAGGTGTCCATGGATTGCATAGAGGCATACCATCAGGTGGACTGTTAGTTCGTATGTCACTTAAAATAAAAAATAAAACGTCGATGTGGTATGCCTCGTTTTCAATAAAAAGGGCCTCCGTTTCTCAACACTCACGGTACAAAACACAACAGTATTATTCTGCTATTTTATGCTGGTATTCTGTGAGGGCGAGGTCTTTCCCCTATCGACCCATTCGTTCTACAACCATAAAATAGCTGCAGCATGGCTTTGCCACTTAAAACTTTCTTGTGAAACTTACTTATGAGCGAACTAAGTTTTAACAAAGCGAATGTTAAAAGGTTCATTCGTGTTTCGCTAAATTTAATTGTAAAGTAAAAGTAAAGTTATAGCCTATATATTATGCCCCACTGCTGGGTACAGGCCTCCTCTCATTTCTGAGAGGGTCCGCTGCGCTGCCCCAACGCGTGTTGGTGAACTTCAAATGTCTTTGAAAATACTTTTTTTCTTATTTCTCAGACATATTCGGTTTACTCACGATGATTTTCCTTCACCGCCGAGCACGTGGTAAATCAGCACTTAAAATTGCAATTTACAATTTCATTGGTGCCGGCGGGGATCAAACCCGGGTTGCTCGCGTACTGTGAAACTTACAGCGAGCGATGTTGCGTAGCCACCATCGGCTTCGATAGGCAATTGTTTATCAAGTAGCCAATATAAAAGTGTATGGCGGTCCCCAATAGATGGAGTTACGAACTCGAAGTGAAGTAAGAGCTGGAAGTCGATGGATGCAGACGGTTCGTCACCGTCTTTTGTTGCATCCTTTGCATGCCTTTCTTTAGCAGTGAACTTGAGAGAGGCTGTAACACCATATTGACGAAATATTTTTAGGACAGGTTTTTTTTTTATAGAATATGGGTGACAAACGAGCACACAGTCCACCTGATGGTAAGTGGATGCTGAGACCCATAGACATCTACATTTATACTCGATTAAGAATTAAAATCCAGATGCGCTGTCACCCCTGAGCATCAAGATGGAATGCCTCGTTTCCAATAAAAAGGGTCTCCGGTTCTCTACACTCACCATACGAAACACAGCAGCATTAAGCTGCTATTTTATGCTGGTATTCTGTGAAGGCGAGGTCTTTCCCTATCGACCCATTCGTCCTACAACTATAAAATAGCTGCAGCATGGCTTTGCCACTTAAAACTTTCTTGTGAAACTTACTTATGAGCGAACTAAGTTTTAACAAAGCGAATGTTATCCAGAAAAGGTTCGGAACATATCGAACGCTTTGAGAACTTGTTCTGGCATTCGTGTTTCGCTAAATTTAATTGTAAAGTAAAAGTAAAGTTATAGCCTATATATTATGCCCCACTGCTGGGTACAGGCCACCTCTCATTTCTGAGAGGGTCCGCTGCGCTGCCCCAATGCGTGTTGGTGAACTTCAAATGTCTTTGAAAATACTTTTTTTCTTATTTCTCAGACGTACTCGGTTTACTCAAGATGATTTTCCTTCACCGCCGAGCACGTGGTAAATCAGCACTTAAAATTGCAATTTACAATTTCATTGGTGCCGGCGGGGATCGAACCCGGGTTGCTCGCGTACTGTGAAACTTACAGCGAGCGATGTTGCGTAGCCACCATCGGCTTCGATAGGCAATTGTTTATCAAGTAGCCAATATAAAAGTGTATGGCGGTCCCCAATAGATGGAGTTACGAACTCGAAGTGAAGTAAGAGCTGGAAGTCGATGGATGCAGACGGTTCGTCACCGTCTTTTGTTGCATCCTTTGCATGCCTTTCTTTAGCAGTGAACTTGAGAGAGGCTGTAACACCATGTTGATGAAATATTTTTAGGACAGGTTTTTTTTTTTATAGAAATTTTATAGAATTTTTTATAGAATTTTTATAGGTGACAAACGAGCACACAGTCCACCTGATGGTAAGTGGATGCTGAGACCCATAGACATCTACATTTATACTCGATTAATAATTAAAATGCAGATGCGCTGTCACCCCCGAGCATCAAGATGGAATGCCTCGTTTCCAAAAAAAAGGGTCTCCGGTTCTCTACACTCACCATACGAAACACAGCAGCATTAAGCTGCTATTTTACGCTGGTATTCTGTGAGAGCGTGGTCCTACCCCGGTCGAGCCGACTCATTCGTGCTACAACCATAATATAGCTGCAACATGGCCCTACCACGTTGAATAGTTGCTGATAATGAGGGATATTTAATTTAATAAAATAAAGTAATTTAGTGAAATGAAATTTTTGTTAACAATATTTAAATTTTTGTGCAACAACAGAACAAAACTTTTATATAAATACCAGTGCCTGCTGCCTCTTGATATAATTTGTTCTATTCTATACACTTATGTTGGATGCTTCTGAAACATTGTTCCGAGTATATATAAATTGATCCAAGCGCTTTATTGCGAACTTGTTGAAATACAGAACTCTCCGTTATTTACGGTTGAGCTGAGTTAGCGTCGAGTTTCATCGCATACGGCAATACGGTGACAAAACAATAGACACGACGTTCGATGCAGGGGGTGACCTCGCATGTTCAAACACGGTAATTTAAGTGAGGCTGTATTGCAGAGGGCTTTGTTGGAATTAATTTTATTTGAATTTTTAGTTAACGAATACTTAAATTTTTAAATAAAATATATAGCACAGAAGTTAATTTAGATTATTTTAACTTTAATAGAATTTAATGATTTATGATTGAATATTATTAAATATAAAACTTGAATATAAAACAAGTTGCTAACAATAAGAGAGGGGGGATTGGGAATAACGCGGTTAATTTTATTATCTATATATATTATATATCTTTGTATTGAGTTGAGAAGATTAAAATACAATACCCTTTATTACTACACTAAGAAAAAAAAACTTAACAGGAAACAAACAAAGAGAAAACAAAAACGGTCTTACTGCTATACAGCAATTTCTTCTAGACAACCTAAAAAGGAAAAAGGCAATAAAGAGAAGTGAAAAGTTAATTAATTGGTAGAGTGCATTATAAATAATAAAATAATCTAAAATCTAAGACATAAATCAATAAGCATACCGTAATTTACTTAAATGGCAGACTTGTGATCATAAAGTGACAGGAAGAGATGAAAGGAGGTGGTATAAATTATATTGAAAGATAATTAATATTGTTTTTAAAGGAGTCTATTGTTTGAGCACGTCAGCACGAAGATTATCCATTTTTTGGAACGAAATTCTTCATCGGACGCGGACGGTACGAATTTGGCGGATGGGTGCTAGGCGAGAAAAAGTGTAAGATATTTCCGTCACGACACCTTCTGACATATTGTAGACGGCCTTGGCGGCTGTAAGGAAGCGAGATGGAACAATATCCATCTCCCTCACACTTTTTCTTATCTTGCCATGAAATAAATATTATTTTATTTTAAATGGCGCTTCATTTTAATAGACGCTAGTAATTTATTTATTTGTATTTATAATAATATACTACGAAAAGAACTTCGTTCCAACCGAATGTTCCACGACACTCACGCATGTTTTTAAATTCAGTCTGTCCAGAATCTTCGGAATAGCTGAACCGATTGTGATTAAACTTTACAAACAGATAAAAGCAATGTCAAAAAATATCTACTACTTACCAGACTACAAAAACAATCTAATAAAAAATTTGTTGCCCTACTAAACTCATACGTACTCTATTAAAACGTGGAGCCACGCTGCAGCTTTATAATGGTTGTAGCACGAATGGATCGGCTCGACCGGGGAAGGACCACGCTCTCACAGAATGCCAACGTTAGATTTATTTTGAAATAAAAAAACGAAAACTTGATAAAATAAATGATGTTTGAAGCACTTAAATCTAAATAACCAGGAGAAGCTGGACGGGTCGCTAGTATTATAATATAATTATATATGATTAATTAATTTAAATATCCCTTAATACCACCAATTTCTTTTGAAATATATCATTATCATCATTATCTGTACAGCCCATCTTAAGTCCACTACTGAACAGAGGCTTTCCCTAAGGAAATGTCAATCCAGGAACAAAACAGAGGAATACGTTTATATTAACTAAACGTAGCCCAGATATCCTTTTAAGGCGCCGTTCTTACCCACCTCAGTTAATCCAATTGAATGTAATTATTGCGCAGAAACAAAATCTATTCATAAAAAATGAAGATACAGTTAAGGGTTGTGTGAAGACAGAAATTAATTAAGTATTTGCTTCGTTATAAATCATAACGATGACAATAAATCGCTATTTAAAAGTGTACCTTGCAGAGATTTAAAATGGAACCGTGTAAATCTAATGAACAGGCTTATTATTTTTTAAGGTTATGTTGAGAACACATTATTCTTGTTTCTTTTTATTTTTAACCTAAGAAGAAAATAAGCAAAATCAGACAGGCTCGCGTCCGCACCGGTCAGTGGCCGCGGAAACATCTTTAAGATTGTACGTACGTCGTTGAATGTACTTACGCCATTGTATTTCTAAATTTCTCCCGGCTTTAATAATAATTCGCTGGAAAATTACGGGCAGCGAGGTAGCGTTTTCATATCTACAAAACATACTACTAGAGTGCCCTAAACAAATGCGAGCCACTGTGTAAGATATCAAAAAATAGAGGTGGATTTCTTTTGAGAATGGGGACATCGCTCTAACAGAGCGGGACTGCGTTTCTATTATGCAATTTGTTTTATCCGCGCACTGTAAATAATCTGTTTCATTAATTATTTGAAAATAACACCGACAGTAATTAATGAAACAAACAAAAGAGATAATTATTTATATAATTAAATATGATTTACTTATATTAATTATCTCATAGCTGGAATTGTATTTTATTGTAAATTATACTACAATTATAATTTACAATGAAATATTATACTGTATTTTATACTCATACTAGGAATCATTATAACTAATTTAATCAAATTCAACTCAAGCCGTGAGATATTATTGTTTGTCATTGATTATTTCTCGAACTCCAATAGATAGCAATTTTTCTACTTCGAACTACGATCGCTAGTGGTGGTAGCCTTTACCACAAATTCTACCTAATATAGAAAAACTTTTATTCTTCTGTGATAATCTGATATATAAAAATTAATGTTTGTTTGTTCGTATTTTATACGCTGCCATACCGTTCATCAGATTGCGCTAAAACTTTGTAAACTTATTGCTTGCACTTGCGCTAAGGTTATAGGCAGAGTACAATCAACTTACGGTGGTGCGCGTATCGTACCGAAAATTTTATTTGAAAGTTATATAGCATTCGAATTCAATGAATGCATTATCATTCGTAATTAAACAATATAACTGTTCCAAATTTAAAACGATATTTCCTCAATTATTTCTTCTGCGGCAGCAACGCGCCGGGTACCAGCTAGTATTCATATAAATAATCATTTTCCCGCTAAGACTGTACTACTTTAGATGTAAATAAATATTTAATACTTTTGCCTATTAAGGTTTATCGTTGTTTATTTCCCTGTTTTATCTTATTTTTCATGAGCATTTTCTTACATTTAAAAGTGTTATTTCTATTTAATTAGCTTATCGATTAATTAAATTTAAATGGTAGTACAATGGCATTTAATGTATCTTTTTTAAACGGATTATTTACTACACGTATGCCGTAAGAGTTTAATTAACAGAATGCGAAACAAATAGCATGCAAATTTTTGAACACAACAGAGTTCGTGCTATTCATACAATCGAATTCACCGGATAAATGCCTTCAAACGTATTCAGCGGAATCATCCCGTAGGTATTGCATTCTTCGTTTCGTTATTCAATTCACATTTCGAATATTTCGTCGAAATCCAAAACCAGCCGATATTCATACTCCAGAATTTGCGGGCATGAGAGACTGACTGACTCATATATCAACGCACAGTTCAAGCCGCTAAACATAGAAATCTTAAATTTTGAGTAGCTGTATTTTATGATGTAGGCATTCACTAAGGACGGATTATGGAAAATTCAACCCCTAAAAGGGTGAAATAGAAAGAAAGAGAAGACATTACAGTTTGTATTAAACTTTTTATTTTACGGGATGTTTAACTCGGAAACTATTGAAATTAAAATATACCCTTAAGTTTTAAAACGAGGGTGCAAAGTTTGTACGTTAAATGTTGTATTAAGACGCACTGCCGAAACCGCGGAACATAGCGGTATGATTTTTTAACAGCTCGTCGCCTTGTCGGCGTGCCACCCAATCGGTTGGCCATTTTAACAAAATGAACGCTCTCGAGGTAGCTTGTGTTATTTATTTTTACTGTCAAGAACGACGAAACGAAAGAAAAAAAAATAGGACTCATTATTTACTAGATGCCTGCGTGGTAATAACTCGCAAACTCACCTATAGCCACAAGCCTAGTGCGTATGTAGTAGCAAAAAAACTTTATATTATAACTTTAATTTCAATAAAACTTGTAAAACTTGTCGTGTAGTAAATAATTGTAGTTAAGGATCGTTAAATATCCACTGCTGTAGGTAGGACTCCCCCATAGACTGCCACGCTTGGCAGGCGGATTGGCAACCACAGTTTTGTTATTGAATTGTTACCAGGAAAATAATGCCCATGTCCTTCTTCAGTTTTCCTCTCTCGCCTCTTGCGACACCCACGGGGTGATACAGTATATATACGTATATATTTAATTTACGTACAGAATATTTACAGCTTACAATCACTATAGCCTATCACACTCATCAATCGACTGCCTGCGTGTTTAAGGAGACAGTCGCCCAATCTAGTACGGGCCGCCCAAGACTGCACTTGCCAGTACGAGACGCTGCCACTCGAGAACCTTTCTTCCTCATCGGTAATCGGTTCTTTGAGCAATATGCCCGATTAATTTCCACTTCATGTAACTAAACCGCTGGACTATGTCAGTTGCTCATGTTTTTATTTAGATATATTTTCGTTACAAATTTTTTGTGCAAAGTAATACCGAGTATAGCGCTTCCCATCGCCCGCTGAATGACTTTCAGTACATAATTATTAATCACATTACATAATTTAATAAGCATTAATATTTTATAAGCAACAACGCTGCCAGGAAGTTCTGTAAGTAGATAAGAGCTTAAAATAAAACTCTGTTTTAGGTTATTTGTTACGTCTCTACAATATTGCATAGAAAATAGCCGTACAAAATGTTTTAACGTTAAATTAAGTAGCAACTCCGGGCTATTGTGCATAATTAGATACCGAGAATGGAAAATACTTACCCGTTTCTGTAAAACTTCACATAACATAGTAAAGTGGTGTTTCTACCGAAGGTATAGGATTTATTCAGCAAAGAGAACATTTCAGCACAAAATAAAATTATGACAATGTAACTCAATTATAAAAAATTATGACTGATATGTAAGAAATCTTTTTTCTTTATTAATTTATGTTATGTTTTGTTAAATACGGAAAAGGTTTTATGACTTAAAAATTTAATACTATAGAATATTATTTAACACGCATTATTCGAGTAGGCTTCTTTATCTTTATTTTTTACTAGCCACCCGCCCCGGCTTCGCCTAGGTGTGTGGCGTCATTTAGATTTTTTAGAATAATGATCAATAACCATTTATTTTCAAAAAAAAATTCTCAAACAATTATCTGATAAAATATAGCCTAGAAATGTAGCCTAGATAACTCCTGGCACTGCTCCCTATCTTTTCGTGAAGTTCCTTCACTATCGGTTCAGCCATTTCAAAGATTAGCCCGGACAAATATAGACAGTCAGAAAACATTTTTTTACAAATGGCTATTCATGTCATAGTGCTCGATAAAAGGCCGTTATTTCGATATTGCAAACAGACTCTTCAATTTATTTATATGTATAAAATATAATCCTAATATAATCCATTTTATTTTGTATGTTATATAATATAATATTCGATTTCTGTTCTCATCTATACTCACAGTCTGTAATTGGAGGTGATCTATATACCGACCGGGGAAGGACTACGCCCTCACAGAATATTAGCGTGAAATAGGAGTTTAATGCTGCTGTGTTTTGTTTGGTGTGTATAGAGAACCGTTGACTCTTTTCACTGGAAACAAGGCATTCCACATAAGTCTGCATTTGTATTCTCAATCGATAATAAATGTAGATCTATGAGCCACAGCATACTCTTGCCATCAGGCGGACTGTGTGCTCGTATGGCACCCTTACTCGAAACGAGGTATTAG
>JAGSMP010003590.1:0-23157 GCA_029286625.1 Parnassius orleans
GCTAAAATACCAAACGCATTTTGAACAATTCTCCTGGCCGAGAAAGTCTGTAATTAAAAATTCTCTTAGCGTGTGTCAAATTTCTCTGCGGGTATAAGTATAAAAGGTGTTCATTCATCGCAAATGCACTATCACCAATAAAACAATATGGAGCCATGGTATTCGATCTTGAAAATGTTGATGATGGTTGAATGATATGCAGTTCATTGGAACTTAGTTTATCATAAAATCATGTATGTTTAAGTACTCCACCATCAGAAATACTGGCACACATAGCATATACATAGATGAATTCGTGATTGGCATTTACAATTCCGAGCAAAACTATGATGAAAGTCCCCTTGTAGTTATAATACAAAGATCCGCTACCTGGTGGTTTCTCAACCGTAATGTATTTATCGTCAATGGCACCCAAACAATAACAGATAACAGATTTATTTATTTCCCACAATTTGATTGCACACAGCTTAAAAAAAAATATACAAATGTTGTGCGGGGGACTGGTGTCCAAACTAGGTACAAACCTGTATTATGGATCACCAGGCCTCCACCTCTCGGATAAATACAATCTTTGCAGTATGGAAATACCAATAATAAAGAAAGAATGCAATAACGAACAATGATCAAATTGCCATTTTCTTTCAAATAATTTCGCTGTACCCAACCATTCATCTTCTTTTGCAGGAACCTGAAAGAAAGAATAGAAAAGAATCATATATGCAACAAGCAAATAAACTGTTTCAGAAACAAGTGGACTTGGTTGCAGCAAGGTCGTTACTTCATGACTCTGGTGAAGAAAGTTCGCTTAAAGCTTAAAGAGATCCCAAACAGATTACATCGCTGTTTAGCAGAAAAATTGATAGGGGAAATACTACTTTACGCTAAATTAAATAAAATAAATATAAATTCTGTTATAAATTTGAATAATTATTCAACGCAAACGCAATATCCATATTCACTATCTGTGTACCCAACACCAGGCCTCTGTCACTCTTGCTACCTGCGTGAAATAATTACCTACAATCGCGAGCTGCCCTAGGGGTAGATCGCAGTCGGGGCTAGCGCGTTCTAGGCGATTGAATGTTAAAGTTTTTTTTAACGCTGTTTACGTAAATAATTTTTTGTAAATACTTGTTTGAAATACTCGTCGAAATAGTTTTTGTTTAGTGTTTAGTATATTTAATTGTAGGATAAAATAGTTGAAAAAGTTTTAATGTAATTTAAGAATAATATATATGTATATTACCTATCTATTTGATAAATTATAATGGCAAAACGTTGTTCTTACTAAAATTGTTGCGGGGATGGATGCTTAGTGAGCAATTAAAAGGATTCAGATATATCATTTTTTAAGGTACCGAAGGATAATGAAAGGTAAAGGAGAACGGCAGATTTTGTACCGCATACTTTTTTTGTTGTTTTGTTATAGAATTTGTACCACATATTAAAGCAACTAAGCCATTTATTTTTATGTTAGTGTTCTATTTTTAGAACTCCGGATTAATTAATAATATCAATAAAAAGATTTTAATAAATAAACGTAATATAAGCATAAACTAAACGCATTTATGTTTTTAGAAGTTGCCATATGTAAAATAACACAATTATCGAAATGATAATTATTTATTTAGAAATAGAAATAACAATATATATAATTAAACACTTATATATTATACCTAAGAATGCATAATTGTTGCATAAAATCATAATGGTTTACGATTTAATGATAGGAATGATGTTCGTCATCAATATTTTTTTGTTCATATGGCAATTATTTATTGACAGGTAAAGATTATCTGTCTTTCAGTTCAGTTCAGTTTTCAGTTCTTTGCTGTTTTTCAGTATATTAAAAGTACTCTGTGTTGCTGTTGTTTTGTATTGTGGTTTGTGACTGCATCCTAATCTCAATCTACCTACTTAATGGTAAGTAAAACACTACAAAGATAGCGACAAGCAATCAAGAACATTTACTTTATCACCAAAACAATGTTTATGTGCATATATATAACAATCCACATTGGTACACTAGTACATAACCTTAAAAAATAAAACTGGTTATAACTTTTACGTCCCAAGTTTTAAAAATCTAAGAATTTAAATAGGGCTTGTCTATCCTACTAACTGCCAATTAAAACAAAAATATCCCAAAACACAAAATTTTTTAGCTGTACAGAAATTCCCACAAACCTGCCATTCTCCTTTATTTCATTTTATTGTTAGATAGGTACTTATAGTAAAAAATAATTAAGTAATAATTTAACTACAGCAGTAATACCTAAGTACTTTATTACAAAACTTAGTTGAAATTTACTTCACTGCCCAAGTACCTACTTACATACCTATACTTGTCTTTGTAATTAAAATATTTTAAGTTATAATAGAACATAATATTGAAATTAAAACTTTGTTTACAAGATTTTCAACTAAGTAGATTACGATCATATTTCTGTTAGGAATCGTATTTCGGATTTATTTGTTGTTTACGCTATCTACCTACGTTCCAAGCATCGCGATTCCGACGAATGGCCTTGCAAGTTGCATGCGTTGGGCATCACAGAACTCACATAGTCGATAATATGGTCGATTATAGTCAGCATAGGTACTTTACCTAAGTAACTTACCATTTCACAATGTATTTTTTACTCTTTATTAACAGCCCTTAGAAACCGCGAAAGTCCGTTGTGACGTAGTAAGGAGAAAAGATAAAAGTAATGCGGACACTCGCGCGCAGCGATAAAGTTTTATTTAACTTGCGTGCGCGATTTATCTCTTTAGTTACACCTATTTATAAAGATGGTCAAAAAATCTACCGTCGAATTACAGACCTATTTCATTGCTGCCAACTCTCTCAAAGTCCTAGAAAAATTGTAAACAGTAAGTGGTAGCTACCTCGAGTGACCGGCTAAGCCCTAACCAATACGGTTCAGGAAGAACAAATGCACTGAGGATGCTGTCTCCGTCTCACGTCCTCAGTGAGCTCTTATTTAAACAAAATGAAAGATGTATCGGTGTCTTTCTAGATCTTCAAAGGCATTTGACACTGTGTCGATCCTATACTACTGACAAGGCTAGAAAACCTGGGTATGAGGTGTGCCACTGCACTCACTGTCCTACTTAAGTAATAGGCCACAAGTTGTCAGGATCAAGGAACAACAACGCTGTTTGTCATTTCGGTGTGCCTCAAGGCAGTACGCTAGGCCGACTCTCTTTCTCGCCTATATAAATGACCTATGTAAGTTGCAGTTAAAGGGTGTCGACATCGTGATGTTTGCAGGTGACACAGTACTTTTGTTCCGGCACATTGGAGTAATGTTAGGAGTCTCGCTGAAAGGGGATAAAAACTATAACGTCTTGGCTTGAAGACAGCTTTCTCATTCTGAATACTGCAAAACAAAGTATGTTTGTTTTGGTATATCAACCAGTTCTCGACCTGGCAATAACTGATTCAAATCCATATCTTATGTAACAGGCTACTGCAGGTACCTGCCACGTGTAATTGTGATTATTTGTCACGTGTGACAAGCATAAAATATTTGGGAGTTATTGTTGATGAAGGTCTTAGCTGGGTCCCACACAACTGCTCTGAGTAAAACAAGGAGGCTAGTTTATATTTAAAAATTATGTGATCTGGCTAGTTATGATGTTCTTTGCTAACCTATAGGTCCTGTGTGAGGACCTAATATTAATCTCCATTAACGGCATGGGGTGCAAGCACCGCGTAGGTCACAGGTGACGCGCTTGACAATGGCTCTACGTGCACAATTAATCATCTGAGTAAGTTATAGGCACTACGTTCGCATAACTTAACACAAGTGGTAAAATTAAATTTTTTGTTAAAAGTCTATTATTAACAGATACGCATTATTAAGAATAACTAATAAACTAATGGTCAGATCTTGATCAAATTTATATGAAACCACATGATAAGCACCAGCTTTCAAACAAAAATAGAAACATCAAAATCGGTCACATAGAAAAAGTTCTGAAGTAACACACATATTTGCGTCTGGGGGTGCGCAGCAAAGACACACTTCATACTACTAGAGCGTGCGCAACGCACCGTCCTAAAAGTTATGATGCGGTTGCCTTTTAAATACCCCACATATGACCTGTACAAGCGGTGCGGTATGTTATCAGTACGTAAATTATTTGTATATCCGTGTCTCCGTAGATATCACCGCCTTCTTGTGCCTGGTCTTCCTAAAAGTAACAAACGAATAACAAGACTACCCGTACCTAGGGTCAGGACTGTGTTTACAAGAAGAAGCTACAACTTTTGTGCACCAATGCTCTATAATAAATTATTTAACAAAGTTAAAACTGTTAATAACAGAAATGTTAAAACTGTTATAAAACTTAATAACCACGAATTTAAGAAAATCCTAAAACAAACTCTTAACGGCTTGAATTACGATGCGACTGAAGATTTGTTCACGAAGATCACTTAATAACACACGCACGCACGCACACACACACATTCATAACACCTCGCCACAGGTCAATCCCCACATACTGTCTCACGCTCGCCATAACCTCACCACAAAGGCCAATCGCCACAATCACTATTACATTCACCAACACCTCGTCACCGAGTGCAATCCTCATATACTGTCTCACACTCGCCGTCACCTCACCACCAAGGCCAATCGCCACAATCACTATCACATTCGCCAACACCACCCCACCAAGTCCAATCCATACATACTGTCTCACACTTCCCGTCACCTCACCACCAAGGCCAATCGCCACAATCACTATCACATTCACCAACACCTCGCCACCGAGTCCTATCCCCACATACTGTATGGAACTCACCGTCACCTCAACAACAAGACCAATCGCCACAACCACTATCACATTCGCCAACACCTCGTCACTGAGTCCAATCCCCACATACTGTCTCACACTCGCCGTCACCTCACCACCAAGGCCAATCGCAACAACCACTCTTAAGCCCGGTTTCCACCGCGAGCGGAACGGACCCATTAATTACTCCTTTTACCTCGCAATACAAAACTGCATACATGTGTTTCCATCAACAAAGAGTCGGGTGTAAATGACAACGAGGGCGAAAATAGTAAAAATGAGATGCGGACTCGGACCGGAGTCATTAATGAGTCCTTTCAACTCGTAATTGAATTTTACAAAGTAGTGTTTCCACACGCGGTCGCGGTCTCGCCGACTAGTTTGAAACGGACTCGCTCGACGCTGCAGTTTCCACCACCCCCCGCGCTCCTTTCCCTGCCTCTCCCGCTGCCAGCGCGGGCGCCAATGCATTGTTGTTATGATGGTTGTGGTAATGACACGTTTTGTTTATAATTTAAAATGGAGCGATTTATAGAAGCTGTACGACAATACCCATGTTTATGGGACATATCAAGCAAAGAATACCGAAATATAGATAAAAAAGAAGCTGCATGGAAATCTATAGTTGATGATTTAAATTTGGCTGAAATAAAAGACGGTAAGTAAGTGTCTTTTCAATGAAATTTATTAAGTTCAATTAATAAGAGAATCTTGAAAGGCTATTCTACCGGAGTTGTTAAAGTAATCGCAATATATATTATATACGCAATATACGTACATTAAAAGCTTCTCGTGTAGCTCGCAGTCTGTCAAAGGCCATGTAACAGAAACAGAAACAGAAACTTTTTTATTCGATATAGATTATAAATAATACTTATTGAAAGTCACTCTTTTGTTTAATTACCACTGGTTCGAAAAAAAAACCTCTGTCCTGGGAAGAACCAGCAAGAAACCCAGCGTGACTTTTTTTTTAAATAACAGCTTACAATCATGTATACAATTAACCACACAAAACAAACTATAAATAGCTTGGTAGCGAACACCTCATTCCAGGGTTATCATCATCCATAAATTCCTTAATATTATAATAACCCTTTTATACAAACTATGTTTAATAAAGTTTTTGAATTTTGAGCAGGTCGAATTTTGTATATTTGTAAAAGCGTATACATCGCCCAAAGAATGAATTACTGACTCGGTGGAGTCGAGTAACTGGTACTACTATATTGTGTTTGTTCCTAGTATTTACAGAATGAATATCACTTATTTTTGTATAACTACTTTTATTTTTGTGTACATTACATTTTCATAAATGTATTGAGAGGCCAAAGTTAATATATTAATTTCCTAAATTTTGTCTGAGCGACTCTTTAGGTTTTAAATCATAGATTGCTCTTATGGCCCTCTTCTGTAAAACAAATATAATTTCAGTGTCAGTTGCGTGTCCCCATAGCAAAATACCATACGACATTATGCTATGGAAATAGCTAAAGTAAACAAGTCTCGCTGTTTCCACACTGGTAAGATTTCTAATCTTTTTACATATGCTGCAGAACTAAGTCTGCTTACTAACTTTGATATATGGGGCTCCATTGAAGCTTCGCGTCTATTGTTATTCCAAGAAAATGGTGGTATCGACAACTCAGTTCCTCCCCATTTAAAATTACATTAGTATTTAATTGTCTGACATTTGGAGTCATTAACTTCATACACGTTTTAGTGCTATTTAAATGCAAGTTATTAACATTAAACCAATTTACTAATTTAGATATAGCATTATTTACTTAGTCACATATTTTAATAATTGTCGTTTTAATTTGAAAATTAATGAAGTGTCATCAGCAAATAATACTATATTATGGTTATCCCCTACTATGTGGTAAGAATTAATACGAGGGTGATCCAAAAGTAATGATAATGAAAATAAAACACGTAATTAAAGTTAAAATAATAATTTATTTTCTACATAGTCTCCTAACAAATCAATACATTTAGTCCATCTTTTTCTAAACCCAGGATTCCTTTGAAAAAATTCTTTGTCTTGACCTCCCAAAACGCTTCAACAGTGGCCATTACTTCGCTATCGTCTTCGAATTTCTTGCCTCAGGCGTTCCTTGAGCCGAGGAAAGAGGTAGAATACTCGTATATACGAAACAGAAAGGGGCCGAGGAGCCAGAGGCACGCCCATTTGTACTATCGACCCGGAAGGGCTCATACTATTAATGACAACTTTTGAGTTCTGTTACTTAAATATGAAACAATTAATTTAAGAGCATTACTTTTTACACCGTAGTGTTGTAGTTTCCTGATTAATGTTTCATGGTGAACACAATCGAAGCCTTTGGATAGGTCACAGAATATACCCAAAGCATCCTGTGAATTCTCCCATGCATTGAAAATATATTTAATCAGCTCAACACCAGCATCAGTAATCGAGCGACCCCTTGTGAAACCGAATTGATTTTTATGAAGTAAATTATTAACATTAAAAAAAAATAACATTTGATCTCGAATAATTTTTTCAAAAATTTTACTTATTGTTGGCAGTACAGAAATGAGTCTAAAATTGGAGGGGTCTAATGTACTACCAGATTTAAATAAAGGTTTTTTTTCATTCATTCATTACAGCCCTTCACAAGTCCACTGCTGAACATAGGCCTCCCCCACGGAATGCCACAAAGCACGGTCCCGAGCCACCTGCATCCATTGACTTCCTGCATGTCTTACCAGGTCGTCACTCCATCTAGTGGGGGGACGCCCTACACTTCGCCTGCCGGTTACACTTCGCCTGCCGGTAAATAAAGGTATTACTTTACTATGCTTCATCAAATCAGGAAACACACCATATTCGATACTAGTTTAAAAAATAATAGCTAGTTGAGGCGCGATTATATCGATTATAGACGCAATTACTTTAACGGAAATGCCCCACAGATCCGCAGTTTTCTTAACATCAATAGTTTTAAAATATTTTACAATATCTTTAGATGATATTTTATGAAATGTAAAATTCTTTGTACACGCATTTACATTTTGTTTAAGCAATGATTCGGCGACGGCAGGAGAAGAATTCAGTGACATAGTGGTTAAGATCGGAATATCCGTAAAATACTTCTCAAAAACCAATGCAACATCCTGATCTGATTCCGTTAATTTGTTGTTAAAACTCAACCGGTAGTTTGAATTGCGAGAGTTGACCTTACCAGTTTCACTATTAATTATACTCCACGTCATTTTAATTTTATTAGAAGCCGTCTTAATTTTGTTGTTCAAATGCAAAGACTTGGCTTTGGAGCACACTCCTTTAAATATTTTTGAATATTTTTTAACATATTCCCTAAATTCGACGCTAGGTTATATGACCTTTCATGGTAAAGTTCATATAACCTTTGTCTCTTTCTTATGGACTTCTGTCGCCCATTCATTGAAACCCTTCCGACTGTTCAAGGAGAACTTTTAGAAGTAAAAATATTATCAAATTCATTGCAAATAAGTTTAAACACTGTTCCATACAAAAAATTAGGATCATTTTGGTATGAAAGTGATGGAAGTTTCTTCACTATGTTACTTCTAAACTTCTCCAAGCGACGTGCATTTACAGGAACAAACACAATTTTCTCATCTACTTGCTTTTTGTGAACATAAGGTAACGAAACTAACTGTCCACAGTGATCAGAACTCAATTTTTGAATTATACATTTATGCAACGGCTTAACATTTGTAAAAACTATATCTTAACTTGCACTACATTCAGTAATACGCGTTGGCTCTAAAAATAAATTAAAAAGACCATATGATTTAAACAATGATCTAAATTTAATATTGGTGGAGGAAGCTTCTAGGAGATTGATATTAAAGTCTCCACATATTACAACAGATTTATTCTGTTTATTAAGCTTAAAAAAAACTTCCTCCATAATTTTTTCAAAAGTATTGTATATAGAACATGGGGGTCTGTAGACGCTTACAACAAGGAGGTGCTCAAACTCAACACATGCCATTTCTACAGTTCGCTCAACAGAGGCTCACAATATCTTTACGTTCCTTACATGATAATAATTTACTAGCTAATAACGAGCCACCTCTTAAAACCGTTTCTCTATTGAACGAACTGACCACCTGGTGATTACTGAAATTAAACATTATGTTATAAGCTTTTAACCAATGTTCAGTAATACATAAAATATGAATTTGTTGCTATTTAAGAACAATTCAATTTCTAGCTTTTTGCCTTGTATATTCTGATGCACCAGGTGTAAACAATTTTATTATCACTCTGTGGAGTGATACAATGAAGGTTTTATAGCTACATTCTAAATTATTTAAATTATTATAACTGCTAGAGATTACCTCTATTGTCTCATTTTCTAATTTAAATTACTTGGAACTGATTCCAAATTACATATTAAGTCATTACACTGCTCAAAAGAAGCAGATGTCGGTGTAGCCAAGTCCTTGGCTGAGTTAATATATAAACAATAAGATAGCATTTGCTATCTGTCTTAAATATATTTGGATAGGTAATACCTATCTCTAGTCAAAATTTCTTAATTAAATTATTTGTGTCCATTAAATTAATTATATTATTATAATTATAACAATTATGCAATGCTTCAACGCGAAGACGGAAAGACGTGTGTTGTTTTGCTCCGTGAAATTATATTCCCTACCATAGTAAACTCTTAATATCTGGTGCTTTGTTTATTATACTTTTGTAGCCTACACATCTACAAACAAAAAAGTGAAAACCGTATCGTAATAAACAAGAGGAATATAAAGTTATAATCGAAAACATTTTGAAAATTTTTGTTAACGAACATTTTAACACTCGCTGCTCGCTGCATCGCTTCACTCGGCGACCGGTGGGTGAGTCATCGGCTCATTCGGAGACATCGCGCATACAACTCGTCACCGTGCCGCGTTGAGTCGCTGACCGGCTACTCAACCATTATTGTGCTGCGTTTAAACGTACTGAAGATTTTCAAACATTTTTGCATCTAAAGGTAAATAAAATGAGTAATAATATTTGTAGCGGTTGTAATAACACCCTAAAAAGTACTGAAAAAATCACATGTACTCAACCCCGCTGTAAAAAGCAGTTTCATTATCTGTGTGTAAATCTTACCAGCTTCTAACTTTAAAAGGAAGTCGAACTGGAAATATCCTGATTGTTCTATAGAAATGTTATCTGCGCAGCGGCAGACAAAGAATGATGACACACCATTTAAGAGTTCTACGACGACAGCTGGGAGTCCTACTGACGAAATATGTAACGTCAATACAAACGCACGGGAGAGTGGCAACACGAATTCGGAAAATTTGCGCTTAACTATGAGAACCATCATGCAAGAAGAGCTACATGTTATAGTAAGGGAGGCAATTAGAGAAGAGTTCTCATCCTTGAGAAAAGAGATGCGCAGCTTTGAGGATTCTATAAGCTACATGAATGCCAAATTTGAGGATATGAAGACTAAAGTAGAGGCCTACATGCAAGATACCAAGCAACTCCGTACTGAAAGTGAATTGCTCCAACGCAAAGTTAAAGACCTAGAATCAAGATTGTCAGTAATGGAACAAGATTCCCGGCAGAATAACATAGAAATCCACTGTCTTCCAGAGCATAAACAAGAAAACCTGATTAATGCAGTGATGCAAATTGGCAAAGTGATAGGTTTTCCTCTATCTGAAACTGATGTTTTATCTTGTAATCGTGTACAAAAGCAAAACAAGACGTCGAATTTGCCTAAAACAGTTGTATGCAGACTCGTTAATAAGCTGAAACGTGACAATCTACTTGCAGCTGTATATAAGTACAACAGATCCCATCCCAATGAAAAGTTAAACACAAAACTACTAGGTTATGGTGACCAGGGTCACCGGTCTACATCTCGAGCATCTAACACAAGCTAACAAATCACTCCACGCAATAACAAGAATATGGGCCAAAGAACACAAATTCAAATATGTATGGGTGAGAAATGGAAAAATCTTTCTAAGAAAGGACGACGAACACCCAGCAAAGTTGGTATTTCATCAGGATTTTTTAAAGTCTTTAGTTTAATTAGTATTAGATATTACTATTTCATAAAGTGATTAGTGCTTTTAGTATTAAAGTTCAATTTTTCCATTTATTATCAAAATATTCGCGGCATGCGGACAAAATTATATTACATTTTTCTTGAAGTTAGTGTCAATGATTTTGATTTGATTGTATTAACGGAGACTTGGCTCAACGATGGTATATACGACAGCGAAATTTTTGACGACCGTTATCAGGTTTTTAGGAGAGACAGATCATCAAATACTATTGTAATGGCTGCTGATGGTGGAGGTGTACTTATTGCCGTTAAAGTGTGTATCCATGCATATAAATTACACTTTCGAAAGTCGCTGTGAGTTTATGGATAACTTTAATTTTGGGCACTACCAAGCTACACCTATGCTGTGTTTATTTACCGTCCCCTCTTAAACGTACTCATCTTGAGCAGTTTTTAGATGTAGTATTAGTTTTTAATGTAGTAGCGTTATGGATAACTTGGATGATGACGTGCTTTTGTTTGGTGACTTTAACCAGCGAGAAATTGTCTGGTCTCCCACTGCGGATGCATTTCTAAGACCTACTAATTATGGCAGCACTATCGCCCGTGACCTTGTTGACTTTTTCTCTGCTTATGATCTGAGACAGTTCAACCATGTATTGAACCATCAACAAAAAATACTCGATTTAGTATTAAGTAATTCTAGATGTGGTATTATAGTGCAAGAGTCACAAAATATAATTTCTCGAATAGACTTATATCATCCTCCTTTGCAAGTGCTTTTATCTGTGCGGGGGCCTCGACTACTGCCTCCCAAATTTATACCTAGGTACAACTTCTTTCTAGCAGATTATGGGATAATAAGAAATCGTTTGAACGAAGTGGACTGGAGCTCAAAATTGGAATCATGTTTAAAAACAGATGACGCTGTATCTAAATTTTACAATATTTTAAATCAAATTATTGCTGAGTCTGTGCCCATCCGGAAACGTAATATTAAGAAATATCCAACATGGTTTTCCTACAACCTCATTCGTTTGTTGCGTGAAAAGGAAAAAGCTCGCCAAAAGTACAAAAAATTTAAAAATGGCTTATATGAATTGGAATATAATATATTGAAAGAACGAACGTCGACCATGATAAAAAAATGCTACAGTAGTTATATAGAAAAAGTTGTCAGTAATGTTGTAAAAAATCCAAAATACTTTTGGGCTTATATTAAGAATAAACGTAAAGTAAGGAGTGACATACCATCAGTCATGAAATTCGGAGACAGAGTTGCTAGAGACGGTGACAGCATTACCAATCTTTTTGCAGACAATTTTGCTTTAGCGTATGAATCGGCTAGTGATGTTGTTTTGGTTGATGAAAGTATATCTCATGCAACTGTAACATTAGGTCAGATAAACATAACTAGTGATAGAATAGAAAAGTGTTTAAAAACTCTTGATTCCAGTAAAGGAGCAGGAAGCGACGGTATTCATCCAATATTTATCAAAAACTGTGCTACTAACTTAACAAGACCCTTGCATATCATTTACAATCGATCTCTTGTAGAAGGTTGTTTCCCCAAACTGTGGAAAGATGCTGTAATTATTCCAATCCATAAAGCGGGTGATAAAAGCAATGTAAATAACTATAAACCCATAAGTATTCTCCCAGTTCTTGCCAAAGTTTTTGAATCATTAGTATGCCTAGTTTATCGTGGCACATAAAGCAAACCGTGGCAGAGCAACAACATGGTTTTTTAAAGAAACGTTCTACAGCAACCAACCTTTTAACATTTGTGGATAGAATAATTACTAGTATGAGTTCGGGTAATGAAGTAGACGCAATCTATACAGACTTTAGTAAAGCGTTCGACAAGGTGAATCACGCATTATTAATACATAAACTTAACAACAATTTTGGTATTCATGGGCCACTTTTGAATTGGTTCTCATCTTACTTAAGTAGTCGTATGCAGCGAGTAGTAGTGAATGGTTTTACATCTAGGGATATTTACCCTGCCTCCGGAGTTCCACAAGGCTCCCATCTCGGGCCGATTCTGTTTGTTATGTTCATTGACGACATAAAACACTGTATTTTTAATTCTCAATTTGAACTTTACGCAGATGATTTAAAGCTATCCAAAACAGTTAATAACAGTATCGATCAGATAAAACTTCAAGCGGACATAGACAGGGTTACGGAATGGTGTCGACTAAACTGTATGACTTTGAACATTAATAAATGTTGTCACATAAATTTTCCTGAAAATTTAACAAATTTCCTATCTTAACATAAACGGAACTGTGTTGAACAGAGTCGAGTAGGTTAGAGATTTGGGTATTTCTCTCGATTCTGAAATGAGATTCACTAACCATATTAATAACACGGTTAGCAAATGTTTCAGAATGTTAGCGTTGTCTTAAAAATTCAAAAGAATTCAAATCTGTTCAGGCAATGAAAGTTTTGTATACCGCCTTCGTGCGTAGCCATGTGGATTATTGTAGTTCTGTTTGGTATCCATTTTATCAGAATAATGTTTACCGTATCGAAAATATTCAAAAAAAGTTTGTGAAAAGAATCTCTTTTATCAATGCCGCAGCCTCAGTAGTTATTCTGATAGGTTAAATCAATTAAAGGAGACAATTTCTTTTTGTATGGAGAATGGGCCCACTACAAATTTTAGGGATACTTAATGAAATGTATGTCGATTTATTCCTTATAATCTATAGATTGCAAAATTAATATTAGTTTTATCGCATCTAAAGGGAATTCAGAGAAATTAAAATATGAATATCACAATAACCTAAAAAGAAACTAAACGCTATTTTTTTTTAATCTGGCTTTACGGCTCTGGGTTCTAGCCCTTCTGAGCCGAAACTAAAAGTTGTTTTCTATTAGTATTGTGAGTTAGAATAGTGTATATAGAATAGAATAGGACAGCTAAATAATTAATAGCATAAAACAAAGTTGCAGGTACATTTAACATTTATAGGTACTTTTAGACTGATGGAAAATCCTTTAGTAGTTCCAAAAATAGTACACTGACCAAGAAACATGGTGTGGAGGCTATTTTTACATGTATTGATTGATTAGTGAATATACATCACAAACACCATTACAGTAATTAAATAAATATGATTAAAGCCAAAATGAATAAAAATAATATGTTCATTTATAATATTACCTTCATGCTATATAGTAAGAAAGATGTTTTAATCTGGTTGTAAAAGGATAAAAACACAAAGTAAAATACCACTGTATTTATTACTGTAATCATTTCAAAAGTAGTCTATTAATAGTGGAACAGACAGACAGGCGCGGTATTAAGACTTTATTTTGATATATCTATGTAAGTTAGTAAAGGTGCAGTGTGTAAACTTTGCTTTAAAATATATTAACTGATTAGTTATTATACCCCAAACACCATTAAAGCCAAAATGACTAGGTAATATCATGTTTATTTAGGTTGATAAATATGATGAGATGTTTTAAACTAGTTGTAAGGATTACAAAACACATGTATAATTTAATTGTATTTATTATTGTCAGTCATTATCATTCCAAAATATTTTTAATTTATTCTAAGCAACCCACCTGAAAAAAGTTAATGAATATTGAAACAAGCACACATGTACTTATTTATCTAATATGATTTGCAACCAGTAACACGGTTTTAGGTGCATGTGTGCGTCAACAGTGAACTATTGGGGTGTTTAGCGAGTTTTACCTCTACAGCGATTGAGAAAATAAATAGCACGTAAGATGTTTTGAACTGGTCGTGTAAGGATAAAAAAAACTCTGTATTGTCACTGTATTTGTTATTGTAAAATCATCACATTCTCAAAGCAGTATTAAAAGTGACACATGCCACCAGGTGCAGTGTCAGGACATTGTTATTAATTTGTATTGATTGAATAACATGTTTACATTCCAAGCACCATTAAAACCAAAATGACTGGATAGTAACATATCCGATTTTTACGATATTAACCACGAAAATAAATAGCATGTAAGGTGTTTTGAACTATTTGTGTTAGGATAAAAACACTGTATTGTCACTGCATTTTTATTGTTTATTATTGTAAAATTATCATATTCTTAAAGCAGTCTATTATAAGTATCACAGGCCGCGAGGGCAGTGCCAGGACATTCTTTTAATATGTGTTCATTGATTAGCATGTTTACATCCAACTGCAATTAAAGCTAAAATGTAAAATTCTCGAGTAGCAGTCTAGTACCGGTAAGCTCAGTGTGGGACGGCTACCTCTAGTTGGAGTGACGACCTGGTAAGATATTCAAAAGTCTATGGATGCAGGTGGCTCAGGACCGTGCTTTGTATAATTTCTTGAGGTTTATGTTCAGCAGTGGACCTGCCACTGCTTGTCCACTGCTGAACATAGGCCTGGGGCTGTAGGCTGTAATGATGAAGAAGTTTTAAACTAGTTGTGTACGGATACGGCTCGACCGGGGTAGGACACGCTCTCCGGAAAACGCTACCAGCGTAAAATAGTAGCAATGCTCCTGTGTTTCGTATGGTGAGTTTAGAGAACCGGAGTCCTTTTTTACTGGAAACGAAGCACTCCATCTTAGTCCTCAGGGGTGACAATGCATCTGCATTTTGATTCTTAAACAAGGATAAATGTAGATGTCTATGAGCCACAGCATCTACTTACCATCAGGTGGACTGTGCGCTCGTTTGTCACACTTATTCTATAAAAAAAAACAAAAAGAAATTGTCAATTGAAAGAGATACGAAAAGGTACCAGAGCATCTATTCAACTTGCTCGGCGTTTATTTATAAATTAGGCGCTTTATTTATAATAAGGCACATAGTAGAAACAGGTCAAGTAAGCAACAATAATTACAAGTTTTATTGATTATTATTCGTCATCATTACAACAATTCGATGCTGAACATAGGTCTTCCCTAAATTAAATATATAATGTAAAATATTGTTTAGCCCTTCCGTCAACTGCCATCGCGTTTCGTCCCGTATGGTGTCGTAAAAGTCGTAACAGAGTAAAATAAAGATACCAGAAGATGAGCAGCAACATCTCCTATAGAATACCACAAAGCTTTGGTTGCCACAAGCGTAGCAACTGTGGCAAAAACTACCTAATGTAATGATGCATATTTATATTACTATATAAATATGCATCATTACTACTTGTATATAAATTATTCCAATCATTGTGAGGTTCATTTAAGTGGTATTCACAAATACGAGCGCACAGTGGCACATAAAATGAGTTATCAATCAGCAATCTCTCTTTTAGGTTAGTAGTTCTTTTTAGTTTAGGTATTAAGAATCTAGATAAATGATTACATAACTTAAAAATACAGTGTCGGGAAGTAGAAACAGCACGCTTATAACTAGCCACAGAATAGAATAGAATCATTTTTATTCAATATAGATTACAATACATAATACTTATTAACCCTTTAATTCGTAAAGTTGAGAATACTCAACATTCGAAATAAATAAATCCTGTATGAAAACTTGAACGCGTAGAAAAAATATTTTTACTTTGAAAAAAAGGTGAAACGAAACGCAACTCGTAAAAAGAAAGTTGTGTGTCACAAACGTCAGATTTTGACAGTGGCGGCAAAATGGCATCACGTTCATCTGCACCGTTTGGACCTAAGGTAAATAAAATTTATTATTAGCAATTTAAATCATATTGATACCTATTATTGCCTTGCATTTCAATTTTAAATTATTATTTTATGCACGTAATGAAAAAAAGCCTGAAAATATTGTGGTTTAGTATGTGTTTGATGGTTTTCAAGTTGAATGTTGAATATACTCAACAATGCGAATGTTACTATTATTCACCTGATTTTTTCTATGTTGAGTATTTTCAACATTGCGAAATGCTTTAGGTTTTGTCCTATAACTTAACATGATGAGTATATTCAACATTGCGCGTGTACTAACATTTATTCCCCTCTTATCTGAGACCCTATTATTGTTCATTTTTCGCTTTGGTTTTGGATGCCCTACGTTTTTTGTGTTATTTTGCTGAAAATGCTTAAATGGCAACGCACGCAAAAAATTATGGCGCTTGTACCTCCCGCAAAAGCACCCTCCGATGACAGCAGCACATCTGAAGATGAAGTTATAATCAATAATTACACAAAACCGAAAAAACAACAATCATCTGACTCAGAACACAACTACGAATCATCTGAACCACGTTCTTATCCCTCTGAAATTGATGACTTAAGCTTAGATTCACATTCCGAAGATGAGATTCCTGCGACGCCATCACCTAGGCCACTACAGCTACAAAATGAAAGCAAGTCATACTTACCCAATTCCAAAGAAAATTCTCGTCCGACGACGCCTCCATCGCCAACTCCGCCTCAACAAAATGATTGCAACATACCTGAAGTACCATGTTCTGAAGTCCAAACTCCGATTTCGTCTGCGTCGATGCCACAAGATATAATGAATGATTCCATACTCCACATACCAACAATTCCCTTGTCTCCTTTAATTAACCAAATGTTTTCACCAGGCCCGTCAAATCAGCCGCTCCCATTCACACTGAATTCGGTCTCATCAGTATTATCACCTAACATGTCTCCAGCAGCACCTAATACACGTTCAAAGCGACGACAGAACACAAAACCTAAACACCCAGCGGCAAAAAAAGTAAAGAAGTTTGTAAGAAAACCTCTATCATTCAAATTCAGAGCAGGAAAACTACAGTACGCAGCTATATTTGAACCACCGAAACACGATTTCTCACCCGATCCACATCATTCAATCTTAGATTATTTCACTGACTTTTTTTCAAATGACATATTCGAATTAATAGTAGAACAGACAAACTTATATTCAGTTCAAACCGATTCGAGATCTATAAATATAACAAACGATGATGTGAAAGATTTCATAGCGATTACACTCATTATGGGGGTAGTGAAAATGCCCTCTTACAGAGATTATTGGAGTCGATTTTTGCGATATCCAGCTGTCGCTGATATCATGCCTTTAAAAAAGTATGAGAAAATAAGGAAATATTTACATTTCGCCGACAACAGCAACATTAACGACGACCGTTACTACAAAGTTCGACCAATTATTGAAAAAATTAGGCTTAATTGCTTAAAAATGAAGGAGGAACAACGCTACAGCGTCGACGAAATGATGGTCCCATACAAAGGGACAAGAGCGGGAAGTAGGCGCCAATATCTACCTAAAAAACCAAAAAAATGGGGGATGAAGTTATTCGTTCGAGCAGGCGTCTCTGGTTTAGTGTATGATTTCATTCCTTATGGTGGAGAAGACACGTTTAGAAATCATTCTTTTACTGAATACGAGGAGAGCCTCGGTCTTGGAGCAAAAGTTGTGCTAGCACTTTGCAAGACCATTGAGGATAAACCTGCAGTCGTATATTTTGACAATTTCTTTACGTCATTGGAGCTAATTCACCATTTGCGTCAAGAATACGGTATTTTTAGTCTTGGTACCATAAAAAGTAATCGTTTGAGAGGTTGTCAAAATAAACTACTAGCAGATAAAGTTCTCGCAAAAAAAGGACGGGTGCAAGCTCCCAGATCGTCTGCAATGACACGAAACTTGCTGTTGTCAGATGGTATGACAATAAGCCGGTGACATTGGCTAGTTCATTCGTCGATTCCCATCCAATGGGAAAGATTCAAAGGTATTCCAAAGATACAGAATCTAGGGTGGAGGTCAATTGTCCTCAGATTGTGAAGCAATATAATGCCCATATGGGGGGCGTAGACTTGGCGGACATGCTTATCGCTCTATACCGTTCAAACTTTAAAACTAAGAGGTGGTACATGACCATGTTTTCACAATCTCTGGATATTTGCGTCAACAATGCTTGGTTATTACATAGAGAGATCATGCTGATCCTAAAGACCGTTTACCTCTCAAAAAATTTCGGATACAGATAGTATCTGAGCTTTTACATAAAAACAGAACGAGGGTGACAGTGAGTCAGGAAAACGATCCTCCTAAAAAAATAATTACTCCAGCTGCTCCAAGACCGACTGATGCTGTACGATATGACAACAATGGACATTTACCCATGTTTGTGTCGTATGGACGGTGCAAATACTGTAAAAATGGGTACACAAATATTACTTGCTCAAAATGTATCCTCAGGCTGTGTCTAGTTAGTAAGAGAAACTGTTTTTATAATTACCATGTTAAGTAATAATATGTGAATTTGATTTTTCTACTAAGGCTGTGTCTAGCCAACTTATTCTATGATTAATTAATAAGAAATAAAACTTTATTTGATTTTCTCTATAGTTTGTTCTTTTATTTTAATATATTAGTAAACTACCTTTACAAGGGCAATGTTGAAAATACTCAACGCTCAATTTATTAGGTAATGTTCCAATATGTCGCGCAATGTTGAGTATTTTTAACATACGATATTTGATAAAGTATACAATAATAATAATAATTTCTATTTTTTTTGGCTATAATTAGTCAACATTAATGCAATTAAACAGAAAAAAACATGTTTACATAACTTTTATTTTTCTGCGCATTAAAGGGTTAAAAGTTATTTTTTACTTTTACCACTGGTTCGCAAAACAACCTCTGTCCTGGGAAGAATCAGCAAGAAACCCAGCGAGACTTTGTTTAAAAAAAAAGCACATTTAACAATATAACTTTTTATACAATTGTTTTGAAAACATTTAGAAACAGCATGGTAGCGATCACCTCATTCCCAGGGGTTATTATCAGTCATTTACTCTCTAGTAGTATAATAACCCTTACTAGACAATTTTTGCTTAAGAAATAATTTAAATCTTTTGATAGAAAAGGTCTGCATATTATAGTAATTGTTGATTCCGCTCTGGAAATGGCAGGAGTTACAGTTACAGGCATAAGGGGTGTTTGTTGGATGTTACCGATGTCTTCAATATTCATGAATTGTAATTCCATATCCCTGTTATCATTTGTGTCTCCATACAGTTGTAGAAGCTCTCGGCCGACAAGATTGCAGACTCATTCTAAATGATCCACCTGAAAAGTGTTTTTTTTCATCAACTAACCGAACAGACTATAGTTTTACAGTGTCTTCCACCTAAATAATGATATTTATTAATATTTTATTTATTTCAATCTTTATTACTAATAAACAGTCTTAATGTCTCTTAAATTATATATAAATAGCATGTACTCGTTTCCTTTCATAATACTTTTGTAGTAAACCAGATTCCACTAAGGTAAAAAGAAATAAAAATACATCAAATCAGAAAGGTAAACAAGTGAAGTAGTTATTTTAGAATTATAACATTATTTGACTAAGTACAAGTTCCTAGACGTTTTACACTAATTTCATTTAAGGTAAAAATATTACTTGTGTATTAAGTACAAAGGCAGACAAATATGGGGTAAGGTAAGGAAGAAGTAGCAACTAAAGAAAAACTGTGGTTATCGAATATCTCCTATAAGGCAATCTGTGGGGAGGTCTATGTTCAGCAGTAGACTTTGATAGGCTGTAAAGTTAAAGATAACCTGGTGGTGAATAGCCAAATTGTTTGTAGTGCAAGGTGTATGATACTACAAACATCAATCTGTGTGCCAAAGCGATTATGCTGACTCCTCCGGCAAGCCTATTTCAGGCAGGGGATCGCTTACAGGCTGTTAAAGTAAAGTAAGTACCTGGTGTGATGGTATCCACTGCAAAATAATATCTCTTCTGCTGAGTTCTTAAATGAGTTTAAAATTGAAGATCCACATGGAATGCAAATCTTCTAATGGAATGAGCAGTTTCAATATTTTCTTGCAATATTCTTAGGCAGTTACAACAAACTGCATCAAGTAGATGTAACTGAAAAAATTGGGAATGCAAATAAAAATAAAGTAAAAAATATTAAATTCAGAAAGAATGTACATTACCTACAATCAACAAAATAACATAAAATAATGTAAACAAAGTTCTTGCTTCCTGATGGAGTTTAAATATAATAAACATAAATAGTAGATGTATTTAATTAAATATTAACACTAATATGTATTCCTAATAACATCCATTTATTTTTATGTTATCTATATCTATAATATTAAATTCAGAAGGAATGTGTACATTCCTTCTGAATTTAAGCAGCGTCTTCCTATTAACAACTACCAATAGCAAGTATCCTCCTTTGAGGAAATCTGAGGGAAGGTCTATGTTGAGCAATGGGCTTTTGATAGGATGTAACGGTTGTGGATATAGTTACTCTGACAGACACTTTTAACATAGATTTGTGTATATTTTGTGTGATTTTATTTTCTATTAATTAAATTAGATTTTACCAATAACATAACACTTCAATACTTTGACACTTTTAACATACTAATAAGAATTGTGTTTGTCATATGTTTTAGGTAATTCAACATAAATTATAGATTTTCCAAAATTCTAGGAGCAAAATTACACTTGTATTATACACTCACATATACTTTTAATTAAACTCGTCAGTTTTCATTTTCGAATGTCATTGGCGAATTAAATACATAATGTGGAATATTTGGCTAACCTATATATAATATAATCCAACACTTAAAAATACTGATATTTATTAGTATTTTACAAACTTAAAATAAATAAGTACTAAAACATGTATAGATCGTTAAGTGTCTGTGGTGTGGGTCGTTTATTTTTATTTCTAAAAAATCGTACCATATCTCAATATTCAGTAAAAATAAAATAAAATGTAATACATTATAAACGAAACTTAATAGTTTTCGTTTCCGTAGTATAATATTTTTGGACTAGAACTTCGAGAGTGACAAAAATAAGATATATTTCACATAAAAGTTTGAAACTTTAAATCAATTGTAGGTTTTGTACAGTTGAAATCTTCGCATTCCATAAGATAAGATACTCACCTCTTGAGAAATCCACAAATATAAGTTGGCGCACATCTGCTCCAGTCTCGGTTAGTTATTGTCTCCGCACAGTGCGTTGAAATCCACAAATATTATTTAATTGTTTTCAGTGTATGCTGATCTTCCAGATAAGTAAGTAAGTACAAAACAGCAGCCTGACGAATGTCAATGCCGTAAAGTAATACCAATATTATGATAATATGGCCGTCGGTTTTACCAGCACGGAAGTCAATGACAAAATAGCGTTTCGTTCCACGGTGTCTTTGAACCATGTTATATGATATAAGCTAACACTTTTAGAAATAGGATAAAATCTCAGTGGTATCCCTTTTAGTAATAAATATATAATATACAAATAAGTACAAATATAATATGTATATAATAAGTTATCTTGGTAAAAATACATTTTTCTTTAATAGAAACTGCAAAATGATTCATTACACGCATTTTTCCCATGTTACATTAACCAGAACACGGAATATCAAAACCACTCATTTTTTTAGATTTTTGATTCCGTTTAGATATTCATAAAATGTATAGGCCATTTATTATAATAAATTGGTAACTTTTTGTATGTAATACCATAAAGGGTCGTTAAAATTTCTAGTGGGCCCAAAACGACTGACTCCTTTGCTATCACTAAAGCAACGTAAGGAACAGCTGTCCATAACTTTTTGTTTGTTATTGAACCATGAAGTGGATTGTCCATCTCCTATCACAAATTAATATATTAGTTCCTAGAGTTACGGCTCGTCTGCATAATTATAAACCACTTTCAGTGTCCTTGAGAAAACTAAATATGGTAGTTCCTCTCCTATTTGTACAGTGTTAAAAAAATTAACCTTTATTTCAAAATGGTAATTTAGATATCTTCTGTGAAAAGATAGATACTTTTAAAAATCAATTTTGGATTGTTGTAAGATTCATTTTAGTTTTTGTTTTTATTTTTGCCATTATTGTAAAATAAAACTTTTATATTTTTACTAATTTAAAATGTTTAATTTGTAATCTGTAAAACAACGTCTTTATTATAATAAAATGTTGTGCATACCTTTAATTTAAATGCATATGTAAAATGTATTTCTCAAAAAGTGTGATATCATAAGTTCTGTATAATACAAGTTTACTTTTGCTCCTAGAATTTTGAAAATCTATAATTTATGTTGAATTACCTAAAACATATGACAAACACAATTCTTATTAGTATGTTAAAAGTGTCAAAGTATTGAAGTGTTATGTTATTGGTAAAATCTAATTTAATTAATAGAAAATAAAATCACACAAAATATACACAAATCTATGTTAAAAGTGTCTTTCAGAGTAACTATATCCACAACCGTTACATCCTATCAAAAGCCCATTGCTGAACATATGAACTGAACATACCTTCCTCAGATTTCCTCAAAGGAGGATACTTGCTATAGTTGCCATGCTTAGTAGACGAGTCGG
>JAGSMP010003593.1:0-22980 GCA_029286625.1 Parnassius orleans
TTATTGTATTACAATTTAAGTGGCGATTATGTTAGATCCTATTTTTTTTTGAAAATTTATTTATTTCTCACTACAAAACCACAAAAATATCTTTAAACTTAAGCTTTTAAGTAAAAAAATTATAAATATAGATGTGGGTGCGAAATTATGAGCGCATTCAAACTGCGCGCTTTGTTGTGTGTGTGTGTATGCGAGGTGTGAATATACAAAGAATACAATAGAAAGTTCATTTGAGAATATCAAGGAGACATTCAGTTTCCGTGTAATATTGATTTAAAGCCATTCTTTGAGTTTTAAATTTAAAGTGATTTAATGAGTGTAGGCTTTCTGATAATATCCATACTAATATTATAAATGCGAAGATGTGTTTTGTTTGTTTGTTTGTTTGTTTGTCCTTCTTTCACGTCGCAACAGAGCGTCGGCATAGCATGATTTTTGTATGGGGATAGTTCGGTGGCTGTAGAGTGACATAGGCTACTTTTTCTGCGGAAAACATCATTCCCGTGGAAAATCGAACATGTTGCAAAATTAAATTCAGCTAGGTGGCGCCACCGTGATTCTACAAGACGGACGACGGTACGATGGACGAACACAGAAGGTCAGAATATCTGGATTATTATGTCTTTTACCAAAATTAAGATAAAAATGTACGGATCTGTATTTTTCCACGCAGTACCGGAAAGAGAGCGATAAAAATTTGGTGCATCGTAATTCACAGAATGGCGATAACCTCGCAGACGATATTAAGTAATCCGTTGATGCTCTGCCTACCCCAAGGTTTACAGGCGTGATTATAAGTATGGATCAGAAATACTATCACCACCTGTCACGCTTTCACCCTTAACTATTACTTAACAATGGAAGAAACAGTTCTTAGTAAGCCTTATTAATAAGCCTTAGTAATATTTATTGAACGGAAATGAATACAGTTTTTATATGTGGTTATGAATAAATCGGTATTAGAATAAGAAAAATTGTGCAAAATTATAAGAAAAATATTTTTGAGAGTTTTATTGACTAACGTATACATAGTTTAAATTGATTCCGCTAGATGTCGTTACTAGGTTTTAAAACGCGGTAACGAAATGTTTCTATTTATGTACTAACTCCCGCCGTTGAGCCGCGCGTCAACTTATAGTGCATACGGTACCTATACGCTTAAATTGTTTCTATTTCGTAGCTTATTCGACTACCTGCTTTCGATTTCGGTTGTTTGTTAATTGCTTTGTGATTTGGTTAAGGTTGAATGGATTTATATTGGCTTTCATTTTCGGATTTGTGTATATGAATCAGTTTTGTTGATTTGGTTGGTATTCCTTTATACATATTTAGACTCTGGCTTTGATTTTGGATTTTTTTTATTTAGAATCGTGAATTGGTTTTCGTTGTTTTAGGTTGTTTAACAATATTTCAAAGGAATATTAATAGTATAGATAGTGTATACGGTACCTATACACTTACTTCTTTTCGTTGGTTATATTTATATTGACTACTGCTTTCGATTTCGGTTTTCTGCGATTTGTTTTGTGACTTGGTTTAAGTTGATTCGATTTTTTTGGCTATCGTTTTCGGATTCGTGTTGTGTCTGAATTGGTTTTGTTGTTTTGATTTAAAAAATATTTAAAAGAATATTTATTCCTTTTAGGTATTTTGGATTTGCTTTAAAAAATATTTAAAGGAAATTTAATTCCTTTTAGGTATTTTAACGTTTTTATAAATAGGTTTTTCTTACTTCATAATGCTTCGCAAACGTAAGTCCAGCCTTTCAAGAGTATCTTCTCAAGACAAGCGATAAGATTAGCTCGATCGCTAGAATCTTTAGAAGATGCTGAACTGAGAAGCAAGAACAAGCAGAGCGTCAGGCTGCTTTAGAGCTTCCGAAACACCTTCTCAAAGTCAGGAAGGCGTCTTGAACAGGCAGAGCGTCAGCTACTTTAAGAGCTTGAATCACCTGCTCAAAGTCAGCAAAGGCGTCTTGAACAGGCAGAGCGTCAATCTACTTTAAGAGCTACTGAAACACCTGCTCAAAGTCAGCAAAGGCTATTCGAACAAGCGGAACGTCAGGCCGCCTTAAGAGCAAACACCTGATGAAACTCAACACAGACTCATTAATCAAGCTGAACGTCAATCTATTATAAGGGCATCTGAAATACCAGAACAGACAGGCGCGAAGAGATGCAAATGCATAGCTCCAAGCTGAACGTCGACAAAATTTTCAAAGAAACAATTGGTCGGTTTTAATGACGCAGCACTCAATTATGATTCTTTGATTGATTATAAAAATCACAGGTTAGTTGTTATCGGACTAATGGACAAGGCGTGTCGATTTTGCAGCGCTTTAAAATGGAAAGATGAGACCGCAGGCATGTGCTGTTCCAATGGCAAAGTGTCTCTTCCGTTACTTGGGCCGGAAGAACCTTTGAAAACTCTCTTTTATATAATGCTAATGAGTCACGGCGCTTTTTAAACAGAATCCGGAAATATAACTCATGCTTTCAAATGACGTCCTTCGAGTTGACCAAAATAATAATGCCGGATTTTCGCATATTTACGGTGCAAGGCAAATTTATCATAGAATAGGTTCACTTTTCCAGCTGAAAACGAACAGCATAAATTTTGATAAGTATATTTTATGGGTGACGAAGAAATTGAGGTAGACCGTCGCTGCCAATTTATCCAGGGAGTTGAGAGAGACACAGTGTTCAAAATTCAAAGATTCTGCATAGACGTAACATTTAGTCAAAACATTTAAAACTGCTTTAGAAAACCTACCTGAAGAGGATTATCAAGTCGTCATTCGCAGATTGGACCCTCGAGGAGAGCATGAAAGGCGCTACAATGCACCTTTGATAAACGAAATAGCAGCCGTAATTAGTGGTGATCAATTTTATTCACGAGACATTGTCTTGCGAGCACGTGATGATACGTTGCAACGGGTAGTCGATACACACAAGTCTTATGACGCTCTGCAATACCATTGATTTATTGCAAAGGAGAGGGTTATCATTTTCAAATTTACTCATTAACCCGGTCACAAAGGAGCCTATTTTTATGCGTATCATATGATGTTGCGAGAAAATGATTTTAACCTCTTAGCCCGGTGTAGACAATTATTTCATCAATTTTTGGTAGACATGTATGTGAAGGTAGAAAGTGAACGTCTCCGTTATATATCTTTAAATCAAAAGCTGCGCGTTGAGAATTATATACATTTACAAGATGCAGTTTCTAGCGACGCCAAAGATTTAGGTAAAATGGTAATTCTGCCCTCATCATTCGTTAACAGTCCCTGCTACCTACATGAGTACACACAAGACGCATTCCTTTACGTACGAACTTACGGAAGACCTGATCTTTTGTTACTTAATTGCAATCCCACATGGAAAGAAATAACCGAGGAGCTAATGCCGGGCTAAAAAGTACTGACAGACACGATTTAGTTGCTAGAGTATTTAGATTAAAAGTACAAAAATTAATGTATGTAATTAACAAAGGAAAAATTTTCGGAGAGGTGCAGTGCTTCATGTATTTATTTGAATCGCAAAAGAGGATTACCGCATGCCCACATTCTTATGGCTTAAAGAAGTTGCAGCCCAGCCAAATAGACGACATAATAAGCGCCGAAATTCCGGATCCTGAGCAAGATAAAAATTGTATGATACCATCGTCCAAAATATGATTCACGGTCCATGTGGAGCACGAAATTCAATATCGCCATGTATGAAAGAAGGAAAATGTACAAAGAAATTCCTAAACAGCTATTAAAAAACAGTGCACAATGACAATGGCTACCCTTTATACAGACGCAGAGCTCGAAGATGGTGGGAAAGTTACAATCAAATCTCGCTCTGGAGCGTTCAGGAAACCAGATAACAGCTGGATTGTCCCGTATTCGCCCATTCTATGTAAAATGTTTAATGCCCACATTAATGGAGAAGCATGTAGCTCTGTCCGCGCAATCAAGTATATCTGTAAGTACATAAATAAAGGAAGTGACCAAGCAACATTTAATCTCAGGAGTAAGGTGAGGCCATCCGTTAATGAAGTACATACCTTTTAAGCAGGGCGTTATGTCAGCAGTAACGAGGCAGCGTGGCGTCTCCTTGGCTTCCCTTTACACGAAAGGCACCCAGTTACTCACCTTGCTGTGCACTTAGAAAATGGAGAGCGTGTATATTTCACCGTAAAATTTCCAAGAAAAATTGCATCACCGCCAAAAACTACACTAGCCTTCTTTCAAGTTTGTCAAACCGACCCTTTGCAAAACGTTGTTATATTCTGAAGTCCTCCGCTATTATACTTAGAACACATCTAAGGAAGGAGTGGAAACGCTGTATTCAAGGCGCGCCTGTTGCAAATTGGCCCAGTGTAAAGTCATCAGATGCCCTGGTCGTCGTCCATGTAACTAATTTTGAATGTTTCTGTTTACGATTGCTGCTGCACCATGTTCGGGGTCCTACAGGATATAAAGACCCAAAACTGTCAACGGTCAGGAATGCGCAACTTATAGAAGCATGTGAAGCTCTGCATCTTTAGAAAACGATAATTACTGGGATGAAACCATGGAGGCTGTGCAGTGCCAGTCACCAGCCAAAATTAGGGATCTTTATGCAACTCTCATATCATCTTGCGGGCTATCTAATGCACAAATTGTGGGACAAATATAAAGAGTACATGGCGGAAGATATTTTGCGAAGGTTACAGCAGACACACACGAACATGACATACAATGAACACATTTATAATGAAGCACTTGAAAAAATTGAAGATAAAGTAATGGCAATGGTAGGCAAAAAAATTAAGCGAATTTGGAATGATAAGCCCTCAGCGAACAACCGAAAATGAACTAAGTGATGAAATTATACGTGAAACAAACTACGATATACCAGCTTGCTGCTGCAAGCGGGTACAATTGGCCTTGCTGCAAGCAATGTGGTTGTACCGCGCTTCTCAACAAAAACAAGTTTTGACAAAGTATTAGGACAAATTGAATCTGGAAATGGTGCACTTTTCTTTTTAGATGCGCCTGGAGGAACTGGGAAAACATTTTGTTAAATTTATTACAAGCGAAAGTACGGAAAGATAAAACATTGCTGTGGCCGTAGCTTCCTCCGGTATAGCCGCCACGCTGCTAAGCGGGGCCGCACTGCACATTCTGTTTTAAAATCCCTCTAAATCTAGCCCAGGAAGAATCGCCGATCTGCAACTTTAGCAAAAATAGTGCAGGTATAATGCACGACAATGCAAACTTTTAGTGTGGGACGAAAGTACAATGTCGCATAAAAAGCTATAGAAGCACTAAATCGAACGCTCCAGGATTTGCAGCAATACCGATGTAATGGGAGGAATGGTGGTTTTACTGGCTGGTGACTTTCCAAATTTACCTGTCATTCAAAAGGGACACCTGCAGATGAAATTAAAGCATGCCTCAAGTCGTCTATTTTATGGAACAAGGGACAAAATTCAGTTTAACTACGAGATATGAGTGCATTTGTATAATGATATCAATGTTGAAAACTATGCTGACACACTATTAAAAATTGGCGATGGGCGGTTGGAAACGGATGCTGAGGGCTGCGTTAAATTAACGAGAGATTTTTGTAATTTAGTACAGAGTCATTCCGAATTAATTGCGAGCGTTTATTCAGATTTAACGAACAACATGCATGAAAACAAATGGTTATGTGAAAGGGCGATTCTTGTACCAAAAAATGAGAGCGTTAACAAAATAAATTCAGATATATTAAGCGAAGTAGCAGGAGAAATAACAGAGTATTTGTCAGTAGACACAGTTATGGACACAGAACAGAGCACTTCATATCCCTTAGAGTTTCTAAATTCTCTAGAGTTGTCAGGTGTGCCTCCCACATAAGCTTCAATTAAAATTAGGCGTCCCAGTCATGCTAATGCGAAATTTAGATGCTCCTCGGTTATGTAACGGGACAAGGCTGTGTGACACATCTTGAACGGAAGATAATCGGTGCACAATTTTGACAGGCGTAGGAAAAGGTGAAAATGTTATTATACCACGGATCCTATAATTCCTACAGATCTTCCTTTTCAATTCAAAAGGTTGCAGTTCCTATGAAGCTCAGTTTTGCAATGACAATTAATAAAGCGCAAGGGCAAACGTTACAGGTAGTGGGGGTCAACTTAGAAAACCTGCTTCTCTCATGGTCAGCTGTATGTAGCATGTTCGCGTGTGTCAAATGCCCAGAATCTCCACATTCTTTCCTGAATGGAAAACATATAACATTGTGTACAGTAGCGTCTAAAATAGTATTCAGTTAGTTTTTTTCCAAATTTCCACAATCAATTAATCAGAATTTCTACAGATCTTCCCTTTCAATTCAAAATTTCCTATTTAGCTCTTCTTTTTTTAATTCCAAATGCTGCACCCTGACGGACCTATTAAGCTCAGTTTCCTTTCAACTCAAAAAGGCTCCATCTCTGAAGGATCTTTTATTTGGCTCAGTTTCCTTTCAAGAAAACTGCATCTCTAACGAATCAATTTAGCTCAGTTTCTTTTCAAAAGTTTGCATCCCTGACGGATAATTATGCTCAGTTTCCTTTAATTAAAAATATCCCATTTCCATTTGGAATAAACAGGCTATTTTATGCTTTCCTATACGCTGCGTTTCAAAACATTTAAATAGGCTGACGAATCAATTTGCTCAGTTTCCTTAATGGCTGCATCTCTGACAAATCTATAAAACTCAGTTTTCTTTCAATTCAAAAAGCAATGGATAGTTCATTTCCAGTGACCATGGGGGGAAGCCGCGGGTAACAGCTAGTTTATTATAAAGGTTAGCCAAGAAATACAAGAAATCTATGGTAGGTATTAAGAGGAATCGATTTGGTGACAAGAAGATAGCGTCGTAGCGTTCTTATTATATTTAGTTAAGGTGTTGTTTAAGAGCTGTATACAATATATAAATTTGCCGTACAGTCAACACTTGACAATGCTCATAAATTAGTTCTGTAGAATATAACACACCTTTAGTAAAGCTCTCAGGCACGTTCAATTTGTATAAATACTATTTAGTAGCCCCACCCTAGGTTGATATACAACAAACTAGTACTGATTGGCACAGGGCATAGTAAATCATTTCCATAACATATGTGTCGGCAGAATATCGAAGGTCTTATAAATGTAAGTTAACTTTCGTACTCTAGCAGATAAGTGTTCAATATAGTCTTTAAATGTTAAATTACTGTTAATTATTATGCGAAGATACTTAATAGAAGTAACTTTTTCTAAATAATACACGTTGTCGGGTGTAGTGTTGCTAGTGTGTGATGAAGTATTAACTATTTTATTAAGTGAATTTGCTAATGCTTGAAAACTGTTTCGTATATAAAAATTTGTACTTTAGTTTGGTTAAATTTAGTTAGTAGGTGGTTATAGAGACATTTTCTAACAGTATCAAATACTTTTGCGCTCGTTGGTATGTTTCACTCCAAGTACTGGTCGAAAAACAAGTGCTTTAATAGGTCGGACCAAGGATACTACCCTGAGGTTTATCATATGTAATTTGTTGTTGGGAGGTACTCGGATATGAGCAAATGTTCACACACTGAACCCTATTTGTAAGATAAATGTGAAATAAGGATAGCTGGTTTGCCTCTTATTCCCAGGCAGTCAGCTTAGAAATCAAGACAGAGACCGAAATTGTGTCAAAAGCTTTAGTAAGGTCTAAAACATGGCGACGCATTTTTGCTTATTATCAAGTTTATTAACAATATGATTTACTAGTTTTTGTACAGCAAAATTAGTGGAAATCAAATTTATTAACAGGTAAAATTTTACAGGATTCCAAATATTAGATAAGTCTTGAGTTTAGGATTTTCTCAAGTACCTTAGAAATTGCGATAAAACTGAAATTGGCCTGTATTTTTCGACAAATTTCAGATCATCTGACTTAAAAACTGGATATTAAATTGCTATCTTAAACGTATCAGAAAAAATACCAGTGAGACTCAAATTGCAGATGTGTGAGTGGAAGGATATTTGAAGGATATTTGAATATATGAAGGTATATTTGTGTTTCTTTAGAAAGTTAGAAAAATACCACCCATATTACTAGCACAATCGCTTTTCAGAGGCATAATCAATCGATTTACTTCTGCCCGTTGCGTAATTATTAAATCAATTTTTTCTGCAAGTTTCCTTCCCACACCAACAAAGTATTAATTTGATTAATCAATTTTGGGGATCAGATTCGTTTAAAGATCAGTTGGTTTGACTGTGAATTCTTTACACTAGTTAGATTTATATAGATTATATTTCTAATGACATCCCATATTCTCTTTGAATTTTTAGCAGCTTTTTTAAATTCCAGTTTTTGGTATTCTTTCTTTGTTTTTTCGCAAAAGAGAATTACAAAAGTTGCGGTACTAACTTGTAATACTAGAGCCTTAACAGAGAAACGAGTTTTCAGATTGGCACAAGACATGTGGATCTGTGTGTTGGTATGGTATGACCCGGATAAATTCCATGATAGTCCAGAATTTCAAGATATTCCAATGAAATTAGAGTTTTTTGACCGGAAGCAATATCAATAGTGATATCCCCTGTGATAACTATGTTCTTGTAACATCTCAACTCAGAGAGGGCAATATCAAGTGATTTTATAAAATTTGTAGAATCACTAAAAGCACAAGGTCTGTAAATAGATAGAATAGCAATGTTCTTTCCAAAACTTATCATTAAACAGTTCGATTCAGAGACATTGAGCTCCCTAACACTTACGTTGGCTATTTTACTTTTATGTACACGATAACTCCGTCCCTTTGATTGTAATTATTTGATGACTTGAAGTTTGTGTACCCATCTAAATTAGGAATTGGGGTTGCAAGAGAGCCAACATTCCGAGAGGGAATTAAATCACAAGACAATTTGATTCTTATTAGCAAAATGAGAAGGTCTGTAAAGTTTGATTTAATACTTCAAATATTTTGCGATAAAAGTGAAGAAGTTTAAATACACAAAATGAAGTGCCAATTCAAAGTTTATAATGTTTATAATGTATTAATGTTAAATTATTTATGGTGATTTAAACTATCCTTCAGTTTCCATGTAGCTATCCCTTATAACCGAGGCCTAACTATATCAAATATGAATTCCAAATCAGGCGAATTAAAAATCCTATCTTATTAGGTAAATAAACACACTCTTGATTAAATATGATGTGCTTAGAAACGCTCAATATATTGTATGTAAAGGTAAGTGTTAATTAATTTTATATTGTTAATTATTGCTTAATACTAAATGTACATAACATAACATAAACACTCACGCCTGTCACCCAGAGGGGGTAGCAGAGACTACGGACTTCCATTTGGCACGATCCTGGCACACCTCTGCCTCTTTACATCCATATATCTACGCATACACGCACGTCGGTTAAGGTACCTAATCTGGCCCATTTTAATATATCGCCAATTTGGTCGATAACCTTCGTCTAGGGCGTCCCTTTCCGACTCTGCCGTTCACTTCTGCAGCATAAATTTGCTTTGTCACTCTTCGTTCATTCTTTCTACATGACCAAACCACCGAAGTTCCTTTCTTAATCCTGGTCACAACGTCATCTTGCAAACCACACTTTTCTCTTATCACACTATTTCTCACCCTGTCATTCAGATTCAGCCCTAGCATACTCCTTAATGACCGCATTTCTACAGCATTTATTCTACTCTCATGCTTCTTCTGCCACACCCACTACCATACATTAAAGTAGGGACTAACATAGCATTATGAATTGCCAAACGTGCCTTTTGACACATTTTGACTCCTCACAATAGCGTGTAGAGCCCCATTCACTCTATTTCCTGCGTTCACTCGTCGTTCTATATCCTTATCATATCTACCATCCCTGCTAAATAAACATCCCAAATATACAAACTCATCACTTGCTGAATCAACTCCCCTTCTATTCTTATTTCACATAACGTTTTACTTTCTTCTTTTTCAAAACCATCACTTTCGTTTTACTTCGTCTACTATAACCTCTTTCTTTTAATGACCAGTTCATTAAAGTAACCATCATTTGCAACTCGGCCGCCGACGATGCAAATATGACTTGATCATCAGCGTGCAAAAGGCATTTGACGGTTAACTCACCCATTCTCAACCCACATTCTTCAACTTTCAAAGTTTGCAAACAACTGTCCATAAATAGGTTAAACAGCCACGGGGCTACACAGCCCTGTCTGACACCTTTTGGACAAACCAGTCCGAGTAGACCCTGTTGATCCTGACACAAGCACTAGAGTCCCTATAAAGAGACCTTAATGCCTGTATCAAACCAGCGCTCAAACCAAATGAGTTCAGTGTTTGCCATAACATATTCTGTCCACTCGTCATAAGCCTTTCCAAGTCCATGAACGCACAAAAACTTTCTGGTTTTGGCAAAAACTTCTCCAATCATGCGCATGGAAAAAGACTTGATCCGTACACCCATCCCCTTTCTAAATCCAGCTTGCACATCCCAAATTTTTCCATCAGTTTCTTCCATAACTCTTTCAATTAACACCTTAGCATATAGTTTACCCACAATGCTAAGAAGCTGATACCACGGTAGTTTTACAGTCCTGCTGTGACCCTTTTCCCTTATATATTGGGACTATAACGGCTTTGCACCAGTCTTCCGGTAACTTCAGTTCCCAACATAAATTAAACAAGGTGTACAGCAGGCCTGCCACCACCTCTCTCCAGCCCTTAGCATTCGAGTGATACTCTATCATATCCGCCTGCCTTACCTGCTTTTCTTTTCATTGCTTTCATTATTTCATCTACACTTATCTCCTACCTCTCTCCACTTCTTTCGAAATTTCTATTTCACTTAATTCAGACGACTCTTCACTCATAAACACGCTTTCAAAATTCCTTCCATCTCTTTAAACTCGAAGCTTCACTCATTCAGCATACAGCCATTCTCGTCTCGTAGCAGCATTCATTCTAGGCTTTTTTGAATTTCCTGGCAGTTCTTACGAGTTTCCAGAACATTTTAATATTTGCCTGAAGTTATCAGATACTTCTATCATTCTTATCCGTTCTTTCTTGCTTTTTCCTTTCAACAACTTTTACTCTCTTTATAAGTCTAAAGTCTGCCTTTTTCTTCAATCTCATCATATTCATACCGCCAGAATTACCAGCTTTGGTTAGTAAATCTAGCCATGCTCTTCTTTGCTTCAACTTCCATCCGTACCTCATCATCCCACCACAACGTATTATTTTTCCTTTCATTCGTTCTCTTACTTACACCACATACTTCGGTGGCTGCATCCACTAAAACTTCTTAACATTATTCCATACAGTCTTCAGGTCTAAATCATTCATACATATTTCATTCAAACCACTAATATTCTCTCTCAGTCTACATTTATACTTTCACATCTTCATCTTGTAACCTCTCTATTCTTATAACGCAGTAGACACAGATGTCCGATGCCGCCAACGCTTGAATAGACCATTAATTCGACATAAGACCAAGTAATGATCCGTCCCAACGTTGGACCCCGGTAAACCTTGTATCTACCACTGCGTCCGCATTCTTTCATCCACAATTATGAAATCTATCTGCGTTTCTATCATCACCTCTTTCCCATGTATACATGTGAATCCTTTTATAAGAAAGTGTTCACAAAAAGATTCTTTTCCACATATACGGCGAGGAGGTCTTCACCATTCCTCATTTACACTTTCATCGCCGAACGTTCCTAATATCCTTTCATAACCAGACCTCTTCACCCCAACCCTTCCATTAAAATCTCTAACATAATAATATTTTCATTTCTCTTACATTTCCTCAACACATCTTCATGTCCCAAAACTGCTCTCGGATATAAGTGGGCTTAGACATGTCTCGGGGCGTACACCCTAGCACAAACAACTTCTTTGCCCACTTTCATTCGTATCCATAGCCCTTGGGCCTACACATTCATACTCTTTCACACATTGACTATTCTTTTCTGAAAGGATGACACTGACTCCTGGCATGCCCGCTCGGTCTCGTCTACACCAGACCAGTAAGCGGTATACATGCCAGTGCAGTGGCATCCTTTCCTTTCATTCGTCGTCATTTATACAACACATCTATTCCTCTATCATTCATCATTTCGCATACTTCATCCATCTTATCATTCATTGCTCCACACATTCAGCGTAGCCAGACGGGCCTGCAATCCACTTTCGCCTCCTGGGGGACAGAACGTGACGGTGGCGAACCTCGTCGCCGGTTTTACTCCCGGAGATTTTCGCACCCCTGCCCCATTAAAGGGCGCCGGGAACTCAGGGCCTTTTTATTTGTTGGCTCATGGTGCGACTAAGGGTGGTAGATTTTACGCCGCTACCATACGGCGAGGAGCCGAGTCTAATCTTTTTTTTGTCGCTCGTTTAGCACCACCGGGGACACGTGTGGTGGGCCTAGGAAGAGGTGGTTCAAGCCTACGGACATGAGCGACTCATCCCCTATATACTAAATGTACTTAAAAATAAAACCTTTATTTTCTTTTTACAAATATAAATGCAAAATTTAATGTGTAACGAAATTCTTTTAATATTCTTTATTTTATTTCTAAAAATTTAGACATTCATGGGCAATAATGAAAATAATACAAGTGATATAAAACAACTAAAGGAAGCAAAACATAAATTAAATCTAAAATGAATTGACATAGACACGATTCAAATAAATACAATAATATCAATTGTATTAAATACACCTAAAAGAGGGTCACAAGAACAAAATAAAAAAAATAACGGTGATTAATAATAATTATTACTAACCCGAAGTAAGTCTTCATAGGTAAAACTTCATTCCTATTATATAGCAAACGAGAACAGATGAACGAGTCAAGTAGTAAAACGTGCTTGATTTTGCAATTGGAAAACGAAGAATACTTGATGTATCTTGATAGCGTTTATATGGTGGCCACGTCGCTAATGTACTGCAGAACAAAATGGCTCAGCACGACTTGTGAATGATCACGCTTTCACAGATTACCAGAGTAAAATCGTAGGATGCTGTTATGCTTCGTGCGGTGAGTAACAAGACCCGCATAGTATGTTACTGACAACCATTCATCTATCTTAGTCGTTACAGGTTCTAGAGCGTATGAATTTTGATTCTTAGAGCTTCTTGATTAATAGTACATAGATGTTGGTGTGTTTGGCAACCCAGTCTTCCTAAAGATAGGTGGTATCATTAAGAGGACTGTGTGCTCGTTGATAAACCGTTTAATAAATATTTTATTCTTCAAGGAGAGAAACTAAATTAAAACATACATTATTGTTGTAGGACATTATTTGAGATTAATAGGTTAGTATATATAGTAGTCCAACTGTTACATAAGCATCGTATTTGATTTTACTGATACATGCGATTTTACTGATACAGGGTGTTTGTGAAACGCCCCGAAAACGAAGACAGACGATAGTACTAACGATTCCGTTGATGATGAGTCAGAAAGAAAATCGATCCTGAGAAAATTAATTTTTCACAACGTTTCATTAGTTTACTCACGCTCCATCATGTTAGTACAGCTAAATGAAACGATAATTTCATTAAAATCATGAACATACTTCTAAACATAAAACCAGCAATGGCATTACAATCAGCTGACTAGGGGTCAATAAACGCGCGGATGCCGAATTCGCGTGACCTGCAGCTAGCGATCGTACCACAATACCGAATAATTTACAACACTTGTCTAAATACCTAACTAATCTACTTAACCTACAATTTTGCCATTGTGCTTGTCTCCACCTAGCCATTTTAATTCGAATTCACAGGTTAAATAAACCAAATACCTGGTTCAATTCCCCGCCAGTGAAAAATTACTTAAATGAAATGTTAACAAGGATAGAGTCATGCTTTTTATCCATCGTGTGTATGTTTATTATTCTGATGTATTCAGTTATGTACCTATTCAGATCAGTTCACTACTAAGTGTAAAAAAATTGGTATGACACAGCTTGCATCTAAATCCTCCGTGGCCTTATGAGATTCTCCAAGGCACATTAACATGTTGCCGTATTCACGAGCACTATAAACGCTCACGCGTTAGGCATTATTAAAACAAAACAAGAATAATATCAAGTAGTATAACAACAAGAATTTAATAAACAAAACGATTGAACTGTCGCTCACGCGCACGGATCTGTCTCAAAAACTAAAATTAATAATCAATCCCGCCAAAACAAATGCCTCGTGCGTCGTAACGTCCTTCCGGTAAGCACTTTGATCATTTCCACAGATCGTTAAACCGTTACGACATTGCCAATGTTTATTTTATATATAAGTTTAGTTATCCCTACGACTAGTCTTCATATGGAATTTAGAAGTTATGGTTATCATTTTTTAATAAAATTATACAATCAATTGTACTTGGCGCAACAAGCAGTTCTTTACTACAAAAATGATATTGAAATTAATAGACGTACTAATTGGGTAGGGTACTCAGTACTCTACACAATAATTATAAAACTATTTCATCGTTATCTTTGATTTCGTACAAGAAAATAGAAATGAAATGGTACTGAATAATTTAATAGTTAAAATCAATTGTAATTATGATTGACAGTTAATTAATCTATCGGAATTAATTAAAAAATAATTTTTACTTTATTTTAATTGTCTTTTCGTATTTAATCGGACCAATACTTTGAATTTAAAGAGGTACGTCAAAATTATTAAAAATTATTTGCAAGTTTTATAGTGATTGCCGCCTTTAATTATTATGGCGCTGACAAACAAATATTAGTAGGTAAATTTCGGTGCAAAACGCTATGTGTCAATTCCACAGCGAGGGCTGGAGTCACGGAGTCGGCTTAGGCGTGCGTGAAAGGGAAGGGTAGAGTGACTAGTGGTAATCTCGTCCGCGAAAATATTGACCCTATTGTCAGCTGATTTTATTTTAAGTTTCACTGCTGGTTTTATGTTTAAGTATTTTCATGATTTTTTTATGAAATTATCGATTTATTTAGCTGTACTAACATGATGGAGCGTGAATAAGGCTGGCTAATAAAACGTTGTGAAAAGATTTTTTTCCTCGATCGATTTTAATTCAGTCTGTCTTTGTTTTCGGGAGCGTTCCCTTTACTACAAAACCATGGGGCGAGAATCAATAAACTCTTTGAAGGCGGTTTGACTGCCGCATCGGAGTTGAATTTTTTCCTGTAAGAAGTTGTCTAAATTCCGAAAAAATTGTAATTTGTTGGAGCAAGGTCCGAGGATGGTGGATGTCGCAGACATTCCAATTGTAGCTCATATAACTTAGTGGTTGTTTGTTGTGCAGTGTGTGGTCTTGCGTTGTCGTGAAGCAGTAGTGGCCTGAGCGATTGACCAATCTCGGTTGTTTAGCAGCTAGTTCTTTCTTCATGGTTTGCAGTTGCTGACAATAGATGTCTGCCGTTATCGTTTGGCCAGATTTTAGAAAGCTCGATTTAAAATCCTTCATTATTGTGTCGGTTGAGCAAAGTAACACAGCAGTCGACGTGTTTGCAAGTTCGATTCACTCAATTCATGAGGTACCCATCGTTCAAGTTTTTTACTTTCCAGATTTGCTTCGAGTGGATTAATACAGTTTTATCACTTACCCCGAAGTTTGCAGCTATCTCTGAAGTGCTTTGTGATGGATCCGCTTTAATAGCCTTTAATTCTTCATTTCCACTTTGGTCTCCGGCCGTCCACTCGGTTGGTTCTGAAAGTCAAAATTTCCAGAACGTGTTGAAACCAAAACGTACCTTGTTTTGCGACACCAGCGCCGTACACATCATTAATCCTTCGAGCTGTTTCTGCAGCACTGGTGCCACGGTAGAACTCGTACTGTAAATATACCGATATTTCATGTTTTCCATTGTGCGGTAATAAGCGACGCCGAAGAACAAAATAATGAGGAAAACACAAATGAATGACTGTTTTAAAAACACAAATGTACCAGCTAAATGAATTTATAAATTTGAATTTGGAATTCTTAACCAAAGAATTTATTTATTTGATAATATTTCAGATCAAAGTGGTCAGTACGATAAAACCCTAATTTCATATGTAAGAACTTAATATTTAGGTATATGTGTATGTGTATGTACAAGAAATATTTGTGCATTAAAGAACTTTCTATCTTATTAACTTTCTTAACCAATATTAAATATTATGTGATAAATGTACATTTAACTTCAAATTTTCCTTTTTTAAAAATAATTTTGGCAATATCCACAATGTCTTTGTTATTATTAGAGAGAAACAAAACTGCAGTATTTTAATATAAGGGATACAGAAGCCTGCAGCGCCAATTATATTTCTACGCTCGGCTTTACTCCGAAGAAAGAACTTACATTGAAATTTGTATATTATTAAGTAATTAAGAATAATTTGCTTGTAATATTGTTGAATAAAACTACTTTTACGGATCATATCGCGTTTAATAATTTATTTTTATTAATTTCGATTCTGGTTGCTTTACAGCACCCATGGTCACGGAGGACTGAGGTGATTGACGTCCCGATTTCAGAGTTAACCTGGAGTACCTTCAGATTTTTAATTATTACTTTTGGTCCAATCTACGCAGATTGAAGTTACTGTGTCTTGAAGTCTTGCAGTAGTATGCTTGGGCTTGTTTTAAATTTGATTAATTACAGGATCTCAAACGAGTGGTAGTACCCAGCTTCCTTCTCTTTTGAAATTAGGATGTTTTTAATTGCAATAGCCTCGCGTATCATCCTGGGCAGGAATCGATGTTCTGTCGCGAGTATTTGTGGTTTATCAAATCTAATGAAATGGCAGGGCCGTCTAGGATATGATCACAAACTTCAGACTTCCCGGAACGTTGGTGCTTCACGTCAGCTATGTGTTCTTTTACGCGGGTTTATAAGAAATAATTATGTAATATTGTTATTATAAAACAAATGAAAATCTGGTAATGAGCAAGTTGTTCTTGCAGAAACCATATTCGGTTCTTTTAATTGTTACCCAAGTAATTCATCATCATCATAATTACAGCCTTTCACAAGTCCACTGCTGAACATAGGCTCACCAAGTTATTTACAAAGCAAGGTCCCGAGCTACCTGCATCCTTCGACTTCCTGCATATTATCAGGTCGTCACTCCATCTAGTGGAGGTCGCCCTACACTTCGCCTACCGGCACGAGGCTGCTACTCGAAAACTTTTCTCCCATCGGTTGTCGGTTCTTAGAGCTATATGCCCGGGCCATTGCCACTTCAGCTTACTAATCCGTTGGCCTGTCGGTCACTCTAGTTCTACTGCGGATATCCTCAATCCTAAGTTTATCACGCAAAGAAACCCCAAGCATAGCCCTCTCCACAGCTCGCTGAGCGACCTTGAGCGTCCTCATACGGCCAGCTGTGAAGGGCCACGTCTCAGATCCATAAGTTATCACTGGCAACACCTCACTTTTCTACATTTTCGTTTTAGGTTTTGAGGTATACCTGACGAGAAGATGTGTCGTAATTTCCCGAACGCTGCCCAGCCGAGTTGAACCTGCCAATTGACCTCTCGGTCGAACAATGACTTACCTAGTCGGACTATTTTTCCCAGGTAAAATACACGTCAACAATTTGAGCTCAGTGCTCCCAACAACTACCGGCATAGGTGTGACATGAACATTACGCATGATCTTTGTTTTGTCTATGTTCAACTTAAGACCTATCCGTTGTTATATCGTGTGTTGTGAGTCACAATTGAGGTCATTGAGCATAGCGCTTAGCTCCTCCAGCGATTCTGCCATAAGGACTATATCGTCGGCAAATCGAAGGTGAGTGATGTACTCGCCATTGGTGTTTATACCGTATCCTTTTCAGTCCAGTAGCTTGACGCTTGAAAACGTCTTCCAATGCAGCGGTGAAGAGTTTCGGGATATAACGTCACCCTGTCTTACACCCTCTCTGCAGTTGGTTAGTATTCGTACTCTGGTTCTGTACTCGAATAGCTATCGTAGCCCTACTGTATAAAAAACTTCAGCACTTCGATAAACTTGGCACCGCTAAGGGACTGTGGCACCGCCCAAATTTCGACGGAATTAAAGGTTTTCTCATAGTCCACATAGGCTAGGCAAAGCGGCAGATTGTGCTCTTCAGTCTTCTGTACAATTTTGCCGAAGGGTATGTATGTGGTCTATGGTACTAAAACCTTTTCGGAAACCGGCTTGTTAGAGAGGCTGGAAGTTGTCGAGTCTGCATGCGAAACGATTCGTAATGACTCTCGAAACCAGCACGTAGATGCGGCTCAGAAGGGAAATTGGTCTGTAGTTATTCAGGAGCGCTGTTTTCTTGAAGAACAAGACCACCGCACTTCTGCTCCACGCCTCCGGAGTAGTCCACCACGGAGGACGGAATTAAAGAGCTTCTGAAGGACTTCACGTACCGGTTTTCCACCTGCTTCAGAAGCTCCGCTGTAATTCCATCCTCGCCTAGGGCCTTACCGTTTTAAGGTGCTGAGAGCCATTCTAATCTCGCCTCAGACTGATGTCCGGGATATCATCGGAATAGTGTCGGGTAAGACTTGCTCTTTGATCGTTACTCACACTTGCGTGTTGTTCCACGATGACGTGTACAGCTGCCCATAGAACCTCTCAATCTCAATCAAAACTCAGGTGTCCCGAAACGATGCTGCCACACTCGGTCTTCAGCTTTGACAAATAGCTCTTTCTGGCACACAGATTCTAAAGACTTTGGAGCCCTGGTTCTCGATCGCTTCTTTAATACGAGCTATATTGAAGTTGCAAGTCCCGCCGCATGCATTTGAGATCTGTCTGTTCAGTTGTTCAGGCTGTCAAATCTGTTGAAGACCACATCTTCATTTCCCGTCTAACTGCGCGACATTAAGAGTGTAATCGGAAAGTTTTTGTGTTTTTCTTCAGCGGGTCTTGCAGAACTTAGCTCCGACTGTATGGACAGTTTCCACGAGCTTGTCATTCATATCGTACACTGCATTGAAACTTTAGGCATTGAAAACGATTTTGTAACTCGAGCTGAAAGGTTTCGGGACTTTGATTAGAGCACGAGGGGATGGAGCGTTGACTTCATGAGACGAGACCGCTCCAACTTAACGTTTAGGTTCAGTGTGCCTGTAACCATTCGGTGATCGCCGCCGGTTTTCACCCGCGATCACTGAGACATCACTGAACAGGAATCATCGGGCCTGAACCAGGTCCATCTGTGTGGCTTCTCTGAGAAGAAAAAGTTCATCATAAACAGTCCTCTTCTCCATGAAGTCGGCCAGCTGCTGGCCCTTGGTTTCCGGTTCTATTCCGAATTTCCTACTTTCAGCTCACCGCCTCTCTGTGCCTAGTTTGTATTGAAGTCTCCCATTAACACCGTATAGGGTTTTGGAGAATGCATGACTTTAGAGATATCCTCATACATTTCTCCATCCTCATCGATGTGCTGACGTTGGTGCGTAAACATTCATGACCTTCAACAAATACCGTTTAGTGATTCTGAGTTTAAGATATGCAACCCCTGTCGACACACTCCCAATCTTTTACAACGTTGTTAACGAGAGATTTGTATGATAAATCCGACACCTCCTTGGGACAGATGGTCGCCTCCCGGTGATAGAACAGTTGCCGGATTCGAGGAGTACCGTGTCCTCCTCCTCCCTTCGGACTTCAGTTAATCCTATAATATCCAATCGCAAGTTGCCTATGTCTTGAAGTCTTGCAGTAGTATGTTGGGTTTAGTTTTAATTGTATTAATTACAGGATCTCAAGCAGATGGTAGTAACCCAGCCTTCTCTATTGAAATTAGGATGTTTTTAATTTAAATAGCCTCACGTATCATCCTTGGCAGGAATCGATGTTCTTTCGCGAGAATTTGTGGTTTATCAAATCTAATGAAATGGCAGGGCCGTCTAGGATATGATCACAAACTTCAGACTTCCCTGAACGTTGGTGCTTCACGTCAGCTATGTGTTCTTTTACGCGGGTTTATAAGAAATAATTATGTAATATTGTTATTATAAAACAAATGAAAATCTGGTAATGAGCAAGTTGTTCTTGCAGAAACCATATTCGGTTCTTTTAATTGTTACCCAAGTAATTCATCATCATCATAATTACAGCCTTCACAAGTCCACTGCTGAACATAGGCTCACCCAAGTTATGCCATACAAAGCAAGGTCCTGAGCTACCTGCATCCTTCGACTTCCTGCATGTATTATCAGGTCGTCACTCCATCTAGTGGAGGTCGCCCCACACTTCGCCTACCGGTACGAGGCTGCTACCGAAAACTTTTCTCCCATCGGTTGTCGGTTCTTAGAGCTATATGCCCGCCATTGCCACTTCAGCTTACTAATCCGTTGGCCTATGTCGGTCACTCTAGTTCTACTGCGGATATCCTCAATCCTAAGTTTATCACGCAAAGAAACCCCAAGCATAGCCCTCTCCACAGCTCGCTGAGCGACCTTGAGCGTCCTCATACGGCCAGCTGTGAAGGCCACGTCTCAGATCCATAAGTTATCACTGGCAACACTCACTTTTCTACATTTTCGTTTTTAGGTTTTGAGGTATACCTGACGAGAAGATGTGTCGTAATTTCCGAACGCTGCCCAGCCGAGTTGAACTGCCAATTGACCTCGGTCGAACAATGACTTACCTAGTCGGACTATTTTTCCCAGGTAAAATACACGTCAACAATTTGAGCTCAGTGCTCCCAACAACTACCGGCATAGGTGTGACATGAACATTACGCATGATCTTTGTTTTGTCTATGTTCAACTTAAGACCTATCCGTTGTTATATCGTGTTGTGAGTCACAATTGAGGTCATTGAGCATAGCGCTTAGTTCCTCCAGCGATTCTGCCATAAGGACTATATCGTCGGCAAATCGAAGGTGAGTGATGTACTCGCCATTGGTGTTTATACCGTATCCTTTTCAGTCCAGTAGCTTGACGCTTGAAAACGTCTTCCAATGCAGCGGTGAAGAGTTTCTCGGGATATAACGTCACCTGTCTTACACCTCCTCTGCAGTTGGTATTCGTACTCTGGTTCTGTACTGAATAGCTATCGTAGCCCTACTGTATAAAAAACTTCAGCACTTCGATAAACTTGGCACCGCTAAAGGGACTGTGGCACCGCCCAAATTTCGACGGAATTAATATTTTCTCATAGTCCACATAGGCTAGGGGCAAAGCGGCAGATTGTGCTCTTCAGTCTTCTGTACAATTTGCCGAAGGGTATGTATGTGGTCTATGGTACTAAAACCTTTTCGGAAACCGGCTTGTTAGAGAGTTTGTCGAGTCTGCATTGCGAAACGATTCGTAATGACTCTCGAAACCAGCACGTAGATGCGGCTCAGAAGGGAAATTGGTCTGTAGTTATTCAAGGGAGCGCTGTTTTTCTTGAAGAACAAGACCACCGCACTTCTGCTCCACGCCTCCGGAGTAGTCCCACCACGGAGGACGGAATTAAAGAGCTTCTGGACTTCACGTACCGGTTTTCCACCTGCTTCAGAAGCTCTGTAATTCCATCCTCGCCTAGGCCTTACCGTTTTAAGGTGCTGGAGAGCCATTCTAATCTCGCTCAGACTGATGTCCGGGATATCATCGGAATAGTGTCGGGTAAGACTTGCTCTTTGATCGTTACTCACACTTGCGTGTTGTTCCACGATGACGTGTACAGCTGCCCATAGAACCTCTCAATCTCAATCAAAATCTCAGGTGTCCTGGAAACGATGCTGCCACACTCGGTCTTCAGCTTTGACAAATAGCTCTTTCTGGCACACAGATCTCTGGAAAGACTTTGGAGCCCTGGTTCCGCTCGATCGCTTCTTTAATACGAGCTATATTGAAGTTGCAAGTCCCGCCGCATGCATTTGGAGATCTGTCTGTTCAGTTGTCTGTAGGCTGTCAAATCTGTTGAATACATCTTCATTTCCCGTCTAACACAAGCGACATTAAGAGTGTAATCGGAAAGTTTTTGTGTTTTTCTTCAGCGGGTCTTGCAGAACTTAGCTCCGACTGCATGGACAGTTTCCACGAGCTTGTCATTCATATCGTACACTGCATTGAAATCTCTTAGGCATTGAAAACGATTTTGTAACTCGAGCTGAAAGGTTTCGGGACTTTTGATTAGAGCACGAGGGGATGGAGTTGACTTCATGAGACGAGACCGCTCCAACTTAACGTTTAGGTTCAGTGTGCCTGTAACCATTCGGTGATCGCTGCCGGTTTCACCCTCGCGATCACTGAGACATCACTGAACAGGAATCATCGGGCCTCGACCAGGTCCACTTCTCTGTGTGGCCGCTTCTGAGAAGAAAAAGTTCATCATAAACAGTCCTCTTCTCCATGAAGTCGGCTGCTGGCCCTTGGTTTCGTTGCCCTATTCCGAATTTCCTACTTTCAGCTCACCTGCTCTCTTGTGCCTAGTTTTGCAAAGTCTCCATTAACACCGTATAGTGGGTTTGGAGGAATGCATGACTTTAGAGATATCCTCATATTTCTCCACTTCCTCATCGATGTGCTGACGTTGGTGCGTAAACATCTATGACCTTCAACAAATACCGTTTAGTGATTCTGAGTTTAAGATATGCAACCCTCGTCGACACACTCCCATCTTTTAACGTTGTTAACGAGAGATTTGTGGTTGATAAATCCGACACCTCCTTGGGACAGATGGTCGCCCTCCCGGTGATAGAACAGTTGCCGGATTCGAGGAGTACCGTGTCCTCCTCCTCGGACTTCAGTTAATCCTATAATATCCAATCGCAAGTTGCCTATGCTCTTCTATCTCTTCTTCCAGTTCCACGATCTTCTTGTCAGTCCTCAGGGTGCGTGCGTTACGCGCCGCCAGGTCAAGTCGTCTTAGGTGGCAACCGAACCTCCACCGGAAATTTTAGCACCCCTGCCCCGTCGTTACATGGTTGCCACCTAGATGGGTCGCCGAGGGATTGGTTTACCTCTGTCGCCTCTTACGGCACACAAGGAACGATAATAAGTTACGCTATCGAATCTCGGTGA